>JAUCMS010000127.1:14623156-14636200 GCA_032357445.1 Enteromius radiatus
TCTTAAATGTCCTAAATTAGCAAAGGTCTAGTCCTGGCTTAATCTAATTCCTATCCGGGAAACCGGCCCAAAGTGTCTTATAAAAGCACAGAGACCCCCCTCAAGTCTGCTTCAGCTGCTTGCAATTTAAATCAGACCTGATTATAACACAATAGAAACACTCCTTCATCTAACAAATAACTATTTACAAACCTGCAGCATTTTAGAAACGCAAAGAGAAAAAAAGTTAAAGGAGGGGGAGGAACAAAGATGAACAGCAAAAGAGAAATATCTTGTCTGATAAAGAGCTTTATGATTGGCTTATCAGAAACATATCCCCTAAACATCATCTTAGACTAATATAATATATACAATACAGTAGTCAATATTTGAAGTGGATAAAAAACCTTTCATGATTAACTTTTTTGAAAACTAATAATGAAGTGGACCCTCCACAAAGCTGTAAAAAAATTTTTGAAACAATAATCTATCTATCTATCTGTCAGTCTGTCAATCTATACATGCACACATACAAACCTGATTATTATTATTATTATCATTATTATTATTATTATCTACTTGTATTATTATTTTCTTTTCTTTCCCATAAGAATCATAAAATCAGTCTGTATTGTCCAAATGAATGACGGGTAGTGTAGCTTTCAGGAAACACCAGACCCGACCTGGTTTCCAGGATGCTTTGGTGCCTCTGGATGCTGAGAAATAAGAAAGTATTTTAGGGTTTCAGATCCAGCCATTGCAATTAAAAAAAAAAAAAAGTATTAAAGGGTTAGTTCACCAAAAATGAAAATTCTGTCATTTATTACTGTACTGACCCTTATGTTGTTCCAAACCCAAAAGACCTCTGTTCATCTTCTGAACACAAATTAAGATATTTTTGATGACATCAGAGACCCTTCTGTCCCTCCATAGACAGCAATACAACTGAAACTATCCCAGATTCAGAAACGTAGCAAAAACATCGGTAAAACAGACCATGTGACATCAATGGCTCAACCTCACTTTTGTGATGCTACGAGAATACTTTTTTTGCACAAATAAAACAAAACTAACGTAATTTACTCTTCTCCTGTGACTTACGTCTTCCGCCATGCTCAACGCACTGTATACGCAAGCCTTAACGTACTTGATGTAATCAGCCTTGTTTACATACGGGTGAAAGCATGCACATGTGCGTAATCTGCGCCTGTTTGCGTCTAGAAGAAAGTGCAAGCTTATGCAGTAATGTTCTCTAAAATGACGGAAGACGTACAGTACATCATAGAAGAATGGTTGAGTATATGATGTTATTTTTGGGGGTTTTTTTGCACAAATCGTTGCAAAACTGTAGCTGATCCACTGATGTCACATGGACTATTTTACCGGTGTTTTTACCACATTTCTGGACCTTGGATCACTTCAGTTGTATTGCTGTCTATGGAGGGTCAGATGGCTCTCTGATAATTACCATTAATTAGCCCGGTTACTGACTGATTATGGGTATAGGGGGCACAGTAACCACAATTGCTGATACCACAGAAACAGAAACAATGGCCACATCAAACTACAGAGCTACTGGGAAGGGCATTGCTTTGTTTCATTTGAAACGATCCAGTGAAATAACTACAGCCAGAGCTAGCAATTAAAAGGCTGGAAACAAGCTGAAGCGCAGATATTTACTGACTACTACAAAACACATACACACAAAAAATAAAAACCCTCTGGCCAAATCCGTCCTCACTAAACCTTGACATTTTAATCAAGCTCCAGGAGCGCGTAATGAGGAACCGCTTAGACTTCATTATTAGATACTGCATGTTACTAATTAGAGCTACCACAGTCTTTTATTGCACAGCCTGCACACTACACTCATCAGAGACAGGTAGGGAACAGCACAGACATAAGGAGAGAAGTCTACACTAAAACAATTACATTTGTGAAGGGTACATGCACTCGACTATTATGGAGAGTCAAAACAGCAGATAAGAAATACATTTTATTCCACAGGACTGTGTGCACTGGTATGTTTTCATAATACTGTGCAACTGAAATTAAAATAAGTGTATAAAAGTGTAGACTATGGCTCTGGCATTGTACTACTATAATGTAGTGAAAGAAAATAATCATTGTTTTTGCAGTTCCATTTAAAATGCAAAGTAAAAAAGTAGTTAAAAAAAAGTATACATATAGTATGTAGACTTGTACAGGGAAGTTAACACTAAAGAGTTTAACACATTGTCCCAACGTTAATGAAATTTTGATTAAATGGGGAAATAAGGTCTGTGCAAACAACCTCAATAATTTTACTTGTTTAATTGTATAACACATAACTATCTTGAAAAAGGCAGATGATAACAATCAGCCAAAATGGGACTACAGAGATATTAGAGAAATTAAATGTCACCATGCAAAGAAGAAAACCTCATCTATTCACTAGCCTATGTTTGCAGCCTATTTGTGTTGTACATATGCATGCTATATTCTACCTAAAACTTTCAAACTTATAGATTTTAAATAAAGGGTGAAAGAGCTGTCAGATACATAAAACAAAATAACTTTATTCAACAATTGAATCTCTTCCGTGTCAGTGTTCAATGCATGTTCATAAGAGTACAGAAGAAAGCTGGCATAGAAGAGAAGAAATTGAACCACTGATGTCACATGGACTATTTTAACAATGTCCTTACTACTTTACTGGGCCTTGAACAGGTTAGTTGCATTGCTGTCTATTCAGGGTCAGAAAGCTCTCAGATTTCACCAATATCATAATTTGTGTTCTGAAGATGAACAGGTTTGGAAAAACATGAAGGTCAAAGAATTTTCACTGGGTGAACCAACATTTAAGTTTCCAGTCATTCATTCACACTTGTGTCTTATATAAGTGTGATGTGAAAAGTAATTTATTAGTAATTAAAAAAAAAATGCTTTGCTTTGTAGCACAAGATAGTCAGAAGATATCTTATTTTTATTGTATAGATAACAGTGTACAAAATTTTGATGAAATGTCTCAGTGGACATGACCAGTCATGAGAAAACAGCACAATGTTTCAGAAATAGAAATTAAATGGTTAACAAATGTTGTCTTGCTTGCTATGGTCACTGCTGAATGAAATAAAAAAATAAATAAAAAATAGACACAGCAAAAGCGGTGGTAACGCTTTATTTTGATAGTCCACTTTAGACATTCTACTAACAGTAACTTTGCAACTAGATGTCAACTACTGTAGCAGTCATTAGAGTATTAGACTGTCTGCTTAAATATCTTCTAACACTTAACTTTGAAGAGTACACAACATACTGACTTTAAAGTACATGTCAACTTATTCTACTATACCTAAGCCTAACCTACTGAAAGTTAGTAGACACGTAGCTGTAGATTAATGAGGATCAGTTGACATGTAGTTACAAAGTTACTTATGGTTTGTAAAATATCTAAAGCGGACTATCAAAATAAAGTGTAACCAATTGCCTTTCATTTACTTTGTTATAGGACACAATAGGCAAAATATGAGTTTTGAAAACATAGATGAGACACACACACATCATATCACTATTTTCTGACAGCTACTCTCTTAGGCCGATGATACACTGGGCAACTTTTTGAGCAATGTTGCCAAACAACTTTAGGAAATGTTGCCATAAACGGTCAACAAAGTGAGACACAGGGCCCAAGACTGATGTAAATTATCCATATAGAAATTTGTTACCCATTCTCAATTGAAAAGTGCACAAGCAACATTTTTCAACAAGTTGCCCAGTGTATCATCAGCCTTATCAGACTAGACATGACAAGAGCCCAACCTACTGAATATGTATAAAAGAAACATACATACAGTACACATAAGGTAATGAGAATCTAATCCAATTAACACTGAGAAGTCATGTTATTTATTTTTTATAACAGTTAACAGAGCCTGCACAATCTGCTGGTCTCCTTATCGTTTCACTTTTTAGAGTAAACATCTGAGAAATAAACGAAAGAAGCAAAGCTAAAAAACATCCTCATAAAGCATCCGTAAGTATGGAAGGAGCATTTCTAATGCACTGAGCCTGATGTGTTTATTTATCAGTTATCTTTTAGTGGACCCGCTAGTGCAGTTTAGAGCCTCATAAATGTCAGATAAGCCACCGGCTGTGGCCTGAGAGAGAGATGTGTGTGTTTCGATGGCCTCTCGGAGCTTGTGGGGTCGTTTAAACAGCAGCGAGCAGCAGGAATTCAGTTCCTCTGTGTCAAACGGCATTCTGAATAGTTGCACCTCGGGCAGAATACATCGCATTGTGATTTCATGAGCGAGAAAAAAAGGCAGCCCTCCGACAGAAAGGAGAGCGGAGGAAACAAAAATGACTCACAGTGGATATCTCAAAGCAACGAGAAAGAGAGAAGAAAGTTGAAAGTGAATCCTCCTCTTCCCACAGGCAGTTAAGTGGGTACCTTGAGGCTGAAGGCCCCCAGCAGTGGATTGATAATGTGACCTCTGAGCTAGTAGACTCGCAGGAAGACCAGAGGCTGTGTAAACTAGCACTGGAGAGCCTCAGGATGGAGCGAAGCTGAAGAAATCAGGTATAGGAGAAAAGCAGATGCAGAAAACTATATAGCTACTAGATGGGTCAGAAAGGTTTAAGTTCACCTTCCATCAAACCTACACCCAAAAGCTATAGACAAACACATTCAAGCTAAAGCACTATTATAAGCTTGCTCTGATTTAATCGCTTATTGTCAGCCTCGTTCCTATATCCAGGCCATCCGATGTATCTAACTTAATTTGAAATCTCTTTGTAAAGCACTTGGCTGTGGATTAGCTCTCTGTTTTTATTTCAAAGTCCTGTATAAGCTGCGCTCCCTCCCGGGCCGGATCCTTTCATCCTCAGAAAAGTTCACACACAATTCGCTTCGAGTAAAACACGGACAAACACCTCAGAGAAAGCAGCGAGAGCCGTGCTAGTACACTAATTACAAAAAATATCTGCACTAATCCCACCCTGATAAAACACTCATTACCAACCAAAGACACTTATCAACGGCGGATTGATGACCCATTTCCGAAAGTGCCTTTATAGGAGGCAGAGGAAAGGCAGTGTATCACTCTATCCTACATCTGTACCAGAGCTTTTCATTTGTCTAAGAGCGCCGGATGTAGAGAGGTAATTAACAGCTGCTGGACTGTGCTAATAGAATTCTCTGGAAACTGTAAGTTGGTGGTGAGGGAGAGGGAGATGGCAGGCCGGGCCTGTATTAATTACAATGCTTCAGGATAGACCGAAGCTGTGAAAATCCTTTAAAGGACATTGGGGAGGTGAATTTATTTTTATCTGTCAAACATAAATGTACACAAACAAGTGGAAAAAAAATCCTTAATGTGTTTTATTCTAATGAATTAAATAGCACATTTAACATATGATTCTTCATAAAGGTGGTCCTGCTTATGGCAGCCCGAGCTGACTTCTTCCCACTTTATATATTGGCGACTGTCCCTATATGACAGTTGTGGAATACATTATACAGCATGTAACAATCCACGCTCATCACATTGTTTGTTTAGATGAGTAAATATTTTCTACTGTATATCACATTTCCAAATTCTTTGCATAATTTGACAAAAAAAATTAAGATTAACCCTGTGAAGATAAGTTTTTAAAAAACCTATTTTTTTCCATTATTTAAGGATAATTAATACTAATTCTTTTTTATATTATATTACAATTTGTAAAAAAATGTAGGGCCAATTTGCATTAAAACTTATTTCAATTTATTTAAACACTTCTGTTGATACAATTTTTTTTTGCTACTTTTTGAATGCTTCATGTGTAAATATTTAATTGTCTTCCCTTTTTTCTTCCCTACGACTTTTTCCCTCAAGATGTTCCTAATTTGCTGCTTGTTAATAGTTACTAAGGTAGTTGTTAGGTTTAGGTATTTAAAACTAATTACTATTAATAAATGGCTAATATTCTAGTAATGCATGCTAATAAGAAACCAGTTAAGAGACCCTATATATATATATATATATGTATATATATATTATAATAATGATTTTCTTTTCATTGTATTATATGTAAAAATGAGTCCTAAAAGTAAAATTAATTTTCCTTACACAAAATATTTTTGGTGACCTGGATTCATCCAAAAAGAATACAAATGGTGAACTTTACCTTTAAACAGATCACAAGCAATTGCTTGATGGATGGTGCATAGCAATATTTGGTAATTCAGAGCGAGATGTAGCCACACACAGACAGCAGCTGATGGCAGTAGGTAAGGTTGAAAGGTCTGCTCCACCTGCCTGCTGTATCCCTGTCTAAGTTTGGTAATGAACACAGACAGCTTGGGGACAGTCTGTGTTGAGTGTGCGAGTGTGTGTTTAGGGGTCTGACAGGTCCGCTCTGATGTCCCTCTCTCTCTCTGACAGGGCTGACCCGCAGTAATTTCTCCACTGACAGCAGCAGCTGTAGCCGTAACGCATAGACAGATGAAATTTTCATAACTATCTCCTCACAGTCACATCTTCACCTTCAGGATCATTTATAACCCGCCACTCGCCTGCCAGAAACAATATGCTTGCCATGAAGCGGACTGCTCCAGCGGTGTTGGAAATAATTAACAGTGCAAGGGCAAAAGGAGTAAGTGTTTGTGTATGTGGAGAGGGAGATTAAGAAGAGCTAACACTATCATTAACGTACATGTCACTTCAGTACAGTCAAGGATATGAAGAACTAATTACACACACACACACACACAGAATAAAGCATCACCACCTCCTGCATCTTTTGTTTGGTGACCCCAAAAAAAGAGGAAGAGAGCTTGTGTTTGAGAGAAAAAGAGAAATGGTATTATAAGAAAACATTAGTTCATGTAGAATGATGAACTGCTCACAGTGCCATGACTCAGATTACAATGTGATAGATTCATATTCTCCAACCTGAGACAAATGCAGGCACATCTGTAGAACAGTCACATGACACTTACACTGGGCAAGATGACAGATTCAATCACCTCCTTCTTCCTTGGCTTACTCTTCAAGGAATACTTTCAGAAATGAAAATGATGTCATCATCTATTTATCTAACACTGATGTAAGGCAGTCTTGCTTCAAAAAGTATCCAAATCTGTATGAATTTCTTTGTTCTGCTGAACACAAAGGAAGATATTTTGAAAAAAGTTTGTAACCAGGCTGTTTTGGGTCACCATTGAGTTCCATAGTAGGACAAAAAAAAATACTATGGAAGTCAATGGTGACTCAAAGCAACACTGTAGTTTCAAATATGTGGAGTGTTAACAAGGATAACATCTATTTGAAAATTATCTTTAGTGTTTTCTGAGATGTGAGTTCCAGGGCATCAGTGGTGTCACAAATCGACAGCAAGGTCTCCTTTGTTGTGTGTGTGTGGGGGGGGGGGGGGGGGGTAGGGGGCATCAACGAGTCTCCTGCCCCGCCAGACCCTCGCAGCCAGATACTTCTAGGGCGAGTCCTCTTCCGCCTGTTGAATCCCTAGAAATAACTGATTTACTTAAAACTAAAGAGAAGTGGATAGAGACGATCGCTTTCATTGATTCTGGGGCTGCAGGGAATTTCATTCACAAGTCTTTTGCTAAAACCCATGATTTTCCTCTCCTTCCATGTGGACTACTACTCCCGTGGAGGAGGAGGAGTACCCTGGGTCAGAACTTCTCGAAGAACTTCCAGCTGAATATCACAAACTGGCTATGAAGGAATACATACAGGAAGACCTGGCCAAGGGATTTATTCGTCCATCCACCTCTCCAGCCTCTGCGAGGTTCTTCTTTGTTAAGAAGAAAGATGGCGGTCTGACACCTTGCATTGACTATCGCAGCCTGAATGATATCATTAAGTACCCTTAACCTCTGCCTCTGGTTCCAGCCACTCTCGAACAGCTACGCACTGCCAACTTCTTCACCAAACTATACCTCCGAGTGGAAAATGGCCTTCTGGTTAAACATGAGGTATGATTAATTCTGGGAAAATCTAATGGGCAGCCTTTGGTCTCATCTATTATTTGCTCTAGAGCAAATAGTTTTGGCTAAGGGCAAAATCTCATCACGTTATATTTGTACCTTCAATACTATAAATTGTACTTTTGACTGACTTTTCAGTCAACTTTTATGATGGCTGTTGTTGTTTAATAAATAAAATTACTCAATAAATACTGTAATATTTTATGTAAGTAGCACTATTTAGTATTCTGAATCAGTGTGCGTTACATTAGATGGTGACAAGAGACTGTTTTACGAGTCAGCACTAATGTTTTATTGTGAATATGAGTTTGAGAAGAACAATGAATTCTGTATCAGATGCAGGTAATCACACCACTCTGTCTCTTTCATACTACTCTACAACACAATACGCTGTTTTTAATACAGTAATACAATAAGCTTTTTTATGAAGAAACTCAATGTTCTCTTCATTTGTTGACATTGTTCACATACAGTATTACTATATTACAGACTTGAATGCTAGTGTATGAGCAACTAGCTTTCTTGAGCTGAGAAAAGAAATTATATGAAATTGAATATAATTACAGGGGTACAATTATTTTTGGGTGAACTCTTTCACCTTTAGGCCAAACAACATTAATATGTTAATAGTATGTTATAAAGCAAACTCGAGTACATCAAACAGCTGAGCTAACGAAATGTGATTGTGCCTGCTTAGGTTTGTTGAAATGTTTCAGTAGCCATTAAGCACAGCTCTACATCCTAGCTCAGCTATATCCTCACTCCTCTTTATCGCTTCAATTCAGACCGTTCTCGACATTTTCTGCGATGCAGTAATGTTGCACCACTCTGGTTAGCCTCACGCGTTTCTCAGTCTCTCTTTCCATATAAAATCAACGCTTAATAGCAGAGTGTGCAACTGTTTGCTGGGGCCCCGAATTTCTGTGGTGCTCATAATTGCATGGAGCACGGCAAAGCGTTTACCATTGCTGCAAAAAGCATAATTATGCGATGCTGTTTTTATTAAGCCAAGCGAGCAATTAAAACGAAAAGCAGTTTCTCTTGTTTAATGCCATTCTCCTCTCTCATTTGGACGCATCCGAGAAACGTTAGTTTTAAACAGGGAGGCAACTTGCTGAATCATGTCCTCTTATAAACTGTTGTTTAGAGTTTGGTCACATAATGAAGCCTTCCATGTGCTGAAAAAACAGGCCTCATCCACCCAGCTATTAGGGTGCCACATGTGTTCACCAGTGTGCATGTGTACATTAGGGTGTAATTCCTTGTACTTGTTTGCATTCGTTCGCCACAAACATATAAGCAAAGAAACAAATAGGACTTACTTTTCCTCTCCGCAAACATGTATAGTAAAAACAGCATTCCAGCATGTACTGGCACCCCCCAAAATCTGAGCGGTTCGCAGAGTGGGTCACTGCATGTACTCTCCAATCCTGATAACCGCAGGCATGCGAGAGGGGGCATACGAAGGGGACGGCAGCCACGGTGGGTATGTCACGCATAGCTTTATGATTGCTAAACAGTGGTTTAGGCATAGCGGAGTAATTTATGATCAAACTCTCAGATGCTCGTTCTCCTGGTAATCACACATCGCACGCACGTCGCAAGGGAGGGACCACACATGTTTGTTTCGATAAAGACAGACAAATTAGATGACAGCTTTTAAGCCCAACCATCACTTTCACACTAATTACAGCCCTGTAGATGATGAAAGAAACACACCCAGACGCACACAAATAAATGTGTTACCTCTCTTAGCACTGTGCAGTGAGCAAAAACACCAGCAGGGATATATATATATATGTATGTGTGTGTGTGTGTGTGTCTTTACGGATAGTAAGTCCAGGTGTTTGCCCGTGAGCACTGGAGCCTTCAGTGAAACACATAAGAAGCTCTAGACAACAACGCTAAAACACCCATCACAGGCCATGAGGAAAAACACACTGCATTATCACTCCAGTCCATGAGTGTGTGTGTGAGCATGTTTTCACATACGGGTGTGTACCTGTGTGTTTGCTATGGCTTTTTTATTAACCCGCCCTACTTACTGGCAGACAAACTCACACAAAAGCGGTTTGGTTAATTAAACTGACGAGTTAGCGAGCGCAAACGCCATCGAACCCTCAAGCGTAGGTGTGTGTGTGTGTGTGCGCATGATATCTCCATCCTTACGAACTGTAAAGGTCTCCCCAGCATCAGAGCTGTCATGTGCAGGGTGAGCCTGTCCGTTCTCATTGAAGATAGACGTTAACGGTCTTTTTCCCCTCCACTCGGGGACAGCAGCTCTATTGTCTGTCCTCTGTCAGACCCTGGTGGGAGGGACACAGTCACTGCTGGGACAAAAGATACGCCGCAGGATTGACAGCTATGGAGACACCCCGTTCCTCATGAGACGACAACCGGTGGAGTGAATTTGTGTGCCAATGAAAGTGAGACTGAGGAATTAAGACAACCAACTGTGAATGTGCTCATATGCAGTCATCAGTGCTTGGGAATAGTAGTTTTAAATATAACTTTTGTGTTACTCCTAAAAACATGTAAATTGTGAATTATAGGACATCAATGTGCTAGTTTTTTAAGTTACTTTCTGCTACGATTTTCTGAATGGTTCACTTTTTTAATATTATGTTGTGTCATGCCATGTTGTTGCCCTAAATACTGTACATCTTTCCTAAATGTCTTAATGTCTTTCAGCTTTGCAAAAATAAATGTGGTCATTTTAGTTTAATGCAGTTCCATTTTTGTTATTGCTAACTAAAATCAAAACTGTTAATTATTCATAGTAACCGAAATAATATAAACAGAAATATTACAGGAAATGTACTTAAAAAAAACAATATAAAGTGTGCATTGCTTAAAGTATAGTGCTTATAGTGCTATACAAGCACTAATTATGGTAAAATAAAATAAAAAAGTAACACGTTAATAACTACTCCTCTAAAACAATGTAATTATTAAATGCACGTTAATCGTAAAGCATTAACACTGACCTCGTTTGTATTGCCAAAACATAGGTTAGTAATCATGTTTGCCTATGTGTGTAATGTTTTGTGTTTGATGTTTTAGTCTATGGAGAAACTTCTGCTTGCCCTCTGAACTCCATGGCCTTTCTGTGTGTGTGTGAGTGTGTGATGACAGCCTGTGGCATTTCTGTTCAGAAGGTTTCCACCCAGGTGAAGTACGAGAGGTCACACCACACTCAACACACTGAGACACTCACTAAAATACAGACATTCAGAGCCTGGGGTCAAAGGTCACGCACTGAGGGTGAGTGATGAGGGCAGCTGCGGCCTCCAGCATCCAACAACAAACATTTGCCACAACGTATGCATTGTGATTATGAATGATTAACTAAATTCAAATATTTTGTTAACACTTTATAATAAATACCATTATACCATTAATGCACACATTAGACTTTTACAAAACTGCATTACTGTATTAATTTCTACAAACACTACTATTCAAAAGCATAGGGTCAGTAAATTATAATAATCAAATTATGAAAAATGTATCATGCTTTACACAAAAATATTCAGTGAATGATAATAGTAAGAAATGTTTCTTGAGCAGCAAATCAGCAGATTAGAATGACTTTTAAAGAATTGTGATACTAAAGGAATAAACTACATTAAAAATTGGAATAATCTTTCAAAAATAAACAGCAACAATAATGCTGTAAAAATTCAGATATACCATATATTATGATATCTAACGGATTAATCAATGTTGATAATTTTAAGTGTTTCTAATAGGAGTTACACTTTACTTCAGGGTATCCTTGTTACAGTGTAATGATACGTTTAAGTACTGAGTAATATTTATTAGCTACATGTATATGGTTAGGGTTAGTAGTAGGGTTTGGTTTAGGGTTACTTGCATGTAATTATGCATAACTTAGCATTATTGTGCAACATATAACAAGAACACCTTAAAATAAAATGTTAAATGATACAGCAGAGGAGAGATTAACTGAAGTATTCTGCAGTTCATAAATCTTTTCAGATTTAAATGAAATGATTAATAACTTAAGCATTTAATAAAAGCCATTCATCCAAGTACATGCTCTCCTGCTCTTTTTGTCATGAAAAACTGGTTTTAGATGACCTACATGCTTTAGTAAAAATATGTCCGAAATCTGCTCTGTCCACTTAACCTGACAGAGTTCATTTTTCCACTATCTGATATAAAATATGAACGGGTGGTTGCTCTTTCCGTAGAGTCCAACACTGAACATGCACACAGAAGCAGACTTCCTCTCACACCTCTCCTAATGCTCGCTTTTTTGTAATTGAGTGATAATGCAAGAAAACCAAAAACAGAATAAGCAAAAACACAGAGGGGAACATAATGGAGAGAGAGACTGAAAGAGAGGGGGGTGGAGACAGATGGGCATTTTCAGAGATCATTTATCAAACTCAGGCCCGTTCACTCCCCTCCCCTCTCCTAAACCCCCATGTAATTCAGTAATCATTTTCATTATCATATAATGACCTTACAAAGCCTACAGCAGTTAGCACGGTCACTACAAACCACACAGCTGTTCCCGGCACTGCCCCCTTCATCACCTCCCAAACACGCAATCTGCCCACCGCAGGAATGGACTGTGACCCCTGCAGAGGTCAATGGAGGGATGTAGATGTGACAGGAGTTGTACGATCTACCTGAGCAAGGTCGGTTCTATCTGAGCGTGTGTTCACATGTGTACTTTTTACGTAAACTCGAATTGCAGCACGTCTGCACAGGCAAAAAGGCTGCAAGATCAGTGGTTTTGACCCACGACACTGCTGCTTGCATATGGATGAAACAAAACCACAAGGTCGACCCCTTTCGTCTGCCAATGCAAATTAATCTCGAAGAGGTCTTCCTTCTGTAAGAGTTTGATTTTGACCTATGGAAGATACAATACATTTTTAAGAACAAATCATTCCAGAATATTCAAAAAGCACAGATGGATATGCATATATGGTCCCCTTTACATGCACTGCACCTACAAAAGAGCTCAAGCAACAAGCCTCTGCTAACTTCCAAGGGAGCATATATATATATATATATATATATATATATATATATATATATATATATATATATATTTG
>JAUCMS010000127.1:14655995-14713131 GCA_032357445.1 Enteromius radiatus
TGTCTCTTTAATATATATAATAAAATATATACAAAATTGTGTGGTGTGTTCTCTCTTTTGTGAGATACTCTATATATATATATATATATATATATATATATATATATTAATTTCAATGCACAATAAAAAAATACAGGGTTTAATTAATAAAACACACACACACACAAATATATATATATATATATATATATAGAAACAAATACATACATAGAAAGTTCAAAATAATAGCATTTATTTGAAATAAGAATGTTACAAAAAACTGTCACTTTTTATCAATTTAAAGAATTCCTGCTAAGCAAAAGCATATACTTTTATAAAGATATACCTCTATATATAGATATAGATATATAGATAGTTTGATTTATTATATGATAATTGAAAAAGCCAAGAAAAAATATCAAACTGTAAAAAGTAAAATTTAATTAATAAAACATACATTTCTAGCAAATATGGAAAAAATAATTTAAGACTCCATTCTTTTATCATGAGGCAGCCCACTGGATAGCAGGACAAAAATTCTTACTGATTATTTTGGTGTATTTTTGTACATTATTGTGTCTAGTATTAAGTGTAGAATGTAATGCGCTTATATATTGTGTTTTCAGTTTCTGAAAAAACTGGTACGGACAGGTCATTTATCTGACGGACCATAAAACCGCACACCTCACTCTCTTATTCATAAATACCTGTGTTGGCTATCACTTTATAAGCATTCAAACTGGCTTGAACAGGATCATCTTTAGTTGGACTGAGATCAGACACCCAGGGTTCATTTTCACATATGGCCGTCTTCAAAGAAATGCTACACTTTGTGTTGGTTCAAACCTACAGTCGCTTCAGACCAATGCCGACCGCTGACAGCCTCTCTACGGACGCCGGAGGCTACAAATGCTAGCAGCCGCTTTTGTGTCTGTCATTCCCCCCCGTGCTGATTGTCTGTCTGTCCTTCTGCGTTGAAAGCCCACACAGCGCCGAGAGCTTTGAGCCAACATGGAGGCCAGTTTCCCGCAGAGCAGGCCTGCAACAGGCACAGAGCTGGAAACTATGCGACTGGCATTTAGAGCCAAGCCGTCTGCTGCTGTGAGGTACTGAGACTAAATGCCACCTGCATATGCTGGAGGGAGAAATAGAGAGAGAGGAAACAGACAGAAACAAAAGGCTTTCAGTGACAGGTGGAGAGTCTGTCTGCCTATATTTCCAGCTGAACGTGGCGGTAACTACTACAGTAGTTAGCTACGCTACTGGTCAGGTGCTCATCACGGTGAGCCATTTTATAGATCAAATGGGTTACGATTTCTAGATATCTTTCACACAAGCCTCACTGTTAGGACTACCAATCAATTTCAGCAGAGCACCCTCGAGTCCAGCGCTGCTGAGACTCAATCAATAGAGGCCAGTCTGTGCTGTTTGCTGTGTCAACCCACATATGCACACACATAAATAAAGAGCCATATATGTGTGTGCACATCAGCGCAGACAATGAGAATTACAGCGATGCAAAAAGGAAGAACACATAACTAAAGTATTAGTCACATAAGTCACATAAAGGAAAGAGCTTTTGGTGCATTCCATAAGTTTTAGCATTTCTTTTTTTGGACAATTATATTTGCATCTTGATGTTTCTGTTTCACATTGTTTTTAATTCAATTGCAGAATATTTTACATGAAAAAATGACATGGCTGGAAACACACCTATATAAAAGAATACAAAGATTTTTAGTGCTTATGCAAAACTGGCACATTCTGAAAGGTTGAAAACATTTGCATAAAATACTTTGAAGGAAATCTGATTACTGATGTTAAACGAGATGAGATTGAGAGCAATAATATTTGAAAACAATGGTGGACAGGATTTTCAGCAAATTACGACAATCCTCACTCAAAGCTATCATTGTATGGCTTCAGAAGTCTTGGAAGTTGTCCTAAGACAAGAATGGGTATTGGTTTTAGGACAACTTTGATAGGTATATACTTTATATATACAAACATATAAAATCTACACAGCAAGCAAACTGCATACACTCTTCTGCCAGCCGCGATTTGAACAAAACCACGGCTGAAACAGAAGAGCATACATAGTTTGCAGGTGATTGTAGAGAGACACAAGTTATTTTTATTTTCTTTGTGTACAAAAAGTATTCTCATTTACTTGGTAGTCAACGAGACAGTCACAAGCCTCCCAGTTTTCATCCAAAATATCTTAAAATGTGTTCCAAAGACAAATTAAGCTTTTACTGGTTTGGAGCCACATGGGGATAAGTGATTCATGACAAACATTTCATTTTGGCACTAAGCACTGATTGCCACCTGTCAAAAAAGACAACAAAGACAAGGAAGAACAAGATGAACTACATAAAATCACAGCATGATTTCACATAAAATCATGCTGGAGGAGAAGACAATAAAAATGTGACAATCTACCCCCACCTAAAAATCTGAACCATTTTTTTTTAATTCATTTTTTGAAATCAACAGTAACTTCTCTTTGAACAGTTGGTTATGGTTAACTAATGTTTACGCTCTCTCTTCCTTCTTACACTCATATTTTGTGTATGATCCATTAGCCAAAAGTTTAAGATAAATGTGACTTTTTATTATTATTATTATTATTATTATTATTATTATTATTATTATTATTTCTATAGACTTCTGGATATTATGGTTTTTGTTAATCATTTTGGCTATGATAATCATGTAGTGAAAATGTGATTTTGTGAAACCCCTACACTTTTTGTGCCTTTTGTTTCCATTTGAAATTCCATAGCCCCTGGCACTTTCTACTTTTACCGTATAGAAAATAGTTTTTCATGTTTACCACAAAATAAAGCATGTCATACAGGTTTGGAACAACATGAAGGTAAAGAAAATGTTGACCATTTTCATTTCAAGGCAAAACAGCCTCTCCGTTCAAAACCTTTTCAGAAGACACTGCCAGCCCAAATCTTGGGAGTGAGAGATAAATAGAGCAGAACAGTATCTCTTTCCCAACAGCCTCCATATAGCAGCCGACCCTAAACACACAGGTAAACATTCACCTTTATCAACATCAATGGACTAACACTTTCCATTAATCCTACACACTGCAGATCCTTTACAGATCCCCCATCAGGGGCTGCTTACCGCAATCTCCATGCAGTCCACCTCACTAAACAAGAGCTAGACGCTGAGCTCTGTTAGAACAGCATGCCGGGATAAAAACCAGTATCAATAATAAATAATACAATAATGCATCATTTAAGAACCCACACAGGCCCTCATGGGCAGTTTCAACAAAATAGCCTCAATCAGGTCAGAGTGTTGAGGTCAGTAACCTCCGGGAAAGCTGCTGCCCCCGGGTAAGGGTCTATATATAAATATATATATATATATAGCACTATGTATTTTGACAGGGGTTTTAAGGTGCAGAGTTGTAATCCAGGTGAGGTGGGGTTCAACAGAGACTTACACAAGGCCGCACTGATAGTTAGGCCTTCTGAAAGAGCTATTGTTTGGGGTTTGAAAAATTAATGCCAAGTACAACCTTTAAAAAACCTCCAAGCAACCTCATCTGTTTTGTCCAGAGACACGCGTTTGGGATTTGATGTTATGAGTACATTGCTTCAAACACACACACAATCTCATTCAAACACACACCTCGTTGTGGATGTCCTCAATGTGCTGAAGGGTGGAGGGGAGGAGGGACTTCACGCTTTTGGTGTTCTTCTCAGGGTCGGTGTGTAAATTCTCCAAGGCTTCTGAGCAGCGTTTCTGTATGTAGTCCAGCGTTCCTGTACAACACTGAAGAAACATGACAGATAACAGTGTGAAATACAGAGATACTGTTTGAGAATTTAACACAAACAGTGATGAAGGTACAGGTCTGATCAGGACAGCTGGAGAGGTGACGCTCACCTGTACGACTCTGTGAGTTGAGCTGAATCTAGCCGTGTCACCAGCCAGTACACAGTGCTGATGTGTCCGATTCAGATCATCTACAGCCACATGCACAGACAACAGAAGAAACATACTTCAATATTACTATGAACCTAGGGAGAGGAGAAGTTTGTTATTCAGAGTTTATATCATATATATCTACATAGCTGCCCGAGGCACTGTAATTATAGCCATTGAGTGATATGACTTTCCTTGAAGTGAACTTTGATTGGTCCCATTGAAATCAATGGATTTGATGCATTTGCTGCAGCATAAACAGTTCTGTTTATTTCATTACCTCTGTACGCTGTTTTATCTTTCTGATGTATTGCAACAACAATTTAAAACACCTAGTATCTAATAATAGTTTGATTCCCTCAACCTGTGCTCTGCCACAGCCTCAGCGTGAATCTTGGGCCATACTAAACTCTCCTAATAAATATTTATCATTATTCTCTTGTCATCGAGGGGCTGCTGTGCTCGAGTTAAAAGCGGGCTTTTAAATCTATTGGGTCAAAACCTCTCCCTAGGTCTGTCCTGTCCCTGGAGCATTCAGCACAGGAAATCTTATTACAAGCTGGGCCAGGTGTCGGTCCAACAAATTGTTCTCCACTGCCCAGCACCAAATTCCATTTTTTAAAATCTACTGATTAGATTTGCACAGAGGAGTCTGAGGCATCAGCGGATGGAAGAAGAGATGTGACAGTGTTAGAGAATCAAAGGAATGGGGAGTTGAATGACTTAATTTCTGTACACCTTCCTTTCTTTCTACAGTACTTGCTTTCCTCCGCTTTCCTTCCTTCTCACATTTCCACTTCTTCTTTCCTTTGTCCATTTTATTTACATTACTTTTTCTTCTTTTTTACCTATTCTATTATACCTATATTTCTGTTTCCCCTAATACTTTGTTCTCTCTCTTTAAGTTCTTTAACATCACTTTTACTTCCTAAAACTTCACTTACCAAAACTAAATGATTCTTTTTTATCTCTTTTCCTAACGTATCCTTCCTTCCTTTCATGTTTCCTTATTTAACTTTCCCTTTTCATTTCTCCTTTTTTTTGTTTCCTTCCTTTCAATTTTGTTTTCCTTCCTTCTCTTCTTTTTTTTTTATTTACAGTACATTCTTTTCTTTTTTCCATGGGGAAACGGATTGCAAACTACAGCTTTTTCCATCATTTGTACCTCATTTTCCCTTGCACTACCATCTAGACTTTGTGTGCCTTTAGAAGTACAGTAGCTCTCCACAAATTCCAAAAAAAAAGAAAAGTAAAAATTAAAAATCTGACTTATTCAGCCAGAAGACATGGTGCCATTAACAGTTTATAAGCTAGTTTCCCAGTCACACGTTCACCCTTGTCTTGTGCCCAGGAAACCCATTATGTTTATACTGCTTTAGCTTTTCACTTAAAGTCACTTCACAGGACTAAGTGTGCCATTAGGTAGGTATATATAACTCTAAGTTTAGAGCAGCCAGCAACAAAGATGCCCGAGCGCTGGAAAGCGCTTCCAAACAGATGAAAATGTCCAAGCAGAGATGATAAAACCGTGTGCATAGGGGGGGAAAGCATTAGTCATGCTTGTACACAGAAATCTGGAAATAAATAGCGTCCTTATCAAGGTCATCAGACTCACTTTATGGGATATTTAGAGGAGAGGGTTTGTGCGTATGTGGGGTCGTAGACAGGGGGGCATCTGTTGTAGCCATCAGTAATAAAAGTCTGATTTACTGATTCTCTCTCTCAGCTCTCAGACAGAGGTCACAACGCTTCATAAAATAACATTTGGTTTTCTTAACCTCTCTGATACACATGATAAAGGAACCTGTGGAAGCAAAATCCTAGGGAAACAGACACATATGTATATAAAAGGATGTGAATGTGTATATCCTCTGGGAAAGATAATTCCTGGTCTAATGCATTTCAACATGACCGAGACGGTACAATCCGCTTTACAATGTACTCGAGTCTACTGTTTCTGGACACAGATGAATGTGATTGTGTACCTGTCATATAGTAGCAGTCTCCGGACTGTAGAGGCAAAGCCAGACCTGGTGTATGGATGTCCCAGGCCACCTTCAGTCCAACACGCCAACATGTCTTCTCTTTCTGTACTTCCTCTTTCTCCAAACCTTCTCCTCCTTTTTTCTGTTCTTCTTTACTTGTTCCTTCACCTTCTGTCTCAGTTTCTTTTTCTTTTTCTTTACTCTGTCCTTCCCCGTCCTTTTCAGTCACCCCTGTAAACAAAGATGTATTTTCACATTTAGAGCAGAGATGTACCAAACAAAACTTTTAACAAATTATGATAAATAACAGTTATTTGTTATAGCCAATGATCGATGAATTGTAGATGTTAAATATCTACGGTAACAATTTAGTCTAATGTATCCTTGCAATAACTTACAGCACATGTATTTAGTATAGTAATAACAGTAATCATCTAGTGCTAGTGTTAATTTACTGCAATAAGGATGCATTAAAAAAAAAAAAGCATGAACATTTCTAAATAGTTTACGCCTAAATCAAAAATAAACTCTAAAACTAAAATAAAATATTTTAAGGCTACAAGTAAATTTAGACATTACGTTATACCGTACAGCATGAAAACAGCAAGAAACGTAATAAGTGTACTTTAAGTAGCTTTGGATAAAAAAAATAAATAAAAACACACACAAAACACAAAACAAATAAGGATTCATCTTCTGAATGCTGGATAAATAAACTTTTCATTGATATATGGTTTGTTAGTTATTGATATAGTTTGGATATATTTACAGTAAGAAATCCTAATGATTTTTGGCATGAAAGAAAAATCTATAATTTTGACCCATACAGTACAATGTATTTTTGGCTATTGCTATAAATTAAGATTAGTTTTGTGGTTCAGGGTTAGAAATGTCTTACTAATACTTAATATGATACATACTGATAAAATGTTATGCTACTTCCACCAACGATCTGTGTTAATCAAAAAACAATGATAGACCCAATGAGAAATATAGAATGAAAGTGTAACTGATAAGACAAAAAAAAAAATGAGTAAATAAATAAAACAAGAGAGGGCAGGCTGGCACCTATCAGTGAAATCGATACAAAAGCGCTCTTGGAAGCCCGAGCCCTGAGCAAGGCTTTCTCTGCGCTCAGCAGGGATAAATAGTAACTTAATTTCAGCCTTTGCTTTCTGACACAGCTCTCAAAGGGCCATCTGCAGCTAACACAGCAGCGGCAGAAAAGATTCCATCAAAAACACTTCAAAATCACAGTGGCACAAACCGATGCCTGTTAGAAAAGGAAATGAGTTGGATCTAGTCAGTGCTGGATGAAGAGCTGAACAGATTTGTCACAGAGCGACTCTCCCCCCCGCCCCTGCCCCCGCCGGAGACTGTTCGTGATACTACACACCACAGCACGGCCAGCATACTCTATAAACCCATCACAGATGTGTTAAAAGATACAGGCATCATGAAAAGCTTCGGTGAGATATTCTTCTTCAAAGCGTGTTCAGGTGAAACACGAATCTATACAACACACAGATGTTATCCGAAGGGACAATAAAAAATAAAACCCATTCACGCACACACACAGACAGCAACAAATAAATGATGTACAAAGTGAAACTCTTCTGAGCAACAATCCATTTCAGCTGGTCTGCAGCATTTCATAGCGACTTCTCTAAAGTGAAGGCAACATTTTGTGCAATGCCCTGCACGGGTGCGTACGCGCTGCAAAAGCGTTCCATCAGGGGAGTCTCTCTGAAGTCTGGAACCGAGGGGTCAATTTTACCTCCAAAAGAACAGCTGTGGAATAATTCCACACAAACTGACACATTCACACACAAAAACACACACACACAGACCATTCATGCGCTGTTTGAAGCGGGCCCTGGGGAGGTCAAAGGTCAAATCGGTCAGTAAGAGATTGGCGAAACAGAGCTTGTGAGGCAGGTGGTTCTGGTTAGCACACCACGCTCTGTTCTGTTGAACTGACACACACACACACAGCTGCATGCTAAGCTGTTAGCCTGACGTGAAGAGAGACTGATGTCCAGAAAAACGTCTCCAGTGAGATTCATGTGAAATATGGAAGATCTGGCTCCTTCTTCATGGAACAAGTTCATACAATGACTGCATAAACACATTCGACCTATCAAGCGAAGGATGGTTTTGAACGAGCGGGTGTCATAATAAATGTTTTAGGTTCTCAGCAGTGAGCTAGAAAAATAAAGGATTTGTCATCTCTTTACCCAGAATGAAAGAGGAGTGGGAATGTTTAGAGAGAGAGTTAACCAAAACATTTTAATTCTAATAAAGCATTTCATACTGATGCAGAACAAAAAGAAAAAAAAAATAAAAATAAGTAGTCTTATCCACCACTGATATTCAATACATGGAAAAAAGCTGTTCTTCAAAACATCTCTTTTTGTGTTTAAAGAAAATCATACTGTCTTGGAATGACATTAGAATGAGTAAATGATGACTTCATTTGTATTTTTCAGTTAATTACCTGTTTCAATTCTAAATTTTTTTTTTTTTTTTTTTTTTTTTTTTTTTACAGCCTACCATATAATACTGTAAATAAGCATTTCTTTAATTAAGCAAATTTGGATTACACTTGGTCCATAAAAACATAAATGTATAATAAACCAAAAAAAACTATATTCAATAAACAATGCATGCATAACTAAATACATTTACTCCAATCAATACCAGTCCTTGGGACTCACTGCTCTGCACATATTGCATATCTCCCTTATTTAACACAGCTGATTCAGATCATCAGCATGTTAAGGGGAGAGATCCATGAACTGAACTCAGTGTGCCAGATTATAGACGCATCCAAAATGTGCAGAGCAGTGGGTCACGAGGACTGGAGTTGGGGACCTCTGCACTAGAGGACCTAAGCAAACATCCAAAGAGGCCCCAATAAGTCTTTAAATTATATATGTCAGGACCACTGTTGTCAAAGATGATTGACAATTAGCTCACAGTTTGGACTGGTGGTATGGTTCTGTTCTGGGCAAAAACTCCCTGTCCATCCATGCAGCCTAGCATGAATAAAACCAGAGAGAGCAGCAATAACCCCCCTAGGGTAAACAAAACAGAACCAAATGTAGCAGATTTCATTAATGTACTTAATGACAGTTTAATGTAACAACATCATTTAAGATAAATGAGTCTGATTCAACAAGGAATATCAGAAGTCGAGTCCTGAATGTGGACGAAAAGAGGAGCTGGGGATGGAGAAGGGTAAATAATATCTACTGAGCAAAGCAATAAAGCTGCTGAACACTGGATAGACTATATATAGTGATGCCCTGATAGGTGTTGTATTGCTATCGGTAGACACGGACCAGCTCTAGAATCAGCTCTATGCAAGCTTAACTTGCATGACCTGCCACAACTAACACTATGCTTAATATAAATGTAGGTATAATGATAACAATGTTAACTAAAAATGCTAAAACCCCCCACTAAAATAAAGACGTTCAGTAAACAGTAAATTGCCAACATGTTTTTAAGTTAATTTGTTTTAATACACCAGAATAACTAAAGGTACATATCAGCTTATATAGGAGGGTTTTTAATATTTTCTTGGACGAAAAGGGGCCTTGGAAACTAAGGGCCTCACAACCATAGTGTTAGGGCCCTACATCCATGGCATGGCTCTGATACAGTATTACATGCTCTAGCCGAGACTTTTAACTTCTCACCTTCATTCTTTGGCTCTGCTGGGCAGCTATAGCTGTAGACAGCAACTGGTGAAAGAGGAACCAGGTTCTCGTCATGATGCCAACCGACCGCCATCTTGCCCATGCCATAATATGGCTCTTCCTTCAGTTGGGTCATGGCTGTAGGGTCCATGTAGTTGATGAGGGTAATGTTAAACTGAACCAAGCTGGCCACATCAGGTGGAGGAGCAGATGAAGGAGGTGAGGAATGAGAACAGCCCTGACCACTGTCTTCTTCCTCTTCCTCCTCCTCCTCTTTCTCATGCTTTTCCTCAAGTAAGCTGTCCTTAACACTCTCTTCGCACATCCCCTCCCCCGGTGTCTCTTCACTGTTTTCAGTGTCACTGCGTGAACGCTTGACGCCTCGTGCATTCGTCTGCTGCTTTACATCCGAGCAAAAGAACTGATTGAGCTCCCACAATGCTTTGCAAGCGTCCCTCAGGTCAGAGTCACAGCAAGGTTTGCCTTTCTCATCTTTCTGGCCTTCTTCTCCCTCACAGTGCCAGGGGATAGTGAACAGACGGGTGTCCAGATAACGGTATGTGCAGCCTGGCTGACCCACGAGAGCACGCGAAACAGCTGTGAAGACGTCCCGGTCTCGGACTCGGACAAGATCTCGGAGGAGACATCCACGCCGCTGAAGAGTTATCAAAGCAGACTGCACCCTCTCATGAAGACCATCTGGCAGGGCACTAGACTGTCGTAAAGCCAGTCCTGCATAACTGGAGTCCCACTGTCAGATTACACAAAGATTGTGCACAGATTACACACAGTCACAAGCAAACATTACAATGCAATTATTTAAAACAAAATGAAAAACACAGTATGTGAGCAGTCTTAGCCAGACAGTACAGGGAACCCCGTCTTAATTACTCTTTTCATTCATTTGGCTCTACTGGACAATAATAATAATGATGATAAACTTCAGATTAACTAATAAATCTGCATCTTTAGTGTGTGAAACTTGTTTAAAACAGCCATTGGTTTCTGTAGTTCTGCTAGTGGCACCAAAAGTATTTACCTTTCAGTAATGTTTTAAAAAGGTAATTATTTTCCTTTGCACACCAATTATGATTTGCCATTTTCTATGACTGTGGAAACGCATGAAAATCTTTACATTATACCCAATTGTCAAAATGTGCTTAATTCTATGACGACAAAGCTAAATGTTCACAAGCTTGTGTCACATGATCTTTAAAAAATGTATTTAATATTCTGATTTGTTGCTCAAGAAACATTTCTTATTACTATAAATGTTGAAAATAGTTGTGCTGCCTAATCATTTTGTGGAATAGAAAATACTTTTCAGGACTCTGAAGAATATAAAGTTCAAAAGAACACAGTTTATTTGAAATAGAAACCTTTTGCAACATTAAAACTGACAGTAAAGAGATTTGTAATCAATTTAATGGAACCATGAGATAGATATACACATGCATACACACACACACACACACACACTGACCCTAACCTTTTGAACTGTCAAGTACATACAGATCAAAAATTATAAAGCATTGTGGATATTAGTATCAATTTCTAACCAGTTCCTGATATCCTGGGTCTGCAGGAGAAAGGTACGGAATCCTCTGCTCTCCCAGCTCCTGTAAAAGCCTCCGCCTCTGTAAAAATAACAAAAACAATGTAAAATCTTGTTGTTGTTTTTTTCTAGAGCACTGCATATTCAAATGTTTTTAAAGGACATCGTCAGCATTTTCAAGCAGCAGCATATTAGAAAGTCCATACTACATTTTTAATCACAAAAGTAAAAATTTCCAAAAGAGGAAAATTTCACACACTTTCATAAGTATCTCTTTCCAATCAGAGCACATTTCCCAGAACCCTCTGCTGCCATCCCATAGTGCTCTAGTTCATGGGCATCTCAGGTTTTTACGGCTCTAGAAGGCAGCAGAGGGTATTCTCAAAGCCATATAAACTACGGCCTTCTATGCATTGCCCGTCTGTTAAACTCAACCTGCTCTGCCCATCAAAGAGCATTTCATTGGCCTGCATTCCATTCCAACCTGTAAATCCAACAGCAACCGGCGTAAAACTCCGATACCCAAATAAATTTCACAAGTGCACCCACTCTCCGACACACACGTCCTCTATTTCTTCACCGCAGGTGCAAGAGAGACTGCCTTCTCTCACCCCGCTCAGGTGGGACAGTGGGGGGTGTTACATCGGTGACCCCAATCCGGCCTCCACGCCCGATACCTCCATCAAGCAGAATGGCCATGCTGTTCCCTTAAGAACATAGACGTTAACGGAGAAAGAGGGCCATATATATGCCCTATATTCCCTGACATTTACGGAGACCGAGTTTCACATTTCAGCCATGTTAATAATGGCAGTGTTTTCACATGGGAAGGGCTTTTTGTGAGTGCGCCGAGCGGCTAGACTTTGCCCAAATGGGTCTTGACTTTTAGAGTAAAATAAAATGTCCTGTTAATAACATTAAAGTAAAGGCATTAAAAAGGTTACGTCCTGATTTGAAAAAGGACACGGGTGCACGTGCGAGAGTGTGCGGATGTGTTAGTGAGTGGAAATAGGCCTGTATAACCGTTAAAGTTACTGCAAGGTTTTGCAATATCGGCACAAGGAGACTCTTGAGAAAAAGATGCTCTTGGGCTGGACTTGATTCTTCTGGTTATTTCCGTTAAATCAAAACAATAAAAAGGACAAGCAGACTGTCAAACAGAAATCTACAAAACAAAATAACATGCACTATTCATGGAGAGTCTTGACTCAAAGGCGAATAAGGCAGAGGGAAAGGGCGAGAATGAGACAAAGTGGATGGGTAGAAAGAAGAGTCAGAGATAAACTGACAACTTGACACACACTCATTGTTGGTGTCAAAATTTATCTCAAGGCAGAAGCAATGGGTATTTTAAAAAATGCCAGTGGATTTGTGTGTTTGTGTGTATTTTTTTTTTTTTTTTTCCGCCAATGGCAATGCTTGGCTGCTCTGATGTGCAAACACAATCCCATGCACACACACACACAGAAATGATCTGGACAGCGCAGTTTCTGGGCTAGTCTTGAGGAGCAGTGGCCTGTCACGCAGATGTCAAATACATCAAGCTGCTCACAAATTCCAAAGAAAAAAGAGACAGACCCATTCTACTCCACAGATGAGCCTAAGCGAGTGTTCTTTTCTCTCTCAGACAACATACACACGTAAATAAATAAAGTAAAAAGGGGTTTCATTTAAACACGCAAACAAACGCTCAAACCAAACTAACAGATCTCCTACTAGATGAGAGATGCCAGTCAGTCAAAGAAAAACCACAATTTAAAATTTTTGTTCTAAACTTTGGAAGTTGCTTAGAACATAAAGTATTTTTATTCATACATGTGTAAAAATCTCCAAAAGAGGAAAATTTCACACACTTTCATAAGTATCTCTCTCCAATCAGAGCACACTTCCCAGAACCCTCTGCTGCCATCCCTCTAGTTCATGGGCATCTCAGGTTTTTACGGCTCTAGAAGGCAGCAGAGGGTCAACATTTTTGACAAACATATTGTGTTTTTGGCTGAAAAATACTTCAAGAGGCAAAACAATTACTTGTAAGTGCTAGATCCACAAATGTAATTAATAATTATACAGATTATTTTAAAATTAACCTCTACAGTTTTTACTGGGCACACAAATTTTTCACAGCACTGAAAATATTCATTCTAAAAATGAAGAGGACTAAAATGACAATGGAAAACAAATTGCTCAAAATAAAACAAGAAATAAATATGAAAACAAATCTATGGTATAATACACACACACACTCATACATATACATATACACGTTTTTTACAGCACTAAAAGTTATCATTCTTGCAATTACAAAACAAAATAAAAGCTTGGAAGAATCAGCCAGAAAGGGTTTAAAAAATGATAAACCTGAGAGATAAATCTTGAAGGATGAATGCAATTTTACATTTATTGTAAAATAAAAAATATAAAAACATGCTCCTAAAAAAATTCAATTGTGAAGCCACAACCAAGCACAAAACTGAGTGACTGATGAACAGAAAAATAAGCCTACAGTTTAAGTGTTTGCCAACCCATCTGAGAGTTTCACTATGTGTACGTGTGTGCGGAGGTAGCCTGTTGAGACCCATGTGTGTAATAGAGCCCCGTGTTTGGCGAGTACATGGTTGGAGCTTGTGTGTCACTAGTTACTGAGCTCCTTTTCTCCTGCTGAATCAAACACTCGGACAGCTCACCTGTACAGCATCAAACGCAAACATGTCAGCGGACACACACATCAAACACACTTCCTCCACGTCTCCTATTTGTCAGAGAGTTGTGGAATGTGTTCTGTGGGTGACGGCGGTACAGATGGACAGAAGCAGGAGGAAGAGCAGGGGATGTCCGCCTTAAAAAGAAGGCAATGAGAAACCGGACACACCTGAGCAAACAGAGCCGTTTACCTCATGCTGAAGGCTTGTGTGTGACTGCATCGAACCTGCCTGTTAGAACACACCACATAGGTGCCATGACACACGCCCGTGGACCCGGCTCAAACACACTCACGACCGTGCTAAAGTGGAAGTGTAGTCAAAGTGTCAGCATCTCTAAGTAACAGGAAAGAATTTCCATCATGTTAAAAAGATGTGAACACCACAGAGGAGGTTCAGGTGACAGCCAGATGATGCATGCGGCAAACTCACGAATAGCTCATCTCAAACAGGACGGTCCTATGGAAACAGACACTACATTACTGCCCATTCAGATCAGGCCGACTAGAGTGAGGCTCAATGAATAGTCTGAGAAACTCTGGAACTTTGAAAAGTCTGAGGAAGCTCTGTATCTGAAATTTTCCAGAACAACATGGCAATTCCCATTAGTGTGCCTCAGGAATGAGTCCGAAAACTAGTTGCCCTGAACTCAATGGGTTTATTGAATAGGTTCTTGGTTAAAAAAATGTCGGTTGTTAACACAACCTAAAGATATTTTCACAACATAAAGTACAGTAGTAATATCCCTTGTATGTGCTTTTTTTTCCTTTTCTGATAAATAGTTGATAAAAAGGACAACAGGGGTTGTCAGTGAGAAACTTATATTTTATGTTTATGTTTTGAAAATATGTTATGTTTATATATTAAATATATTTATATATAAAATAAATTCTATGAATACATAAACATATAAATACATGCAAATATTTTCAAAATATGTGTGTAGTTATATACACACACGTAATAAATATACAGTACACATATATTAACAAAAAAAAAAAATGTTTTTTGGATGTGATTAAAAAGTTTACAAAGTACAAAGCCACAACACAATTACACAATATGCAAATGCTGGAACAAGGTCTTCGCCAGCACACCAACAACATGCAGTCCATTTGAGCATTTAACGTGCTCTTTCTTTGGTGCTGCAGTATTATACAAAAGGTAAAAATAGCACTTCACCTTTAATTTATAAAAAAAAAACAAAAAAAAAAACCAGAGTAAACAAAGATATTAATCCAAATTGCCGTTAGAGCTCTCGTCACGGCAGTGCTGAGAATGCAACATGAACTTAGTTAATAATACACACTTAAATTGTCGGCCACTTATAATTTTTACCAGATAAATAAAAAAAATTAAAAGGAAATAAAAAAAAAAAGGTATAAAAGGTCAAAAATTGCTGAAAATGCTTCTAAAAGAGGGGTTTGTTTTGTATTGCTCTTAACTTTCCTTTACCTTCTGCTTGTATTTTACAGAAATTTTGTCCTGAAAAGTACATTTAGGTCACACAGACTTTAAAACTACTAATGTGCCAACTAAGACACGGATCATCTATTAGCTTTAAACACACTACACATATTACACCTGCATATTACACACCTAACACACACACCCACACATCAGAAGCTTTAATGTCACACGACACTCTCCGCATGCCTTTTCCAGTTACTCTCATTCACTCTCTCTGGTAAGGTCTTTAGCAGGTGTAAGCCTGCGACTGAAGCCCAGGTTCTCAAATCAATCATTTGAAAGTATTTAGAAATGCACACAGGAGAGTTGCTCCACTGCCTGCCTGACGCATAACACACAGCCCTGGGCTTAAGTGCTTTTCAGGGTGTGTGTGTCGACATCTATTTCACACTCGTCCTCATCTAAAAGCAGGAAAAGATGTTTCTGTGACCGATCACGTCACAAGCTGCCAGGACAGGAGAAAGAGGAGAGAAGAGAGGTGAGAGGTCAGACGCACTGATGGAGTTATACTCACACAAGCAGAAAAACACACAGGCACAGGGTCAGTCTATGGCACACTAGCCACTATGTTAGCTAGAAAACATCAACATTGAGATTATGGTAATGGAAAGGACGGTTAAGCATTAACCTGCAGATTAGACTGAACATGTCTTTCACAGCGTTTAAACTGATCAAAGGAAATGTTGGCACATACAGTATCCTCAAAATTCAAAAGTTTAAAGTCACTACAATTTTTTTTCTTTTTGAAAGAAATTAATACTTTTATTCAGCAAGGAGACATTAAATTGATCAAAAGTGACAGTAAAGACATGTTTAATGTTACAAAAGAGAGGATTACAATTCACTGGCATTAGTATAGAATACTAAATTTACAAAAAAGTGCCATAAAATATATACGTAAACATTATAAATAAACCAATCCATAAAGAATAAACTAATCCAATGTGAGGCTTAATACTATAGAAAAGCGAGAGCTTTTCAGCTTATGTTGTTTATCTTATGTAACAATGGTATAAACATCATTCAGTGTAAATTGTAATTAATAATCAAATAAAAAAAAGTTTAAATAAATTGGCAGCTGTGCCAGAATAATTTAGTAAAAAATACAAAAAATTTAATTTTACAGTATAAAACAAGAACAGTTTAAATGTAAACCAGTCAATTCAACAATGTACAAATCTATTAAAATCTATTTTGTACCTTTAACATCAGTTTACATTTTTTTACTGTAAATTATACCTTGATTTGTTCTATTTACTTCTAAAAACTGTACAATTTTTACTCTGTATATAGTACGGGAACTTACTGTTAATTGTTACTGTTTTTTTTTTCTCGTAACATTTTTACAAGATTTGACAGTTTAAATGACACTTATTTTTTACAGTGTCTGTCCATTGTTCTGGGGAACAGTCATGTCCTTTAGTTACCCATCAACCCTCAATTTTGTGTCCCTCATCTCCTCTGTTCCCCTGTTCTAGCCTTATGTTTCTCTGTCACTTTCTCTTCTTCCTCCTGCTCTTCTCTTTCACTCTCTCCCTTCTTGCATTCCTCCTACAAAATCAATATCCTGCTGTAAAGTGCAGTGAGCCCCTGGGAGGAGGCTGCTGTTGTGAAGGGCGGTGGAAGTGGGGCGTCCTCCAGGGCTCTTTAACGGACATGGAGTCAAGGACAGTGTCCGGCCTAGACCTGCTGGCCCTCGCTCTCTTTCCTCTGCAGGAAGGATCAATAAGCGGGTGAGGCGTTAAATTTCAGCTAGCGGGAGCGTCACGCTCGTTTGGCCCAGCTGAGTGATGGAGCATGCTCGCCCTGCTCTGAGCATTTCCAGCTGAAAAGAACAGGAGCTGGGATCTTCCTACAATAAACAACTCAATAACATTTAGGCACACTGGTGTATGATGTTTTAAAAGCGTTCCTGTCAACCTGAGCTAAAGAATGTGTTTCTGTGTGAGGGACTGTGCCGCAGACTCGCATCTGAAAATCCCAGCATGACACACTGATTACTTCGTTCCCAGTAGTTCAAACAATAAATCAGATCGTTTTACCACTGCTGTCAACTGTTCCCTGGCACTGTGAATCAAGACGTGGGTATTGCTTCAGTTTTCTACAGCACAAACAGAGCCATGAAATTTGCGTTTAAACTAATTCATTAATTCCTAGGGCTGGGTAAAATTGATTGTCTGGTTAATCTGTATATAGTTTAACTCATAATCAAAATGAATATTTTTAAGGAGAGTCTTTTAATGAATCATTCCAAATGACTCACAATCAGTCTGATGAATCCTTCATTTGAAGGACCTTCTTAATTGGATACTAGAATGTATAATAAATACAAACAACTATGCAACAAAAATGTATTTGTTGTAAGACGGATGAATGAATGAATTTAAGGTCACTATGATATTTTTAATAGAAGTATCTTGCGCTCACATTAAGGCTGCATTTATTTGATCAAAACTACAGCAAAAACAGAAATATTCTTGACTATAATTGCAAAAAAAAGAAAAAAAATTAAAATGTGCTTTATTCATTTGAAAATATTACTGTTAAAAATAGAGGTGTTTAATATTTTTATGAAAACTTTTTTTATGAATACAAGTTTGAAAATGAATGCAATTAATTGATATAGAAATTAATTTTAAGTGTTTACATTTTTATTTTAACATCAATATTTTACAAAAGATGTAAAATATTGATGTTAAAATAAAAATGTAAACACTTTTAAAATTAATTTTATGTGCCCTTGCTAAATTAAAAATAGAAATTTCTCTTAAAAAACATTGTAGTTTTTAACTTTTTCTGATAATATGAATGAAATTGAAACATTTTTGTATAATTTAGCATAATTTTCTGCATTAGCTAAAGAAAATGTCACGGGTAAGAAAAAGTTCAGTGAAATATTTTTTGTACATATTTTGTACACCATTTGTAACCCCACCCATTGGGGTTTAGACAAATCGTACAAATTCATTAAATATGTATGACTTGGTTGTGAGAAAGCACTGAAATTACAGTGGGTATGCAAAGTATTCAGACCCCCTTAAATTTTTCACTCTATTGCAGCCATTTGCTAAAATCATTTAAGTTCATTTTTTTCCTCATGAATGTACACACAGCACCCCATATTGACAGAAAAACACAGAACTGCTGACATTTTTGCAGATTTATTCAAAAAGAAAAACTGAAATATCACATGGTCCTAAGTATTCAGACCCTTCGCTCAGTATTTAGTAGAAGCACCCTTTTGATCTAATACAGCCATGAGTCTTTCTGGGAAACTCCTGTCCCTGCAGCTGAAAAACGCCACCACCATGCTTCACTGTTGGGACTGTATTGGAGGTGATGAGCAGTGCCTGGTTTTCTCCACACATACACACTCCACACGCTTAGAATTAAGGCCAAAAAGTTCTATCTTGGTCTCATCAGACCAGAGAATCTAATTTCTCACCATCTTGGACTCCTTCAGGTGTTTTTTTTAGAAAACTCCAAGCAGGCTTCCTGTGTCCTGCACTGAGGAGAGGCTTCCGTCAGGCCACTCTGTCATAAAGTCCCAACTGGTGGAGGAATGCAGTGATGGTTGACTTTCTCCAACTTTCTCCCATCTCCCGACTGCATCTCTGGAGCTCAGCCACAGTGATCTTTGGGTTGTTCTTTACCTCTCTCAAGGCTTTTCTCCCCTGATAGCACAGTTTGGCCGGACGGCCAACTCTAGGAAGGGTTCTGGTCGTCCCAAGCCCAATCAGTATAATCAAGCACAGGTGGACTCAAATGAAGGTGTAGAACCATCTCAAGGATTATCAGAAGAAATGGACAGGACCTGAGTTAAATATTTGTCTGTCACAGCACTTAAGACCATGTAATATTTCAGTTTTTTAATAAATCTGCAAAAATGTCAACAATTCTGTGTTTTTCTGTCAATATGGGGTGCTGTGTGTACATTGAGGAAAAAAAAAAGAACTTTAATGACGTTAGCAAATGGCTTTAGCCACTCTCTGCTCTTTCCCACCACCAGACCCATGATGTCCCCTTGCGTTTAGATGATTTCCAAACGGATTCTGGGAGGACGACTTGTCTGAACAGCATTAGTCAAATCCAAGAGACATGGCAGGAGGAAGCTGCCTTTTTTAACTCGTCTGGAAAAAATCTTGTTGCTTTATTTACTTCTCCTTCAGTCAGGGTGAACAAAGAGAATATTCTACCAGGGACTGAATAACTTAATCCTCTTTCCTCCCTCCGGCAGGAAGTCGGGCAGTGACAGACAGATTAACACAGATGATGTTTGCAAACCCACCCATTTGAAAACGTAATTGCTGGTGGCATATTGAACAGTCTGCTTAAGCACTTAAGTTCATATGAGACCAGTGAAACAGAAGTGACACTAACACGATCGTGTGTGCGTGTGTGTGTGTGTGTAGAAGAGCGTGTGGGGTGTGTTTTGGGGCAGCTCGCTCACCAGCGAACTGGAACACTGTTACTGTCATGTGCCCAGCGTACTGTGCCACTAAGAATTAGAGCCAATCAGAAGAGTTAACAGGGCGGAGCGGGGCGGGTCATGCTCCTGGGCGCTTTACAGCATCACAGCGGCATGAGAAGCCATCATAGAGCGGCCTCACCCTATAAAACACTACACTTTAACATCTGCTGAGGTAAGAGGGGGAGGTAAAAAACAGATACATTCATGATGTCCAGCTGCCACCTAGTGACAAACCCCTGGCCTTATACAGTAGTAAGAGTATCAAAGCAGGAATGGGTGCAGAGGTCCATTTCTCCATGGAGACATTAATTCACTGATTCTTAAATACAGTACTGCACAAATACGATTATGTTAGTTTTTATTTGTAACTAATTTTCTCAGGTGAAGTAATATCAAATGGTCAGCCAAGAGAGACTGCCTAGTATTTACATCATGTAAAATGTGTGCATGCTGAAAGTATAGTAAATTACATGTGCACTATACTTTTAAAATGCAAAAATGCTATTGCATACCACAACAAATGTGATGTGAGGTCATATTCAAGAGCATGTTTTTAATACATCATAATTTAGAATTAATAATAATAATAATAATATGTATACAAAATGTGAAAATCTTTTTGAACATTATGCTGAAAAGTTTCTAATTTATTAAAATCAAAACAAGACAACATTTCTTACAATACAAGACTTCTAATGTTGGAATATCAATATCTAGAGATGTAGAGATGTCTCCCTACAATCAATCAATAAAAGATGGAAAGACCCATAATTTCCCTCACTAATCTGTTGCATCAAGACGTACATGCTGCATTTCAGGTAGAAAACTGATCAAGTAAGCGGGTTGGTACTACTACAAGACACATAATGCTATCTAAACTAGTATTTAGCATTGTCTACCTGTGATTATTGTCTAACTGGATGACAAAACCAGGGCATTAGATAAACCATGCACTGTTTTATCTGAGAACAATGCTACAAGTCTCTACAGAGACTAGATGTAAGTGCCCTATATGAGGCAGCAGAGGGATGAGAAAATGATGATGAGAGCAACAGCATCCCCTTTAGCCTTTCCCTCCAACCATCTCATGCACTCCATGATGAAGATGGAAGTGAAGCTAAGAGCGTGTCACCCTCCTCTCGTTAACACACACACACACACACACAGCGAGGGGATAAATCAAGGCTGTAGAGTTGGGATGAACCATGTGTCAGCATGGGTCACCCACACATTACACTCTCTTCAAAAACTATTCATCTTCAGTGTGTATTCAGCGGCTAGAAATAATTACTCCTACTGACCCGTGTAACACCACATGACCAGTGGTCAAACCAGCTCAGGCGGAGGAGTCATCTGGGTAGGGAGGGGTAGGAGTAAATTATGGTCCTGTGGAGAGCGGAGGACTTGCCACTCAAACACACACACACACACACACAATCAGCACGAAGACTACACTGTACTAGAAAACAAAGCAATTACTATATTCATTTGAGGGATGCACAGGATATCCAGCCCGATCTCACGGCATTTCGTACATATTTTACAATGTGGCCAATTTGTACAGCCTCACTCATACGAATTCATTAGATGTTTGCTAAATCAAACGTATTTTACAAGTTGCCAATTCGTATGAATTTGTACGAATGACCTATACCAAACTTCATCCCTAAACCTACCTGTCACAAATTTTACGAGGTGGGTAATTCGTACAAACTCAATCGAATATGAATTTGTACAAATTAGCTACCTCGTAAAATACGTACAAATTGGTTGTGAGACTGTGTTGGGATATCAGTTAGAGTTGAATATTACAGATTTTTTTGCAGTTACCATTTTGGATATTTAATTGTGCATGTTCAGTTAAAATATTTGTACTTTTAAGTTATCTTTGTTACCATCTAATGCTAATTTAAATGTAAGCCTTAAATGCACTAATTACTTAAAAATGTTAATTTAAGCTACAAAATATATCCATTATAATATTAGGATACATTAATTTCATTTGAAAAACTTTGAAAAAAAAAAAAAAAAAAAAAAGTAGGTCTAATTATTGGTCAATCAGCCAGAACTTTAATGTCTGTGCTTCTCTACTGAACCATGGTATGCTTATTATACCATACTCCTGTTAAACCAAGGTAGGTCCAGCACTGAAACACAATGAAAGGCTGACTTTCTTCTGTGGAACATGAGAGATGAGGAGACATTTGAGAAAAATTAAAGCGTTTTATATCCATTCCTTCAAAAGTTTAAATGGCCACCAAAGTGTTTTGTTACCACATTCAGAATGACAGTTGATAGATAAATGATAGAATTATTACATGAACTGTCACTTTCGAGGTTCACCTATCCTGACACTAGCTAACCAGCTTCTGCAGGAAAGATTAAAATCACATTTCCAGGGTGTTCAGAAGAAACTAAGTCATACTGTAGTTGGGTTTGAAAAAAAAAAAATAGCATTAACCACAAATTTCCAAAAAGGGGAAAAGAGGTTTTTGTAATTAAGCGCCAAGGTAATAAAAAATATATAAAATATTGTATAAAAAAAAATGCTGGATTTATGATTTTATTGAAAAAGCATCATCATCACAGTCTGTGAAAAGGGTCCCCTGTAGAGATGTCAAGACAGTGCCACAAAAGCAGATATGGCGTGACATAAAGAAGTAGTTTCTGCTTCCTCTCTGAGCTGACAGGCCAGGTTCACAGTTAATTAGCACTGTGAAAAACAATGCAACACAAACACACACAGCAGGCTAATCAGGTGTCACTGCACTGTTTTATCAACAGTAGAAAAGTTGTCACAACTCCTGACAGAGAAAAAGACAGAGAGAGAATAAATAAAAGCTAATAACAATGCTAGGAAAACAATGCGAGTTAGCCCATTAGCACATACTTACACTCATTTCAACACACTCACTATATGTGCAAAAGGCTCTTGACACAGCAATGTTACAGTCTCCAAAACTTCTCGTCTCTCACAAATAATTATAATTCAAATTTACACTGAACAAACAACTAATTAGCAAAAGCACTTAATAACCTTCATATTTACTGACTAATCACTTAAGATTAAACTTCCTGGCAGGAGACATACAATATTTAATTATTTCAATTAAACTTGTAAAATTAGTATTGAAGAAACATGACCAATGTTGAAAACAGTTTTGTGGAAACTAAGATATTTTTCAGGATTCACTGAAGAATAGAACGTTCCCTCGCTCTCCCATCACAGACCCACATCTAAATATACACACGGGCTCAATACTTCTGTTTACCTCTCATTTACCGTCTTCCTGAATACATTAGCTACCTGAACCTATGAAACATATGCTGGAGTGACAGCTGCGACACTTCCTCCCCGCCGCCATGGCAACCCAGATTATCACGACCGAGCGGGAGGGACGAAAGGATGATACATAAATTAATTAAAGTTAAAAAAACACACACAAGTAGAGAATTAAAGTTGGTACATCTGTCAGCGACTCAGCTCTGCTCGCTAATACTTGTGTTGGAACATTTATACCCTTGAAGTAAATGATCCGCTGTGTAATTGGCAGCGGAGGAGAGGAGAGAGGGATGATGGTGGATCCTGGAAGAGCTGATAAGGAAGCACTCTTTCTTCAGAAGCAGGAAAAGAGAAGAAATATGTTTAAAAAAAAACCTGGTGTTTAATCCCCATTGTCATCGTGGAGCAGGGGACGCCATTACAAACAGAGATAGCCCAACCGAAGCTGTCTGTGGGTGAGGAACAGAAGACTGTGTGTGGCACATGAGAGTGTGTGTGTGTGTGTGTGTGTGAGTGTGAGTGTATGTGAGAGGAAATGGGTTCCTGGATTAGTCCAATCCATATATGCCATCAGTCAAGGGTGAGGAAGCCTGTCAGAGTGTCAACCGCACAAAAACACATACACCACGAATAGAGAAAATGTCAGACAAACTATGTGTGACAATGCGATTAAGCAAAAATGTGTTCAGACATGTATATACCGCTCAAACACACACACACACACACAGTGGGAAAGAATTAGAAGGATTATGTTCATAATCACAGTGTATGTCATACCGATCTGGCTGTTTATAAGCAAAAAAATACTATTCATAAGTGTGTGACAATGGCCTGCACTGTTTGTGTGTGCATATGAGAAATGTAGAAATACCTCTTGGAAGTCTCAATCACAACATAAAAAAAAGTTTAAATAATGTCTGTAGAGGTAGAGTGTATAGGCACGGTCTAAACTGTATACTAGCCTACATTAGAACATGAGAGATGGTGTAGATGTAGATCCTCACAAACAAGTTTTTTTTTCTTGTTTGGAAGTAAGGAGTAAAATAGGGGATATGCTTTATATTTAAACCCTAACATAACACCTGGATTCCTTTTTCTTAAATAAGTAACCTGTAATTTAACTTTTTGACTGGATTTTTATTTACTCACCAAAATACTTACTTAAAAACGGTAACGTTGACGTGTACTACAAAAAAAAGAAATTAGTACAAAATTATCTCAGTAATGTTACATTTCATTATTGACAATAATGTTACATATATATATATATAAACACAATATTATGAGTAATGTAATTTTGTAATATTAGGAATAAAGTAAAAACACAAATTACAGTTAATACCATTGCTATCAAATATGAATAAATATGAATATTTCTATATGTGTGGTGTGGGTGCATATATATATATATATATATATATATATATTATTTATTTTCAACAATTCTAACAATTTTAATTTATTCAAGTTTTTTTTTTCTTTTTCAGAATGATTGTTTACATGCTATGAAAAATTTACCATACCCCATAAAAACTGTAGGGTTTTATATATTTATATATATATTATCTATTATAAAAAACAAACAAACAAAAACAGTGATAATTTTTTATTAATAATTTATTTTGGATCCAAAAGCACAACAATAACCAAAACATCAACCAAATATAAATAGGCTAATTACATAAAAAGGCTAGTCAGGCTCAAGGGTTAAACCTTGACTTGAAGTGTTAAGGTTTATAAATACTAAAAACATAAAACTTTCTGAAAAGTTTGACTTTTGGAGTTTTCACTTTCACTAGATAACGCCCTCAGGTTAGAGTTTCCCACTAATACTTAATGAATCCAATCTGTCAAAAAACAAATTTAGGAAACCAGCAAACTCCATCACCAAACACATAGGCTAAAACACAAAATCTGCCTGAGACAAAGGATGATGAGACAGACATTTTCCATTCAGCCAGTCTCGCTAGAAGAACAGCGCACTGACGTCTGCTCATCACCATAACAACTGAACTTGAACCACCAACCTTGGCTGATCTCATCTAAATAAACAACAGGAGAGACGAGAGGTCTGGCCCTATCACAAACACATAGAGAGAGAAGAGCATGTGATAGACAGCAAGACAGAGCAGCTTTCTTTATGCAGCCCTGATCATGTGCTTGACAGTAGTTCAGGGTGAACTTACAGCTGGATGACCAGGGGCACAGAGACTGAGAGAGCGAGAAAGACAGCCAAAATCAGAGAGAGAGAGCGAGTTTTGACAGTAAAATTACCACAAGCATGCCAATGAGCGTTCAATAGGCCACCGCTCACAACCAAACCTGTTTGTGTGTGTGCTGGTAAAGGCAGAAGAGACAGTAATGAGAGGCCAGTGTCATGCATCGGTGACCATTCAAGCGCTCAAACTCACTCTCTCTTTCACTCCTGCTGCACCTCACCTTGAAACAACAGCATCACAAACATTTGACAAGGTGTCATACCTGTTGGCATGGTGATGCCACTCTTAAAAAATGCCATCAAAAATTGTGATGAAGTCAAGGAAAAAATGTATACACTGTAGCTGAATATGGATGTCGGTGAATGCTATTCTGTTGAAAACTAATTCTAATTCAGTAATTGTTGTTTCCATTCCTTTCTAAATTAATTGAAATTAGGCTATTAAATACATATTTTCTTTTATGTTCCACAGAAGTCAGTCAGTCATGCAGGTTTGGAATGACATGGGCATAAGTTAATGATTACAGGATTGAAATTCTGGGGTGAATAAAAAAAATGAATTATTTTCATGCTAAATGAACAATAAAACCACTAAGTTTAAATAAAGAGCTTTTAAATACAAGTACAAGGCACAAAAGTCGTGAAAAATAGCATTGCTTAAATCATTAAAGAGATAGTTCACCCGAAAATTTAATTTGTGTCATTAATTACTTTTTCCAAACCCATAAGACCATCATCTTTGGAACACCAATGAGATATTGATGAAATCCAAGAGCTTTCTGACCCTGACACAACTGACATGTTCAAGGCCCAGAAAGGTTGTACTTTGGACATTGTTAAAGTGCCCCGTTATGCCATTTTAAAGGTTGCTAATATTGTTTAGGAGTCTCTTAAAACAGGTTTACATGTATGCAAGGTTAAAAAACACTTTAATTTAATTTTACCCCATTTCTAAATGATTCATAAATGACTCGTGTGAAGCAGTTCGAAGAATCAGTCTGTCTAAACCCCTCCTTTCCGAGAGCCCTCACTGTGATTGGTCAGATGGCGCAGTCTTTATGATTGGTTTACCACTACAGAGCTTGTACCAAAACTAAAATTTTTGACATTACTAAGGACGCTTTCAGAGAGAATATGTCAACTAGTTAGCACAGACTACCGTGGAAAGTGCTCGCAATTTGCTTTTGTAATCGAATCGGGCACACCTCTACGTTGTGAACTTCAACATTGTATGATGCATAACACTACGTTAAGCCATCATTACTTAAACGAATGAGACAGACAGCCAGTCAAGCTGCATCAGTCACAGTTTTTAGACTACATTAGGCCCACAGCTGAACAACAGAACTACAGAAACGTAAGTTAGCCAGTGACCAAGACATGTGCAGGGTTGTTACACAACATAATGTAAACAAATTTGTATTTTGAACGATCGCTAGAAAATACAATCATCATTTATTAATCGTACTTACAGGTAGAAGTTCAGAGGAGCAAGCCGGTCCAAATAAACTGGGCACTGATCCATCTTTTAAGACCAAGCGGTTGGTGAATCCCGTGTTGTACTTCCCAAGATTGGAAAAGCAGTCATCAGTAAAATGACGCGAACGCAACACAAGATTGGAATTGTACTGCTGAGGTGTTGTTGAAAAAATTTATGTTAACCCACTTTGTAGATCTGTTTGTGGGCGGGCAAGTTGTGGGTGGACATTATGCAAATATGTTACTTAGTGACATGTAGCCGTAACAGAAAAAGATTTGAATTGCTAATGACTCGTTTAGGCGAATGTGAGCCGACTTTTTTTTTTGCTAGACAAAAACTTCATTTATCTTGCACTGTCAGCGTCACAACTTTGCAGAAAGTTTATGTTCACATATAGCTACGTGACACACTGATCATATTTGAAAAGGCATAATAGGGACACTTTAAAGTAGTCCATGTGACATTAGTGGTTCAACCATAATGTTATGAATCTATGAGAATACATTTCTGCAAACAGAAAAATGTATGTGTCATAGTGCTACTCTCCTGAACATGTGATCCAGTTTTTGTTTTCTTATAGCGTCATTGCATTATGTTTGTACCACTGATGTCTGGACTATTTCAACAATGTCATTACTACCTTCTGGGCCTTAAACATGGTAGTTGCATTGCTGTCTATACACGGTCAGGGTCATATGAATGAAGATTTTATGAGTTTGGAACAACAAAAGGATGAGTAATTAATTATAATAGTAAATTTAATTTTTGGGTGAACGATCCCTTTACAGCTCTTTTATCAGTAATCTGTTATCTAAGCAAGATCATAGCAAATCATTCATCTTAAACCTGCAGTCCATAACTTTAGATACTCTAGTGGTTAATTAATAGAACTGCATACGTATTGTGGAAGAACACTAGCTGAAGCTACTTCTTTCTGTTTGTCTATGACGAATGACACAGGTACTGAGCTTTCCGCTGTGGTCCCACCAGTACCAGTCTGAAATAGTCCCAATATAAAACTTGGATTCATAAAAATGGATACATGACATACTCGCTTTTTATAATATTTTTGTAAACTTTGAACAAAAAAAAAAAAAAAAAAACTGACTGCAGCTAATACGAGAACAATAGCAAAACTTCCCATTACACTCTTGATTCTCATAAAATCCTATGCATCCCTGTGTTACATTATAAGCAACAGCAGGTAAATCCATCAAATTCATCTGAGAACCCTCTAAAAGCCTCCTGTTTCTCTCTCTAAATCCATTGCCTGTGTGCGCCCAGCAGTAGGTTGGCAGGGCAGGATCTACATTTTCCTGTCTGGCACATGCAGACTTAAGCACAGCCTTCCAACTGGCACAACCATGGGGCAGTGCCTCGTCACCCATCGGGCATCCACACACACACACACCAGGTGCTCAGGCCCACTTTCACTCCCCTCATTTATAGAACATAACTTATGATGTACAAATTAAGAGTTAGTGTTTACAGGCTCTAGTGAAAGTGGCCTCCTGTAGTTCCAGTGAAAGAGGGACTTTGGACTGGCAATAGGAAGCAGATGTTGGGCAAAGGGCTGCCATTAGCTAGTTTCCCTTTACAAGAAAAGGTGAGCTATTACACAAGAAAATAAATTCACAAATAAACAGCAAAGAAGGGGCCTGCTGTTCAGTGGAGCAGCCAGATGGAAAAATGATGGAGTGATTTTTACATTACATTAAATAATCCAATATTAAAACATATAAAAATATAATCTACAAATGCTGGTGGGCTACCCAACACTGCCTTTCTTTCTGACTGTAATACTGTGCTAAAAACATGGCTCAATAATCATTTCCTGTGTCTGAACAGTGGTACAACCAAGGTTATGATCATTTATACGAATTTTGAAGGCTTTGTTTTGGAAATCCAGATTAGAATAGAACCTTGGAGTTATTTTTGATGCTAACCTGTCATTTGTTTCTTTTGTTAAGAGTACTAAACCATCTTGATTGTGTCCTATGCTAAATTTTACTGTAGAATATACAGTAAAAAACACTCATTACTTTTATTATTGTATTGTTTATATTTTGTATACCGTATGCTTTGCGAAGCTACTTTTAAAGGTGTATATATTTTATTATATTACTGTAACATTAAAAAACATATTGTAGAGAGAATATAAAAATGTAATAAAAAAAATATACTAAATACATTATTTTATAAATTATGAAAAAAGGACCAGAATTAGAAAGACAAAAGCCTAAAGCCTTGAATGGAAGCCCCTTAAAACTTATCCATTGATGTCTAGGTTACAAGGTCAAGCTTATGTTTATTCAAAGTTTTTCTGAAGTAATCCTATTGTTATTGATCACATTAATTATTAATTATACATAACAACAGATTAATCAATAGCTACTAGATCAACCTCTCCCAAGTTTCATAAGTTTTTCTCTCACTCTCTCTCTCACACACACACAAACACTCAAAGGTCAGTTTACATCAGTAAGCTACACGGCTGACTGAGGCACATTTAGGCCTATTTAACTTGGTTGACTAGACTTATCTAAATGGGGACACTACTGGCCACATAAATATGTAAAATGGATAGAAATTGATGGAATGGATAGGAAACTCTCCTGCACTACATGCAAATATAACAACTTACTTAAAATCTCTCTGCATTTAACTGTACTACAACAAGTTTCTTTGGATTGACTTGTCTCTTAAATATTGGCTGGGACTGATGCTTTATGTCAGGGCTGGCGAACTCCGGTCCTGGAGAGCCGCAGCCCTGCAGAGTTTTGTTTCAACCCAAATCAAACACACCTGAACGAGCTAATCAATGTCTGAATGATAACTTAGAAGCTATAGACAGGTGAGTTTTAATTAGGGTAGGAGCTGAACTCTGCAGGGCTGCGGCTCTCCAGGACCGGAGTTCGCCACCCCTGCTTTATGTTTTGTATGATAGATATCAGTTTGTATGACTAAGTAAAAACCCCCTTTTCATGACATCTGAAAAAAGCGTATTTCATTCATTTTCAGAATAAAACTTTAATGTCATAATAACAAATCCCATACAATGACCCCTCCTTATAAAACCAGTTACAGTCTCAGACTGACTGTAAAAAAGAACATAAAAGCTGATAAAGCAGCTCTTTTCTTAGACGTCCTCTGGTCTCAGAAGAAATAAATATACTGAAAACCAACTATAGGACTGAGTGTCTTTATAAAAATCACATTCTTTATTAAATATACAAAACCATAAACAGGGTCAGACATCTAACAGGAAGTGCATAATACGCACAATAATAATCAGTAACATGAATATCTGATAAACAAAGAATGAACAGCAGCCTAGAACATAATTCTTTCATGATCAATATTCTTAATAAATGCAAATAAGTTGTAATGGAAATGAAGGAAATAACCATAAAAGACATTTAGGGGATCTGGGAGGGTGTGTGTGTGTGTGTGTGTATGCCGGACCTCTTGATGATATAAAGGTGAAAAGCTTCACAACAAACAAATCAACCTTAATCCACACATTGGATCAATGCAGCTGCTATAGGCCTCAGGGTCGCCTTATATTACTCCTCAAACTTCATATTCACTCATTGATTTGCTTTTCAGAATAGTATATCACTGAGCTCCAATGGGAGAACGGATAGAGACAGGGGCCAGGGTCAAGCACAGCTCGCATACACGTTAGCGTAATATTGATGTCCCAGCAGAAAGAAATGACTAAATATCCAGATCAATATCTAGTTTCCCTGCAACAGCCGAGCAACGAGGTTGGGAAATATAAATATACATCTTTATGACCACAGAAGCCATCATAATGAGAGAGCTGAATGAATGTTTCCCTTAAGGTGAAGTGTTTGATTAGCGGAGGGCAGAGGTTAGTGCCGATATGCTGATACAGGAAAACGAGACTGATGGCTCGGGCCGCGCAGGGGCTGTGGAGATGACAGCAGAGCAGCACAGAGCTGAAGTAAGGCCTGTTCATACACGTTAATCGAGCTTTAAGTCATTTGTGATGAAGCGGATTTCATTATCAGGTGCTAAGGTCTTATAGAAGAACTGAGATTCAGGAAATTTTTTCTGAAATAACCTTTTAAAAAGATTACACAAGATGCCAGCTTTAAAAGTTCACAACACTAAACTTAATTTTAAAAGCCTGTTAAACACTTATTTACTGTCTGGCAATTGATAAAAAAAACTATGATAAAATTAATATCAATTATCAAATAAATAATTGGAGATAAACTTCCCTTAATAAATAAAAAAAATTATTAAAAATTTTAAAGATTGGGGTTGCCAAATCAGTCATTTTTAAATTAAAAGCCATTTCCCTTGGAGTCCAGTAAAATACTTGATCAAGGATCTGGCAAGCCAAGTGTTTTTACTTGCCATTTAGCAGATGGCTTCACCAATGGATATGGATCAGCCTAGGCTTATTTACAGCTCCAAACCATTAGAAAAGACAGCAGCACACTCACGGTTCAACTCAAACACAGACGAACTACCATAAAAAGGCAGAAGAGCAGATAATGCCTTACCTCTTAATTAAACAAACACCTCTGCCTGTACTTAATCACTCAGGCCACATATTCTCCCTCTGTGCATCATAAAACAAAAGATGCCTGACTAAGGGGACATTCATTCGTCCACACCACCATCCAACCTCCACCCTTAAATCAGGCTCTGTGGGGTCCTCAGCAGGGCCTGTGGCAAGGGAACAGGGTGGGCTGTGGGTGGCAGCAGTGGAAGGACTGACACGGTGTTGCAGCAGTAAGTAATGTGCGTGTGGATTAGCAGTATGATGGCCTGATCAATACCGGCGGTTCCAGCCATTAGGAATGCAGCAGAAAACGACCCCCTATGGCAATAAAGCACGGTGTCCGCCTGCTACTTCATTTGCTGCCTCCATTAGTGTAATGGTATCATTATCAACTGTGGCAGTATTTTTTCTAACACTCCCACCCTCCCTCGTTCCCTCGGCCTGTTTTTCCGTCTTTTCAGATTTCAGGAATCAGAAGTCATGAGCTGCAATGCACTGCCTCCCTATTTTGTTTTATTTTTTCTTTCTTTTTACATCACAGGATATAAATCTGCCCCTAGCATGGCTTGAACACAGGTCTAATTATGTATTCCTGAGTGTGTTTTATGTGGCTGTCCGACACTGTTTCTCTATTATGGACTCATTAATAGGACGTAGGCGTACGGTGACGAACGGAGAGGGGGAAAACGACAAGGGGGGCAGAAAAGCTGCTGATTACGCTGAAAGTGACACCACCTCCCGCTAAAACACCGGCTTCGACATGACAGCGGCTCGGCATTAGGACCTATAAATCGTTACTTTAACACTAATTTACAGAGGAACATTTTGTGGGAGAAATTGATTAATCAAGACTGGCTGTGTGGCCTCATAATCAAGCCTAAACTGAAGCTAGCTGTTAATTTAACAGAATTGCCAAGGGGAACACAAACCATTTTAATGAGTGTTCACGAATGAAATAGCCTAAACAGCTTTCCCCAGCAAACACATGAGCTGAGAAAGCCAATGAGCCGAGAACTCTTTGAATGATGGGCCGGGAGGAGCACAAGCCTCCGAACATCTGGCAACCCTCTGTGCTCCTCACGTACTCTGCCACTCCAAAATAATGCTTTTAGTTAAGTTTTTTTTTTTTTTTTTTTAGCTTTAATCTTTGTTTATTTATTTTTTTTTTTTATTCAAAAGGCACTATTCTTCACAGTACAAGCAGAACATAATGTCGCTCCGTCATCAAGAAACGTGTCAAAAGCAGTAGCTAACAAATCTGTGAGCATAAAGAAATAAAATGCTCAACAGATGGATGAAAAACAATCGAGTGCTCTTCTAATTCATAACTGTGAGGAAAGAAAAATAACAGCGCCCTATTCTCCTGCAAATGCAATAAAACGGTCAAAATGGCATTTATAATTGAATAATACTTCAGTGGGATCTTTGTGGTTACCCTGGCAACATTAAAACCCCCAACTCCGATCTCTAATGTCCCTTTGTCAACTACAAAAACAGTATTTTTAGGTTGAAGGCCATGTAAGGTCACTTCTAAAAGAATGAAGTCAGTTTTTAATAGGCTATTAGCCAATAGTCTCCCTCTTTTAGTGCATGATAATGGAAGTGCTCTTTTTAATCATACATATGTGCCACATATGGTTAGGAAATGCCTGGCAAAGCTGAACTAAGGATAAAAATAATTCCTTTTTGAGACGGACAGTTCACAGGCCTTCTTTTGACATCCATCCACATCCTAGTTATTGGGCACAAATGCACACATGTTTATGGCTGAGACAACAATGTACTCCCTTTTATTTATTGTTATGATTAAATGGACCCAAGTTTTATATTAAGGAACCGCAGGAACACACACCAGACCCTCAGTCTAGCTGCTCGATTATTTTCTTTCCATATCCGTTTATTTTGTGAAGAAAGAGATAAGAAGAAATGAGATGGGGCAGGGTAGCAGTCCTGTCTGTCTGCCGTACAGACCCAAAACCAGCTGGATCAAGTTCTCAGGGACTCATCTGGTTCCTTTGGCAGCTGCAATAAAGTGGAGGAACCACTTACTACATAGACTACCTGCTGTCAGACAAGATCCAAAAGCATGCCATCAGAGAGAGAGAGAGAAAGAGAGAGAGAACTAAAACTGAACAAAAAAGGAAGAACAAATAGTGGGATATGAAAGGTTACAGAAAAAGAGAATTGAACAGAGAAGCTGCTGACAGACCTTCTAACACAACATTGCTGACTATACTATGGACAAATCAAACATACAGTCATTTGAAATGCAAACACAATGCCACATTATTATATGTACTTTGATTATCAAACCATGTCATCTTAAACACAGACAAGTTTTGAAAGTGGCATGTCAACTTGTCAAGTACAATTATAAATAAATATGACATTTTCAAATATGCCGGGATGTTAAACAGTACTTTCATTTCTTACAATTGTGCTAGCAACGCCTAGGTCATAGGTTTGATTCCCATGGAATGCATGATTTGCTAAAATATACCTTGACTGCGAATGCAGTAAGCTGTACAATAATAATATTACACTGCCCATGTATCTGATAAAGACTGTGTAATATCTGGGGTTTAGGTTGTGATAAAGGCAAATATACATTACCAATTGATCTATTTACAGGACCAAAAAGATGCACATATGAAGCTTCACGAAATACCACACTGAAAAAGCAACAGGTTCAGAACTACAGATAAATAACTTACAGCTGCACCACACTGTCTCTGATAAATTAAGAACACAACATGTCCATTTCGTGACCAGCTCACTGATCAATCTTTTGTTTAGTCAGAAAACAGATGAAAACATGACCCATGGGCTTTATAAGTAAACCGAATGCGGTATACTTGGTTTAGCAGAGACACCTGCAGAGTGACAGACACCTGGAGACGCGTCCTGCCTTCATTCATTAGCACCACGACTGAACTCGCTGTAATGCCGCCACACAAGCCATTCCAGCAAAGTCAGTGTGTGGCAGTCATGAGAAAACACTCCCCCCGCACTGTGCCTCAACACACACTCGTGTGCCGGATGACTGTGTGCGCACAGAGACAGAACTCATCGGATAAAAGAATGGAAACATTACAGAAGCAATCAGCAGAATCACATGCGCACTTCAAATGAACACACAGCACCAACCAGCGCATGCAATACTGCCACGGACACACTGAACGGTGTCTTACAAACTCCACAACTACATATGGTGCTTGGCGAACTGAGAGAAAACTACAAGCGATACCTTTCTCCTCTTTTCCCTCTCACTGTCATCCGATCTTTTCATGTTCCTGAAGTACTGTTTACGCTGCCTCGGTTTCATAGCGCGCAGAGCTGGGCTTTGTAGTCTTTAGACTGTGCCGTTAGCCCGTAAACTTTTCTTAAGAGGGTTTAAATATAATCCTAGCTGTGATGATGATATTACATGCAGCATGTATGACAATGAACCTAGTGTCGTTGTTCTGTGTAGATGTTTTGTTTTTCAGTCGCTACCAGCACTCCTGTCAGGACTACATTTCCCAGAATCCTCGCGCCAGGAAAAACCACGCTTGTAATTTGAGTCAAACCGGAAGTGAGTATAGGCTCAGCTGGGCTGATAGAGGTTCCTAATGGATTTTATGCTCACGCGGTGCTAGACGTGATATTAGAAGAATGATTTGTTAGCAATACTGTATATGTAGAGTATATATTAATAATGTGTAACTAGCTCATAAAGGGAATTACTTTACCCTGCAACAACTAGAAACCCAGTTTAGAATAGAGTTCTAGGTGTCTAAAGTTACTCTGTTGTCTTCAGGACAATTTTATATTTTTTCTACATTTTCAGACAGAATACTATTATTATTACGGTTATTAGGACCAGGCTTTCTTACATTTTCACAAATACCTATATTTAAATAAACACATTTTGAGTGTAGCGTGTGTGTGTGTGTGTGTGTGTGTGTGTGTGTGTAAAGAGATGTTATGCAATATTGTACAGATTAGGGCTAAATGAACACACATTTTACTTAAGGATGATGCCCTATACTTTAACTGAGTATTATTATATCATGCTGGTTTTCAGTTTTGAGCCAAGATTCACAGGTGGAAAACAGGGAGGCTAATTAACCTGAGCGTGTAAATGAATAACAAATGATTATACCATAATAAAGTTTAATAATACATAGCTGAGTAAAAACAGAGCAGCTTATAGCCACTGTTTGTACTCTCCTGAGGTTTGCTCTTGCTTTCAATGAATGGAAATCAGAAACAGAGCTTTGCAGCTCCTACAAAAATAGTTATTGTGCTTTGAGCATATTCCAAAAAGTCAGTCTTGTCAGGTCTCTTACAACCTCTTTTCCAGCTTTTGCCCAGGTGCTGTACAGCTGAAGACAGACGGGCCCCAAAGCAGGATATTCTATTTTCCAAAAACACCACTTTGAGCTGTAATAGAATATGTAGCAGCATTTGTGTATGACATGGACATAACCCCCTCTGAGTATTTGAGGTCAACAGATATCTCGTAATGCATGTGAAGCGTGTTGAAAAGCGCTCTGCTGGTTCCCAGTTTCAGCCGAGGACAAAAGGACCGCTCTGTGAAAGATATACAGGCACGAGCCCCACGGAGGGGCAGGGGGTATTAAAAGGTTTCAAAACACCTGCTATGTATTAGCATTACAGACTTTGATCAGTGTCTTCATTAGACTTCTTTGTAATCTCTCTTCTTTTATGATAGGGCCGACCCAGGCGAGCCTGGTACACAGATTGAACACATGTGTTCTCTTCACCTGTCTTGTAAAAAGCTCAAAGCACTCATACTTTCAAAGATTTCAGTGTCTCTGTCATCTTGTTGCAATAAACAGGAGGGCTCTTTTGATTCCTATTTATAACCTACATTTCCGCCCTTCTCTTTTAGCTTTGGAGGGAAATATGTGTTTGAAAAATACCTTGAGCAAAGTGGCTCCATATGGATATAAGAGTATAAGCACATGTGTCTATGGGGATTCTTTTGTAAGCTAATGGAAAGGAAATTATTATTCTGTCATAGCTTTTTGAGGAAACAAAGTTCATGTCTGTTTATGCTTCACATCCAATCATTCAATTAACGTTTCTTTTGTGTGTGCGTGTTAAACCACTCTTCATATATTACATCTGTCACTCAAGGCTTATTTAAAAGCTCACCAGCGGGACCCATCAGCGGCAGATTGTGTCTTCGAGCCTGTCAGCCTGCTCTGTGTCCAATCACGCGCCTCATCATGTTCAAGAATACTTTTAATACGTGATCAGCAAGTTAAATGCAGGTTTAGGGGCAGCGTGCCTTCAGATGTGGTACAAGCGAGATGGAAAACTTTGAACTCCTGGAGCTCATCAAATCCTCCTTGTCTTTTGTCTGGCCAATTCTCTGTTCTCACTTTTCACCATGGGGGATGTTATGTGTTGTTGTGCAGCGCATCGACAGCGGATGACCCTCCGACGGGCCTGTGTTTTACCCCTGCAAATAGGCATGTAAAAAATGAGAGAGAGAGAGAGAGAGAGATAAAATCAAAGGTGAAAACTAGCCTTGTGCCAGAAAAACAATAAGTAACATTAAAGACAAATGAAATGACCGTTATACTCGGCTCAAATATTAGAACCAGAACCTGCTACGTGGCTTGGAAAACAGCTTGTAAGTAAAAGCAGTCTCTCCTTTGATTAATAATAGTTTTCCCTTTGAGCACATACAATAAACTGGGCCACCTTTGCTTTAATGTAGCATTATCAAGTTGTGATGTGGTTTATTCTGAAGAGGTGGTAAAGTCTGGTAAAAACACAATGCTAGGGGTCAGACATTAAAGACCACTAAAGACCCATTTTGTCCTCCCCACATCCTGTCCATGACGTTATTTTCTCAGTGTCCTGCATGGTGTGCCTGGGAGAAAAGGAAGGCCTTTTGAGTTTTATTTGTATTGAGTGGGCATATGGAACAAGCATGTGCCTCCCCATGCCCTAACCTTCAATGATAAGCTGTAGGAAACTGTTATTTGTCAGTGCTATAAAGGAGATTGCTGCCCAGTGGTTTCAATTAACTTCAAAGTGCTCTTCCCAGGCAGTAATAGTTATATCAAAACCTGAACTGTATTATTTAGGTTCCACACTGGAGCTCTCCGAATGATTATGCACCCCTTTCAAAAGAGATTTTCTTTTCTTGCTGACTTTATGCATTCCTGCTTTTTATCCCCCCCACCCCTGTTCTCAGTTTCATTTTCATATTCTTGTTTGAATGACCCACCTTTAAAGCTCTCAGATGTCAGAGGGTGGCCCGTGGCACTGGAAAGTCTGGGTACAAAACATAATTAATGGATAGATATGCAACAAATAGGCTAATAAGTGGTAGCACCGGCATGATTCGAGGACCATATGAAGCTCTACAAACGTTATTAGTCTCTGATTTACTGCACCTTGTAATAGTTTGTGAAATAAGGGTTAACGACCCCTTCTTTGAATCTCACGGTGGCCCTTTTTGTTAGATCCGTGTTCAGATCTGGCACAACCTTTGGCTTGTGTACACAGACTCAGGCAACCAAGGCCTATAAAAATGATTCACAAAATACATGCACTAAATACATGTTGATTAAGCCCCCTATAAATGATCACACACACACCACAGGAAAAAGCCTGATGGGTGCTGAAGGAAAAGCGTGCAGCCTGGCGTTAGATGTGGTGTACCTCCTTGGCTAGGATCGCTTCCAGACGCCATCAGAGGGGGCAGTTTTGCTAGAGCTGTGATTTGAATACCATGATCGGTGAACGGTTTTATAGGAAATCCATTAAAACGTGAGGTTTGACATACAAAAGAGCCCTGTTTTAAAACTCGTGCCCAATGTCAGACTGAAAGACATTATAAAATTCTATATACAGAAGCACACATCTTTTCTGTGTGTCTGTGCCTCGTATGCTAGTCCTAATAGTGAAGGTTAAGCCACTGGAATGACTGCTTTTATTCATGCAGTCTTGCCTTCCCTACAAAACATTGTTTTCAAAGGGAAAGTAAGGGCACATCGCTGCAGATCAACAAATGCCATTCTCCTGCTTGATCTTTTTGTCTTGGCAGCTTCTACAAAATACTTTACATTTTAGTTCTGTACAACCTCCCCAGATCAAAGTCTCTTCAGAATAAAAGCTGAAGAATAATAATGGAATAATTAAGAAGTAAATGGATATTAAAAGCAAACTCTTCGAACCCAAATGTTTTGGGTTATTTTTTATGATGGCATCTCTGGACTCCAGTGCGCATTTTTCCCATGATGCACTGTGTACAAGTCATTACTAAACTGCAGATGACAAAAGAAGACTACTAAACAAAAACTACAAGTTTGCATTATTGGTGACATGGTTTTTGTTTTGAAGAGTCGTTTTTTTGTAAGACAAATGAAAATTAGTATTATTCAGCAGCTTTAAAATAAATCTGTCAGTGATCAGAAGGGTTCACTGAGAACTTGACATGAGATTTGCACAGAAAATAAGTTAACCTGCAGTGTAAAATATGTTTATTTCCTGTGTGGAATCAAGAGTTTATTTTACTTTATAAATCAATCATGGAAGATATGAAGCAGATCTGGTAAATAAACACAAGCTACAATAGATGACTGAATCTTATATTAATCTTAGGCTATACATTTTCTAAGGCATTTCATAATATCTTAAAAGTGTTTGAGTGATTGTGTGACTGTGTGAGAAAGAGGAGTGTGTTTAAAAAAAAAATCAAAATCAATTAAATAATTTATTGAAACACATGACTACATGAAATGCAGTTCCTTATCCGAGAAATGTATTTTTATTTTGTTAATTTTATTTTATGCAAACGCACGAGCCTTTAATCAAAGGGCGCTGTCGTTGACCACTCGCTCCTCAGGTGGCGATATAGTTACCTTCACACGTCTGCGTCGTTGAACCCGATTATTCGTTCAGGTAAGTTTCTATAAACATTTACTTTAAGTAGGCCTACCGTTACATAGCAAGTTTTCTTTGTGTTGCTCAAACATAAAAGAGAAGAAGAACGACAGTACCTAACATTAAGAATTCAACGCGTCATTTTTCGTAGTTAGTGTGTTGTCCTTTCATACTGTATATAGGCTTTTTATTGTTGTCGGTATTAGCGTTTGCTTCGGATGGAAGCTCAAAACTCTGAATCAATTTCTTCGCAATAATTTACTTGTTAAGACATATTCAGACAACGCATATCCCAGTGTGCATGCTATCCATCCAAAATTCAATGTGATAGTAACGTTATAGGAATAATTTCCAATTAATTGGGACGCAGGGAATGTTTTGAATTCGATACGCTCCGGAAACAATTATTCAAAACAGAAAGATTCACAAATGTTTCGAATCCTCATGAAGCAAAAACGCCCATATTATCAATAGCTTTTCACTTCACTGGGGCAACTGTAAAACAAACTCTAATATAAAAATTGTGTGCAGTGCAATGAGAATTATTACATTAAACCGAGTGCCTGTCTACAAGTTATAACACAAGCAATTTGAACATTCAGATGTTTTGCATGTATCAGTGTAAACATTTTAGCAGTGCTATTGTTGGACCATATGTTTTATACCAAAAGAAGGCGGACATAATTGTAGTAGTATGAAGAATAAAGCAAATATTATCCCCAGTTCCCTTGTATCAATCATCTCAAAGACTGATAATCTGTGATCTCTTCTGTATAACTGTACACCGCAGATGATTTATTTATATTTAACTTTCCCAATGAATGATTCTGTCTCCATGAGGATGTAAAACTGACATGCTTGTGTGTGTGTGTGTGTGTGGATAAAGCAATATTGTCTTCAGTTTGAGGTTTTCAGCAGCCGCTCATTGGATCTAAGCAGTATTAAAGCATTCTTCCTGCTCAAACAGCATGTGTTTAATTGTGTATTTGGTTTGGCGTGTATGTGTGTGTATTGTGTTTGGTTTGGCCTGGGCTAAAAAGTGGCTTCTGGTTATCCATCGTTCATTAATTGCTTTGATGTCGAAACCCAAAAGCTGCTTGTTTCCATTTAGATGCAGTTGTTATATGACTCTGACTCAGTGAGGGCGATGTGTTGTCTGTGTGTGTTAAACAGGATGCCTTGTTAGCGAGAGATGACGAAGTCGTTCTGGGGATACGTGTGTCTCATGCAGTTGGCGGTCAGTTTCATCACTACTGGCAGCATTGTTTTCCAGTTTCTGCCTCATCATCACACCAGCTACATCATCAGGAGGCCTTTAGCCCTTGTCTTGACACCTGATTATTTCAGCCTTCACGGGACCCTTCAAACTCAAACTGCAAAAGCACGCACAAAAGCAGCGAGAGGCAGAGGGGAAGAAAAACAAGCGTTCTGTGATGTTTTGCTTAATTGAACACCACTGTAATTCGTGATTTTCATGATGATATCACCATGTCAAACAAACAGTCTGACCCCTCTCGACACGTAAACACACCCTTCAGGGGGAAAAGAGCACACTCGAGAGGCCGACAAAGACAGAGGCCTACCACACACCTAGTGCTGACACTTTCCATAACCCCCATCCTCCCCCTCTCTGTCTCTCCCACTGTCAGGGAGACCAAAGCTGTCTGGGTAAAACCTTTTGAAGCCATCAAGTGGTTTTGCAAATTATGTTGTTTTGTGGCGCAGCGCTGGGCCAGATTAATGAAAGAATGTGTGACTGTATTAGAATGTGGAAGACAAGCGCTGCCGTCCTAAAACCGCCACAGCTTTTAAACGTATGTTGATCGCATGTCTGCTGGCCAAGTGCTCGCTTCAACATGGTGTCATAGACAGCTTTTGGACGGCAGCCCGAGGTTTGGGCTTATTTGTCTTTTATAAAAAGGACAACTATACGAGCAGTGCCAAGGCACCCTTAGGCTCTTTGATATGCTGAAGCGGGAGGAGTTGGACAGGGTAGTAACGCTTCGCTCAGCTGGTCCGCAGATGTGTTGGTGGTGGGCGTCCTCTGACTGAACCAGGATCAGATTAGTGACTTCTCTTTTTTTCGCTTACCCCAATAAAAAGCGCACAATGCATTTGTATGTGTTAAAGGGAAAAAATCCCTCCACGGGCCAATAATTTGCAGGTGGCATTCGAATTCGTGACCACATATAATGCTCCTCTTATCATTAAAGAGAAAAGGCCTAGCTAGCTGACTTTTAACTTTTATGGTGGTTGCGGGCTGAATTTTCAACTGAATTTTTGGGGTTTTCCTAACAGCGGAATATGTGTCCAAGGCTTTAATAATCTGTTTTCCCTTTGTTTCGACTGACACTGCAATTGCAACTGAAATGCTGGCAAAACAATATTTACTGACTTATCAATTTATTTCTTTGCAGAAAGTGCTTCCAGACGTTCTCGTTAGTCACTTCTCTCAGCCAGCAAATAAAGCATGTTTGTTTATCCGTAACCAGAGAGGTGACAGAAATGCTGGCGTCGTTCTGGGCTGCTGCGAAAGACCCCAATAGGCTGGATGAATTATCCCACCGCTGTCCTGATCAGACAGGAAAAAAAAAAAAACCCAGCCACGTGTCATGCCAGAAGACCATGCGTCGTTCAATCGGCATCAACGGCACGTGGTGTGCATATCGCACAACGCCGGATCTTTTGACCCTTTGAACCCATAAATCTGTTGACTTGCAGCCCTGGATGGACAAAATCTCATCTCCCTGTGCCAGAAGCCACTGGAATGCTCAGTCTGGATGTTTTCTGACACCGTTTATCACATACAAATGCTACGAAATGTTGACTAATTACATGCTTTTCAGTGCTAACGGTCTGACTTGTGCAAAGGAGAAGGTTGTGCCAGCGAATGTAGCAATTAGAGATGTCTTAACATGTGGTTACGCCGACCTGATGAGCGGGTGAAGGGATGCATATAATCATGCATTTAAACAGTAAACAGCACTTGGCCCTGAGCGAGCCGGGATACAATAGCGCACCCTTTGTCTCCCCCTAAATTTACATAGTAAACTGTTGACACTTTTTGGCTGCGTCAGATTTGCGGAGCGGTGAAGCTGTAAACCTAGTGCGACCCCTTTTTTATACGCCTCTGACCTCAGCTCCCTGCCTCGTAAATCAGCCGTAATTAAAAACGCAAAGAAAGGCCGTTATTGCGCAGTTGCACCGCAGAAAACATAAGGCAGCCATTTTGAGGCTTTTCCCGGCATGCTTTGCTGCTGGTAATTAGTCAGCGATGGCAGATTAAACGTGTTTTCGAGAGACAACAACATGCGGATGGCAGACTGTGGTTTTCTGAATCCCAGATTCCTCCGGAGAGAGACAGGAGTCTGTCAGAGGGGAAACGCTTGATTTAGAGCATTATTTCAGTAAATTACAGTCAGCTTCAGGGACGGGCCAGGATGTTTTAATTGCGAACTTGAAATTATAAAGCGAAATAGCTGAGCGAATGTGTTTAAAGAGAGACAGATGCGCAGAAGTGTATTTTTGGGTTTGATGATGTGCATATTTCTCTCTCTCGCTCTGTCTTCATGGTTCTTTTTTTAAACTCATCTCTTTATGTCTAATGGCCAATTTACTGCATGAGTGCATACTCTGTGTCTCTTGCTCATGCTGTATGAAACATTATCATGCTTTGATTAAACTGTAGTCTGTGCCAGAACGGACAAATTTCTCTATTAACATTTGAAGAGGTGACTGAGTTTTTTTGTCTTTTTTTTTCGGATTAACATCTTGTCAGATTTCATTGTACACAGTCTCGAATAAGCCTTGTTTTACAGACCATATACTTTGGCCTTACATAAACCTCTGTGCCTCTGAATCCTATAAATTATACCTGTGAAGGGTTATAAATTGTCCTAAACCACCCCCCCTCTGTGTCTTTGATAGTGTGACATCCTCAAAATCATTCGCAGATGTAAACTCAAGTCGTGGCCATTCGCAATATCTTTTGCGGTCGTGCGGATGAATCGAGTGTCACCAGAAGTCATTTTCCCTCCCGACTGCTGGTTTGGCAGCGTCAGGCCGGTGTTTTCTGCTGATTCTGTGGGAAAGATGTGTCTGTAGCAACTGTATGACTGTGTGTTTGCATGTAAGCCTGTGTTGTGAAGGATAACAACAAAATGATGGCCACTAACAACAACAGCAGCCAAATTCAATCTGTCCCTGCAGCACAGAAGAGGAAATGACAGATGCAAATCTACAGATGAGAAGAAAGAGAAAGCAAGTGAGAACGTGAGAGATGGAAGCCTGGTTTGATTTTGGTCACATTTCTTTCTTTCTCTGTTGGCCATATGTCACATGCGGCCATGGACCTGTGATCTGCTCTGCAGATGTGTGCCAGAGACAGAGATGTGAGCCTCAGGGATGGACAGTTACTTCTGGTCTAAAACCGTATCATTTTGTTGTGTGTGTGTGTGTGTGTGTGTGAGGGACAAGAAAGCAGAAGACAGAGTTTAATGGAGTATGGCTTATCTGTAGGTCTGTGCTGCCTCCTACTGTCTGAGGTTATATATCATTCAGATATAAAAAAATGGGAATGGTCATGAGATCTGGTGAAAGCTTCAAGTGCAAAATCATTACGTTCAATTAAAGTTTCTCTTATGCAGTTGTTATATCTAGTAAATTGCACATTAAATGTTTCATTTATATATAATAATCTAATAGACCTACATGGATTTTCAAACTGGCATCCAGGGAGATGCAAAGGTGTGCCAGCAAATATTTGAGAGAAAGACTTTTGTCATTTTTTTTTTTTAAACATATTTACACATTTACTACATTTATTATTACCACTTGATTCAGCATTTTAAAGGCTTATTTTTTTCCGGACACCCCTCGTTTTAAACTGTAGGAGATAATACAAATACAATTAAACAATACAATTAATATTTTTGAAAACAGGAAAAATCTTTTTATATATACATGAAATTAAATAACTATAATTATATATTTTAGAAATATCCTAGTTTGGACTTTTTTTAAAGTTTGAAAGTCCTTGATCTAGTGTTTAATAGTTTTTCCTACTGTATTTTTCTCCAGATTCTATTAAAAAAAATTTTTTTCCAAACTCATTTATAATCTATTTATTCTCCTTTATTTGAGCACACGTGTACATAAATAATGACTCAGCATCCTAAAATGAGACTGAAATGAATGCAATTCAGAGTCTCAAACAATAACACATCAGTTCACTGGAGGATTTCTCTGGAAAATCGCTTTAGTCCACGACACATTGTTATATCTGCCCTATTATCAGAAGAGGTTTTGTTGAGACACGCAGCAATTTCTCAGCGTTTAAAGAGGTAGAGGAGTGACAGAGGGTCTCCTTTGACCTTTTCACTGCTTTGCTCTCTGTTCTCACCCCTTTCACCCCACCAGCTGACCTCTTAATGGTAGATATCAGATTTAACCATTTAATTGGCTGCAATAAAACAAAACACAATGACAACTTTGTTAGGGGAACATTATGGCCAAATGAGCCGTAGCGGCAAGCCAGAGTCTGTCTCTCTGTGTGTGTGTGTGTGTGTGTGTGTGTGTGAGACTGAAGAGTTTTTCCTCTTTGGAGAACAGAAAAGAAAGGAAGGAGGAAGAGAAACTGGGCCCTTTAGCTTTTATTCTCAGGTGAAACCGTCTTACATGTGCATTTGTATGCCGAGGACATATCTGCTAATTTGTATGAGTGTATACTTGTGTTTGTTAATGATTTAGTATGTGCATGAATGTGTGTGGACAGAGTTGTTTTGTCAGAAGCCCTGTTCTCGGGGGATTGTTTGGAGTTGTGGTTCCCTGCTGGAATATAGGAGTGGATTCCTTCCGCGGGCTGCAGAGAGAGCATGCTGCCAAATTTCTCTGGCTAGGAGCAGCGCGGCGCTCCAGGGGCCAGGCCAGCCCTCCTGCTCATCCCACAAACCCTTTCATGTTCCCCAACCGCAGGCCAAGAGCGGCGCCTCACTCCTACTGCAGCACCAACGCATGTGTCTGCCTAATTCCTGAGACATGATGACAGTGGCCTCCCTGCCACGAGTGAAAAAAAGAGTGCTCTCGTTCGCTCTGTGTTATTTCTTTTATTGATTTTCATCTTAAACTTTCTCTGTCTGTCATGTTTGTCTTTCTCTCTCCATCCTCCTCTCCCTATTCTGGTTTGTGTATCTTTAATTATTACTTTCTGATACAGATGTTTTCCAGAAGTAACAGACCACAGGTTTTCATGCCACATGTGTTTCTTTGCTAAGGTTTTTTTTTGTTGTTCTCTTTCTCCATTGTTTATCACGCTTTCTTTTTCTGGCCTATATGTGACTTAGGGTGTGGATGTATTGGCAGCATGAGGGAACTAGTTGATATACCAGAGCTTGAAGTAATGCAACAAGTGATGTGATGGTAGACATTTTCATTGACTCGTGTTGTTCTTTTTGTTCAAAGAGACAAAATGCTAAAGTTGCACTTAAATACTGTGCATAATTCTACTGGGCATATATTATTTAGCAGATTCTTTTATCTAAAATAAAACAAAATTTGTATAAAATGGAATCAAAACATTTCATGGGAACAAAACATCCCCCCAAACACCTATTGTCCATACCAACATTTGAAAGCACGTTCAAAATTGCTTCTAAATTAAATTTCAGGATTCCAGAAGCTTTCAGTACTGAATATTCTTAAAGGTTCCCGTTTACATGAATGCATTTACATTACTTTTCCAGTGCTTCATGATATAATATATTCTATAATACTGTATATTCTGTAATACAGTGTAACATTGTTTCTAGGTTGCTTGTAATAGTGAGGTACCCAAACAGTATTTTTTCCTTAGACAAATCTTTAAATATATCTTGAAAATGGTAAAGTTTGTTCTGTGGTTTAAACAATGTGTTCATCCTCATTCCCAAATATTCACATCTAACATCAGGCTAAGCAGGGCTTAGCATAGGGTCAGCTGACCTCATGGTTTTCTGAGGCTCTCTAATTTTTCCATAAAATTTGCAAGTAGGAAGAAATTAGGAAGATAAATCATATGAACATATATGTTCAGAACATCTATGACATTATAGCAGACTAAAAATCGAGAAATCAGAGATGCCCTGCAGACCTGTGGGATTTGCCTTTTCCAGAGGAGAGGCAGCGTTGGCTGGCATTACTAGCCTGTGGCTGCCATTACATGTGTTGAGTTTCACCACCAGTTTCCTATGGCTTACTGTGATGCAGTTATTCGTGGAGCAGTGTCTCACAGCACACACTTCTCCTGTGAATATCCGCTGCTCCGTTTGCCAATGCAAACAGCTCTTGAAAGCTGCTGACGTCCAATCCAATATCCTTAGGCTTTTTAAGTTGTTTGAGTGTTTTTGCTCTGCCTTTCTGTAACATGTTCGAATTTGACCAGAGTTTGAAATCCTCAGTCATTAAATCCTCAGTGAGGCAGCCTGAAACATGCAGAGTTTATTTTATTATGGGATGTTCAGACAGCCGCAGAGCAATTTTAGTAACCGTGGCAGCAGCCATGTGTGTTTTAGCACTGGGGCCTTATGTGGCACAGTGAACCATCAGCTGAACAAAAAGAGAGATAGATATGTATGTGTGTGTGTGTGAATATATATATGATGGAAAGGAGTAGATGTATTTAGGTGTCTGTCTTTGAATAACAGTGGGCAAGACTTGAAAGTCATCTATTGTCTGAAGTTCATCTCAGTCATTTTCAGAGCAGGGCCATTAAAATGCCTCCTCCTCACTGACACCAGAGAATGGGACTAAATTTATCTTCAAACAACCTTTCTGTCTGTGATCCAACCCAAGCCATCCGACTCCTTCTCTAAATGCCTGTTTGCCTGTAACAGTGTCTGACCCTTGACTTAAACCTCTCTCTCAGATCCTGAGAGCAGAAGGAAATTAATTTAACCTATTTTTATTTTCTCTTCCTCCGTCTCTCTTCAGATGGACATCTGCATATTTTGCAGACACCTAATGGTTTGTTTTAGCAGAACCGCATGATGCACCTCTAAAGAATGAATTTTTGTAAATTCACCTTTGCCATTAAATTACATTTTAAAATATATTTAAATAGAAAACAGTTTTAAAATTGTAACAGTATATCACAATATCAATATTGTTGATTTATTTGTGATCAGTAATGTTATTTGTTAGCTTAAGAGACTTTTTATTAAAAAAAAAAAACAAGAACGTTGAAACATTTGACCCACTCCAAACCCTGGAATGGCGTATGTGCTTTTACCTTGTTCGATGTTAGACATATAATGCTAATGTTATTGTAAATAAGGCCATTGTCAGGTGTAGAGGCCGCAATTTGAAGGATATAAATGCAGTCTGTTGATTATATCATACTAATCTAGTTAATTCAAAATTAAACTTACTTTAACATGGCACAGCATCCTAAAAACAACATATACTGCACAACTATTATAGTTGAATTTTTTCAGATTTAGTTTTAGTCTTCTTTTTTTAGCTTAATTAATTAATGAAAACTATTTTTAGTTTTAGTTAAAAACTACACTGGTTTGAACAGCCCCTTAAGTGTTCTCTCAACCTCTGACTGAGTCAGAACTTCTTTCTTTCTCTTCTCCTTCCTCAAAGCTACCAAATACATACAGCAGCCCTTTACAGGGGACAAAACGACATCCCTGAACTTACCATTCTAGAGGCGGCCACCCACATCTGTGAGGGGTGTATGGGAATACGAGAGATGCGGGGTGGGGGCTGGGGAGGAGAGTGCCGGTAAGACCATCTTTAAGGTAATTGTGTATTTGAGGGGTATGATTGGGGGGTACCCCAGTATGTAATGAATGTTTGACTGAAGATTGACGCCAGTCTGTTGGGTGGTCCTGCCCTGAGTCATGTGCCCCTTTAGCCCTGACACTGATCTCCTTTCCCCCTCTGTCCCGCTCCGCTCAGGTGGAACTCACCTGTTCAACTGTGACTGGGTCAGAACAAAGGGATGGCCAGAAACCCACCAGCATTGGCGCCCGACTCTCCCTCTCTCTTGCTCTCTCGCTCCTGCCTCCAGAGACTTTGTAACCCTCTCATCACATTACCTCACATCAAAAGCTATAAGCTAATTACAAACGACTGAGGGCATGCACGCAATAAATACAAAATCAACATAATTGATTTAATCCTCTCAGAGAGGGAGGAAAGAAGCGAGAGAGAGAGAAACTTGACACAGTCAGCCAGAAGTTACAGCTCTGGTTCGCTGGAATGGAAGTTGGATGAATTAAAAAATGAATGTCAAGTTTGTGAACAAGAAACGAGTGTGACAATAAATCACGCCATGATGTAAGAAAGAAAAGAAAAAGAAAAAAAAGAGGACTTATAAAACTTGCAACCGATGACATAAAGGCTGTTTTTGTCTTTTTTTCTTTTTGGCTGTTACTTGTCTAGGTGAAAAAAAAGGTTTTATATATGCGGCAATATGCATTTTAAAAGTAGAGGGAAAGCTGCTGGTGTGGAATGGGCATTCATTTATTCATAACATCTTCTGTCATGGGCTGAGGGCCATTCAAAGTGCTGTACACCTTAACGACAGCTGAAAGTGCTGAACATTGATTCAGAATGTGATGCCGCCCATGCTCAGTTAGATTTATAGGCGAAAGCAACTTCACATCAAATCAATGAAGCATTTGCATGTGAGAGGGAAAACGTGGTGAAGTCCCCTTCCACTGAGGGTACACTTTTTGTTTTTTTCTTTCAAGATGTGATGTTTATCACTCTTAAGAATTGATAAAAAAAAAAATTGTAGCCCTTCAGAAACTAAATATTTTTTGAAGGTCAACAGTAGTTTGAAACATAATCTTTTGAATTAAGAAAGAATTTCATTATTTACATATTTTTCAAATCTGTATGTGGTTATTTTTTGTAAAATATTAATATTTTCTGAAGCTGCATGATGGCTTTGTCTCAGGAAAGAAACAAAACTGAGTTTCATTGGAAATCATCCCCTCCAGAATAGGTCTCAAATTAAATATAATGCTAGGTGCAGAGTTTGACATTGACAACAAAAGTACTAATAACAGTGACAGTGAGGCAATGACTGTCCAAATCTGATCTTATGACATATAGAGGTCAAAATTATACTGGCAGACTGAGAAAGTCTTTACAATAATATAGGGATCATGAAACTTAATTCAAGCTGGGGAATAAATGTTAGCTATTATATAATAGAGACACTAAAAATGAAAACATTAAACATTAAACATTCTTTAATTAAAAAGAAAATGCCATATTTACTCACATGACACTTCCAAATCTCTTCTGTATTTGTTTTTTTCAGAGGTTGACAGACTTTGCTTTCTATGGAAAAGAATAAAGACCTATGTAATGATTCTTCCTTTTGTTTTCCACAGAGGAAATAACAGCTACATTCGGGTTTGGAAGTACTGTATACAAAGATGAGAGAATTTTGATTTTGGGTGAGCTATCTCTTTAACATCATGCAATGAAATCATTTGTCTCTTTCCTACTCTTACTACAGGAAATCTAGAATATACTTGTCATTTTAAGCTGGTGCCTCCTTTTATTTGCTTCACGTGTTTGTGTGTGTGTCTGATTCGTGGTGACAAACCTCACTCACTCCCTGTCTTGTGAGTTGATCAGCCTTTGACAGATTTCAGTATGTTTGGTAAGTTTAATGTAATAAGGCCGTACCCAAATTGTGGCTGTGTGCATACAGAGGGAGAGAGAAAAGAGAGAGGGAGAGCTGTACAAGTCAGCCACCTAATGGACAACAAAAGAACAAGTGCAGTTTGGTTTAAACACATAGCCAAGAGGACTGTCCAAATCACATCTTCTGGTAGCTGTTTATGAGAAAAACGAAAGACTTCAACACTACTTTACAAGTTCGTGTATATCTAGTCATTGAGAGTGAAAATTCTATCCATAATTGAAGAACTGGAGTACAAAGCTCAAACTCTTAATTCCCAACTGGTCTGTTTTAAAGATTTTAGTGCTATATTGCATTGAACATGTGTTTGTCATGTGCTGTATAAAGGTGCTAAAGTTCACATAATTATATATATATATAAATCTATCGTTATTTTAATTATTTTTGTTAACATACTTTATCAGCTGAACTCTTGGCATGTTGTACTTATGTTCTTCACAGCTTTGTTTCATTCTAGATGAAAAATTAAATACGGCGCTACCCTAGATAAAGTCTGTTAATAGAAGTTTGCTGTTTTACGACAGAGAGATTAAATCTGGAAAAAAAGACCAAAAAAAGATTTTTATTTTTATTAGGGTTGAGTAAACACTGGATTAGAAACCTTTTGTGTTGTGATTGACAAGGTATGACAAGCGTGTGTGAGTTTGCGTTTCCTCTCTGTCTCTTTTCAGTCTTGGTTAGCGACTCGTTATTATCTCATTTATTTTGTGTAAATAACCTCAAATTATCCATAAAACAAAGATGCTAGAAATCTCTCCTTCTTCATCTGGTCCTAATTAATGTTTTACAGCAAACAATTACAGCTTACTGGAGCCTGGGAGCAAGACACACAAAACGCATAAACACACGCTCAGTGCTAGTTTATACATGACACAACAATCAAACTGGGTATGTTTGAGGTGTACACAGATAATAGTGGAATATCTTTCAGGGAATTAAATTCAGGCATTAAGATGTTCAAATTATATAGTTTGTATTCAGCGTAAAGCAAAAGTGAGCGAGACTAAAAAAAATTGGAATAGAAAGCTTAGAGCTTGGCAATGCTGACTACATAATGCACCCATATAATTCCATACCGTATAAAATCTGTTCATTTGAAAGACACAGTAACAGGTGCTTAATGCTGCCATTATAATTATATTTCACCAGAGAGTCTTATATCCATCCAGGAGAGAAAGATGAAATCTTTCATTTAAAATGGTCCATGATATCCTTTTCCCTTCTAAACTGCGCAAAGAAAGAATAAAACATCAGGGTTTTTGAAAAGCACATTACGCAGAAAGCAATTAACAGATACACGATGTGGTTAATTTAGTAATAATACCTCAGCAGCTGGAACTCGCGTTAGTTCAAGCTGTTTTATCCTCTCTCCAGCTGCTTCTGCACTGACAAGTGCACTAAAGCTGAGAAGGATTTGGTCATAATAAAGAAGACACACATAGATATGTCTTCTGGAAGAGCACCATTGGGGAATTGAGATTATCACATGGAGGAAAAAAAAAAGCCAATGTATTTTGCACACAGAGTAACTGGTGTATTTGTAGAAGGGGAGCTGATTTTCTTAGGTTTGTGTTTAGGTTTGATTTCAGTCTGGTTTTAGTTTGGTTTTCGAGCTGTTTTTAGTCTGCTTTATTTTTTTTCACAGTGGTGAGCTTTGGCATGCATTAAAAGCCATCTTATTGCCATCCACCGCAGATGTGCGGCGAGCAGGAAGCATTGTTATGTTATGCGGAGAAATGAAAACGCTTGAACCCTTACGATATTTGACGGATGTATGAACATATAAGCCTAATTTACACATTTGTGTGTGTTAAGCACTAAATCGTAGCATTTCCCAGAAACAGAGAGACAGCGAGGTTAAAATGGGCTTATATGAGCTGTTTTTCTTTCATTTCTTCAGACCGCAACGTTTTAGGCAGTATGTGGATTCTATTTCTATTTTTATAAACCAAATGTATTTTGTTATTGGATCTGCTCTCAACCAACTCTGAATAACAAGCAGCATCTCTGGCTGTTACTGGTGACTGTCAAAATAAACACACCATGAACAAGTCAGAGAAAGTGTGTCTGATGCCATATCTGGCCTGCTGTAAATCAGAATCCACCACAAGACATATAATTATGTGAGAGTGTGTGTGTGTGTATGTGCCACATACCTGTAAGACTAAATGGGTTCCCTGAACAAGCAAGTGACAAAGAAATAGTTGCACATGCACTTTCCATGCTTTCATTTTTTTCTTTCCTTCTCTCACGACTCACGGATGGGATGCTGTTTTTATTTCTGAAAAAAAATCTGCACTGTACAGACTTTAGTAGAATTCTTATTGTAAAATTAACAGTTTTAAAGTGTAGTTTAGTGTAGAACAAAAATAAAATCTTATCTAATTTTTATAAAAGTGTTTATATATGTAAAAATATTATTGTTATTATTAATATTGTTTTATTGCATAATATTGATAAGTACATTTTATTGTTATGATTTTAGTTTTATCTAAATATTTTCAGCAAGGAGGGAACATTGGGTGTAGATAGGGGTGAGGTGTTTTGCTGATTGCTTTTGTGTGTTATTGTGTAAAAATCATTATAAAAGAAATTCATATGCCATTGTCCTAACTTGCACACACACAAACACTCTAAACTGTTTTTATTTCCTCATAAACCCTCAGTATCATTTAATGCACTTACTCTCAATGTGTTTAGAAGTGAAACCAAATGCACAGAGCAAAGCCATTCCACATATGGCACATTTGTTTTGTTGCTTGGAAACTTATTGTTAAATGAGAGAGAGTGAGACAGTGAGAGAAAGAGAGAGAGAGAGAGAAACATGATGGAAAGAAAATAAATAGCACTGCAGTTTGCAGCACAAAGTAAGTGGCAAACATTATGGGAGTGAAAATCATTAAAAAAAATCTTAATTTATGGCTGTGGTCTGTTTGTCATTTGGCTTGGCTACTGCTCTGTTGCATAAGTTAAAAACGGGATAATTATATTCATGAACAAAGAAGCTAAATGTGCTCTCTAATAAGGGGCTGAGAAACAGAACACACACACAATGTCATGGCATTCAGCTCCAGATGTAGCTCTGAGTCCAGCATCACATGGATCCACTTTAAACTCAGTAGGAGAGAGGGAGAGACAAACCAATGTTTCTTATCAAGATGATCTAATGTCTTATGGTTGTTTCAGACATCACCTGCTTACACATTGGCACTGCCCTCAAGTTTGGTCCTGATTATGTCTTTCATTAGGAACAATCATGCTATTGCTCTCTCTCTCTCTCATTTCACCTGTTATAACCTGTCGGACTGTTATTATCTCTTAAACACATTTAACACTGACTGGCACTAGTGATCTGTGTGTTCAGGCATTTGTGGTTTACCAGGACACAAATGTGTATAATGACATGGGTACTACAACGTAAACATGGTTTATGAAGACACTTCCTGTGTCCCCGTGAAACAAAAGGCTTAAATAACATACTAAACGGTGTTTTATGAAATTCAATTTCCTGTAAGGGGTAGGTGTAGTTGTAGGATTGGTGTAGGGCAATTCCACATACCATTTGTACAGTATAAAAACCATTACACCTATGGAGAGTCCCCATAAATCACAAATTCAAGTATGTGTGTGTGTGTGGCAGATAGAGAGATGATAATATGGTGACTGAGGGTTTGAGAGAGAAAATTTCCACTGGTCCATGCAGGAAACTCATCCCACCTCATAAAGAAAAAAGAAAGAGTTTTGGAAATGGAGTGACAGAGAGAAATGAAATCAAGGGAAGGTATGTGTTACTTCCTTTTTTCCTTTGCTCTTTCTGTTCGCAGGTGTGATTCGCATCCTGTGGGATCAAGAACTTTAAAGGCAGAAACCTGAGAGACCAAACCAGCTGTACCTCAGGCTGAGAGGAGGAGAGGGAGAGGAAGGCAAGAAACTGAACTTATATCAAACGCATAGCAGCACGTATACGTCCATTTCCCCTCAGAAAGGAAGTGAGTTTAAGCTAAAATAACTCAGTGGAGCAGATGAAAGACCAATTTGTTCTCATGTGGACTTTGATTATTTGCTCAAAAAACATTTTGACAGTGATAGTGAAGTAAAGAAAATTATTATAGAAGCAATCCTTCTACAGCATCTTCAGTTTTAAGGTCTCTCAAAACTTTTAAGGATCAAACCGTCAAACAATGATCTTTGAAATATCTACTAAAATATCACTATACTGTAAAAATGTAATCATTGTAAAAGTTTATTATTTATTTATGTATTTTAAGTTTTATTGCATTATTTTTTTGTAGATTGCCATAAGTGATACTACTTCTGGAATAAATAAATGTCCCATTTAACAACAATTTATGAATTACTGCGGTTCAAAAGTTTGAGGATAGTAATAGACTTTTATTTTTTTATTTTTTTATTTAATTAATTTTTTTTAATCTGAACTACAGGAAAAGCAGTAATAAATGTTATTAACATTTTTATTAAATTAAATTATTTTATTTATTTGATGGCAAGGCTGAACTCATTGCTCTATTCATTTCTCAGTCCTTCGTGGCACATAACCCTTCAGAAATCATTCTAATATGATAATTCAATTCACAAGAAGCATTTCTCATAATTATCAGAAATGATGCATGGTTTCCCAAAAATACAAAAATTTGTGCTGTTGAGTGTTTTTGGGGAAACCATGATGCATTTTTTGATGGAAAAAAAAGCTTCCTTCCTGAATAAAAGTAACTTTTAAACTGTATACTCATCAGCACACATTTGTTTTTACATTGTATGCCTTTTTTTAAACCACTTTAATGTCATATTTTAAAATAACTTTAAAATAAGGCAGAAGTCCATGTGCGTGAACCAAACAACGTTAAACTAAACACAGAGCTGTTAGTCTTGCAGACTGCCGCTTATTACCTCCTTCAGCCTCTTACAAGGCCTCATGCCACACTTACAAGCATGGGGCACTGGTGTGCCTGTTGTCTGTTTTTGCTTTGGCTTTGTTGAAACACAAGAACACAACAGAGGCACACTAGCAAACATGGTGTCATTTAGCCACAAGCACAGACTGAAAGCAGTTGTGGTCTCTCTTTCTTTCTCTCTCCCGCTCTCTGTTTTTCCCATTCATCTCCGGCACTGTTTTATGGCCTAGTTCACATCTTTGCGAACTTGATTTTGACATGCTGGAACATTCCCTCCTCGTCCATGTGCTCTGTCAGCGAGTCATCACATCCTTGCTGAGCACCGTCCATTTTGAGCAGCTCAATGCTCTCTCTCTTTCTCGCTGCTCTGCGACAGCCGCGTCTGCTAACAGCTGTCAGTATCGGTGCGGTGTAGCCTGTACACTTCATTCCCGGAATGATCTAACTAATGTAAAAATCTGAAAAAGCAATAAAGACACAAGAAGGGTGAAGGCATACATTTTGGTAATGCGCGCTGCGTCTTTGATGTCGAAATCTTTTCCTCGCTGCCGCTGCTGAGATTATGTCTGTCTTGTTTTATACATGTTGCTTCCATCAGAGTGGGGAAGAAAAGAGCGGATCGGTAATGGTTAGCACATGGCTAGCTTTTGTCTGTGTGGTTTTTGTTCTGGTATCAGATCTCTCTTGCTTTCTGTATTCGATCGAAGTGCAAGACAGGTTTTAACGGGTGTAATTTGGCTTTGATGTGACTGTGAGACTCATTAAGATGTGCTTGTGTGCTCACACACACGCTGCCATGAGTTTCGAAAGGTTTCAACTCGGTTGCCTTTGTGTCTTCGCCCTTCTAAATACATCTGGCGGCCATTCAGTCGTCCGTAGCTTGTGCCAACATGAGCGCGTGAGATGTTAGCCCACTGCTTTTCACCATACTCTAACACCTCGCACATGATCATACATTTCTGCGCCTAACATTTGGTTTTAGTAGAAGACTGAGACTCCTGATGTCTCAGATCAGGCTACAGGAAACTAGATCTAGATCAGTAAAGAGATTAACACACTCTGTTGGAGTGCAATGTTACCCATTTTCTCATTTCAAATGAAAATCCATCCCTCTAATCTAAACTTTCCACAATTCTCTATGGCTTCATAAGTGGGAGAGTTTGTGGTGGAGGGATTGAGAGGAACTAGAGAAACTACTGTTACAATTTGAAGGTCAGTTAATCATCAGAATTAAACCAACCAGAAGCCAACAGTAGATCTAGAAGAACCAGGTTAGGCCAAGAGAATGGCATGTTTAATAAAACGGTAATGGTAGTTTTGCCAAAACTGATGGATAATAATATAGAAGATGTTTCCTCTTTGTCAGATGCTAATATTATACTGATCTTATAATAGCTGTAGATCTGTTAAACAGCACTGACTGACAACTTAATAGCTCATCAGTCAGTAGAGGATTCTCTAAACTAGACACTCAACTAAATAATTACTGTAGAATGGCTAGAAATTAAAAGTTGATGCAGCTGAGAAACTGATGCAGAGCAACTAAAAAGGCTTAAAATGTGGAAAGTTGTATCAATATTTGTTTCAATTTCAATTACAGATATAAATCATGCATTCTGCAACAAGAAAATACGATTATATGTCTACCACATTCATGCATTCATTTTGTGCAAGTCTTCAAATATACATGAATAAATTCTATGCAAGATATTTCCCAGATTTCAGAAATCCCTTCAGAAACTGAATCATTCTACTACTGGATCATGAGGTATTTAGCTCTTAAATGAACCAAAAGTAAATATATTTCCTGTTTTTATACAATAGTTTTGTTTTCAGATCATTTGGGAGAGAAATGAATTCTACACACACACATATAAAATATTTGTTTTTCTGCACTTTCATTCAACATGGATATCCTGTAACCTGTCTATAATAAACCTTCATTATGTGAGGTTTAGAAGTGTAGACATTAGATTACTCAGGTTCTCGTATGAAACGTTTCAAGGAAAAATTTTGCAACATGTCTGATGGAATTATTGTATGCCTATTAATTATCATAAACAACCACAGATTTAAAAGTTTCCATGCTTGCAAAACTGTGGTTGCATACTATGCCTTGCATGAGGTCTGACCGACTGTGAAAATGAAACCTAAAGCCATAGATAAATAATTAACTTTGCATTAAGTACCACAAAGCTAGTCTCAGCCTCAGACGTCACGCCCACGGAGCGTTGGCTAAACGTCTGATGCATATGGTACACTTTTCTGGAAA
>JAUCMS010000127.1:14713231-14729143 GCA_032357445.1 Enteromius radiatus
GGGCCATGACCAAAGAAAGCGGCTATGAATTCCAGACCTTCAGCCGTCAGTCTGAAGGTCTGGCTACGCGAGACTACCACAAAGCCTACTTTATTTGCTATACTAAAATGCAAAAACACAGACCTGGTAGCAGTTACTACTTTTCCATCTATGATCTAAATGCAATAGACTAACAGAAATATATTATCAAATAACTAACTACTGAGATAAGACCAAATGCTTCTATATGATTTGTCCTCAGCTGCACTGATTTAATTGATGGTGATATATGTTACATGGGGAAAAAAAATGTTTATGTCTGTCTGAGTGATGAAAACTCTTTAGGGCACTCAGGTCTGTGATAAAGCCTTTGAATGCTATCCTGACCAGTGGTTGACACTAACTGAGGCCTGCTTTCCTCATTTTAATGTGCACATAAAAAATTGGTTTTGTCTTGAAACTGTTGCATCTGGCAGTCACAGCTTTTTGACTGATAAGCTCTTACTTCATACACTGACTCATTTCTGATAAAAACATCTGTGTTTTTTCAAGTGTGACCTGGGTCTCTTTCTCTACCCCCTCCACCCCTCAACCCCCTTTCCCTCTCTTCGTGTCTTTTATTCATTGCCAGAGAAATATCAATAACATAATGCCACAAAGCTGTTACCAAAAACCAAACCATTAAAATGTCTGTTTTATGATACAGATCTAATTTTCCCCAAGTATGCTACACATCTTTTGTAAATTTGAAGCTTATTTTTTTATTAGTTATTAAATTAATTTATACATTGACTTATTGTATGAAGAAAACATAATCATAAATTCACCACAGCATGACTTAATCTACGCTAATTAAGTTTTTCACTAAACCACAAAAAACCTAAATAAAAAGATACCTTTACAGCAATCATATTGTCTTCATGGCCACTGTTTCTCTTTCTTGAATACTAGATTAGTTGGCCATTCATCCCTACAGCATGCAACAATTGTGTTATGAAAGTAAAAATCCATACATTTTCTTCGTACTGTATTTTTAACAATAACTTGTTAATCTTGAAAGACAGACCTACTATAAACTATGAGATTGTTAATCGATTGTATGCTTTTGTTAAACCCATTAGCCCAGATTATTTTTTAAATAATGTTTAACAGCAAGAATCCTTTTGAAAAACTATAGTATAAGAGCTCTCAACCAATCATAGACTGGCAAAAAGCACCAAAAACAGGTCAGCCCACTCCTATTGAGCACAGCAAACAGCATATTAGAGTCAGCCTCCTACACTCTCAAACTACTTCAATATCTGTATGTACTGCAATCAGCATATTTAAGTCATTTGTTTTCTTCGTGAATAAATGAATGAGGCATTTATATAGCACTTTATTATAGGCTACTGTACACACAAAGTGCTTTACAACCAAATCAGGGGATCAAATAAGATCATTTTTTAAATAAGATTGTATGTTTTAGTTCACAGTCCTTTAACTTCTGATTCTTAAATAAGCTTTCACTTAAAATGAGTTTGTAATGTTGTGACTTACCTCGTAGCTTGGTTTGGTAACAAAGACAATTTTAAAAGCCCTAATGAAAAATTATGGGTAATAAAAACAAACAAAACATGGAACCAAAGCTGCTGAAAAAGGAATTTAGAATTGCACACCCACAGAAACATTGTGAATGAAACTAGTGCTACCTGTATAACACTGCAGTCCCACTCTCTCTCTCTCAGTCAACTGCAACTGCTGCCGTCTTGCATCTCATTCATCGATTGTTGTAAAAAATGACCTCAGAGGACTTCAGGAGATCAAGGTTTAAGCTGATATTCTCAAATCACTGTGAATACCACATATTTATTTTTTTGGTATTTATGACTGACATTTATTTCCATTTCAAGGTTAACAATGTGTTAAAGGCCCTCCGGCAACATGTTTTGTTCTGTTAGTGGAAAACAAAAGCTTTTAGTATTTAATGGCAACCATTTTATTTGCAGTAATGAGAGAAGAGAAGAAGCAAATACCCTTTTGAGAAAAGAATGAGAGTGGAGCATTAACGTGATCTGCCATGACATTTCCCCAAATCAATCTGGACTAAAAAGGTTTAGTTCAATTGGGTGTGCATACTTAAGTTAATTATGTTTCCTAGGATAAAGTGGAATACTGGAACAGGGATCCAACAGATGTCACTGAACCTCTACATCCTGAAAGCTCAATAATCCCAAATATCCCTTAATTAATCAACAACGGAGCGTAGTGTTAAACTGGCTCCCGCTTTTCTCTTCCTTGCAGGAGTTTTTCACCCTGTTTGCTTATTTGTTGCCTTGCTTGGTGCCCTAAGAAATTTACAGCCCTCATTTTTGGTGATTGTTTTCATGGCACAGAAGTTGCTGCCTCGTTGCAGTTAGCATTTAATCATCTTGCTCGCCCCGGTGGAATTTGCTAATGACAGTCCCCAGAACAGCTCTCTGGGCATGCTCAGAAAAGAGAGCGGAGAGCTGTGGGCTGCGAGCATGTTTGTCCTATGAAAAGCTGTTTCTGTTACCAGCCAAAGCTGTTGTTTAACAAGTGGAAACCTCATCACAATTAAGCCTTGGTGGTTATGGCTTGGCAGCGTGGAGATGGCAGAACCCTTTCCCTGTCTCTCAACGTTTTTTCCTATTTTTTTGGCATTGCTTTTTCTCGCCTGTGGCTTTTCATGACTAAACATGACAACAAACAAACAAACAAATACATAAAAGTGTGGTTTTACAACCTCGAAACAACCAGAAAAAGCAGCGACGTGACAGTAAAACCTTGTTAGATCCCTCATGATAATCGACTCATGACCTCCTGTAAATACAGGAAAGATCAGGATCAAAGTTTGGATTAGTAAGTGTGAGGGTCAGAGCAATATGCCGGACAGGTTGTGTCTGTAACATGGTGGTCTGGCAGGTGCAGCTCACTGGTTGTGGAGAGCTTTGATCTCTCTTATTTAGGTGTGACAACTCCTTGGTGACATGTAGCACCAGCCGGACGGAGGCCTCCTCTAGTTAAGGCCATATGACCGTATCCATAGTGTGAGAAAGGGCAGAGGTTTCCATCAAAGAACAATGATCAAGCTAATATAAGCTACAGCATGCCGCAGTCTGGAACCACAATCTGGAAATTCGTTATAAAAATAAATGTGGCATTTGCTTTGAAGGGTTAGTTCGTACAGAAAAGAAAATGCTGTCATTATTTACTCACCCTCATGTTGTTCCAAGACTAAACAAATTTTTTCCCTCCCTGGATTTTCTAAAGAATGTATGCTCTTTTTCAAACGACCAAAATGTTATTCCTGTCAACCACCAAAATAGTAAAGCATTATGGAAAAAATATAAATGAATCATAAGATTAGGTCTTCTGAAGCCATATGATGATGTTGCATGATGAACTAACCAAAATTTGATTAGTTTGACTGAAGGTCTGTACTATTGTTATGACAGTTCACTCACAAGATATGTAATTAGATGTGTGAGAATATAGATAATCTGATAATCAGCACAGCAGTACAATTTTGTGTGTTGCTGCTTTTAAACAACACTTTGATAAACAGGAAGTTGTGAGTTGAGTAATCAGTGATCAGTGTTTTTGAACAAATCAGTTGAACGAATGATTCAATCACTTACTCGAAAATGCAATTAAATCTGAATATGCATACTTCCTTATATATATATATATATATATTTATACATAGTAGCAAAAGACATTAATGTGTGTTTATGAATTTACAGTATTGATAAAACAACAGGCAAAAAGTACCTGGATGACCAAATACTTCCCGACAATATGACTAATTAAGTACGCCTGGACTGAATTACTAGTATACACATTCATACTATACCGAACAAAGTAGCTATTTATTCACTATTGTTTACTAACGTAACTATTTTGGACCCAGCCCCAGCACTTTTTTCATCAATAATAACTAATATTTTTCTCACAAGTTAAATAACAGTTTTGATAATAGAGATTATTTGTTTTAATTTTGTCTGAAACAAACTTGAATATACTTAAAATCAAGCATTAACTTAAAACATACACTGCAGTCACCGAGAGGTCATTTGTCCAGCCATGGCCATTTGAGATGTGTTTTATAGAGCTTGTTTAATGATCACACTGCACTATTAATACCCAGAAAATCACCATTCTGCAAAACCACATTTAAAAACACTAGGCCAACATTAACCATGCAGTCTGCAAAGACCTTCAAGTAAACCATACTGAAAACTCTCTTATCCTTTAATCCAAAATAATATTTATGAGAAGTGTGGCTGCAGGGCACAGAAAGGTCAAACTATATTTAACATGTTCCTTTATTGTAAAACATAACTGGATTTCTTTAATTAAAGTTTAATATGACTTTACAGTAATGGGATAACACAGCAATGCCTACATATCTGAGTGCATAAAAGGAAACAAAATATAATTTTATGCGCGGTCTGTTGGCCACACCTATCTTTAATAAAAGCGAATAAACCTTGTCTGCAGAGTAGGAAATTAGCCTATTACCCCTTCAGTTAATGAGCTGCATATTTTCTTAGAATCTGCAGGGGTAAAAAGTTATTGCCGTTCTGTCATTATTTGGCGGCCCCAATTTTTTTCTGCCTTTTATTATTTCTTATGGGCTAATTAAGCTATTAGCCTCTCTAGAAACTCTTGCGCTTTCATGAAACAATTGTAATTTTCTTCTTTAGACTTGCGCCAAGCGCTCAGAGCTGCATTTTAGGAGCGTTCTGCTCTGTGAGGTGTCTGAGAAGTGACAAAGTCTAAGGACCTTTTGTGAACTCTTCATTTGTCAAAGTGGACAACATCTGCAAGCACTAAACATTCACAGTGTCACATGCAGTGTTATTTTTGTCAGCGTCGAATGTTTTGACCTTGAGGCTGAGTTCATGGAAGAACTTTAAACCTCTTTTTCTTACTGCATCTTTTTTTTCTCTCTCTTAGTGTATTTGCGTCTTCTGTACGAACAACTTTTGCTAAAGGTCACAGCGTGTTTACTTTTCATTAGCCTTCTTGCTCTTTTAGCGCGAGTATCATAATGAAAACACATTGCTTCGACAGATCTGTTAAAACATTTCTGGTGTCAGCAAACGATAAAGCTCGATGACACATAAATGTAATTTATCAGCGTGTTTGTGTTAGCACTTTAACTGCTCTTTTTAATGCCTCGTCGAAGCAGAGATGCTTTGTCAGTTCAAAACGACAATGTCAGTCTTAATAACACCCAGATCCCTGATCGCAGCCTCATACTAATAAACTGACTCCAGACTATTTGTGAGCTGAGATCTTTATTCAATGGCTTGTGACAGTAAGAAATGGCTTAAAGCTCCGTCACAGCAAAAACCTGCCCTGCTGAAGCTGATCATGGTCTTTGCAACTGCTGTTATTTCTCAAGAGAGTGTTTACACGCCTTTCTGACTATGCCATTTCCTGGCCATAGATGTCGAATGCCAGAGCTCAGTTCAGATGAGGCTTTCTGTCCCATATGGGATTTATTAGAGGAGGTAAAGCGGGCAGGCGTCCCTGATACGAAGAGATAAACCATGTATTTCCCTGATGATTAATGCAATTCGCTGTGATGTCATCTAAAATGGCCAACACAAATCATCGTTTGACGTGCCCACCCAAGAGTTAAACAGCACGTCACACGTGAACGTGTAGGTTTGAGAAGAGAATCGGACCATGTGTGGATGGGTTAGAGCTTACATATGTTGGAGACAAAGAGCACACAAAACCATTGCACAACTTGGCCTTCATCTGTCCCTGCATTCTGTCTCCTTCCAACTCCTCCGTGTTTGCCCCGTTGTTTTCAGTCTTTAACATTTATTGGCCAAACATTTAACAATGTGTTTCTATAAAAGTTTGGATTCTGCTCTCTCCCACATAATAACTGTAGCAAAGGCGATAGAGATGGACTCATTTTGCTCAGCAACTGTAAAAATCTCTTGGCTGCATTTTCTGCATGTCTCACTCTCCCCGAAATCATACCGGTCCTTTGATAGCTTGGCATTTTGTTCAGTTGTATCATTTGGTGTTTGTCAGGCACTGTTAGTTCGCCTTCTGACCTGCCCCGAGAGAATACTGTCATGCAGCAGTCTGTACAGTTCAAATGTAGGCATTCTGTGTATTTGAATGTGGTCTTGCTTATTAGAGGTTGGTGGTGCTGAAATGTGACTCATTTTCGTTGTTCAGAATGACACGAACATCCAGTGTGTCTGTAGTAATCACATGCTAAAACGCAGAAGAATAAATTGACAAAATAGCTGCAAAAAACAGTGATGTTATTGCTGGCCAGACTGAATTTGAACTTGTTATGAGTAGTAAATGCTCTCTGGTTTAAGAGATGGCGGGAAACTAGATGATTGATTGATTGATTGATATAAAAATACAAGAAACAAGATATTCTAAGATGGTTACAATACATGAAATTCTGGAATTTACTACAGCTAATTATATTATATAATTAGTATTGCACCAGTTTATTCTTTAAAGATATAATATGATTTAATTTTTACATACATTTTAAAAGGGTGTTTTTAAAAAGTCACTGAAGCATACACACATTTTATATATTATATATAACTTTATTTATAACTTATATATTTATTTTTTACAAAGTTCGACCCAACACTTTGCAATAAACACAATTCTAGTGGTATACCTAATAAATGGTGGTTATTTCTTCAAAGTCATGACAATTTGGTGAAATTGGCTCATTACATTTTGCAAGTTTTTACTAGCCTGCTGTGAATAATATTTAGAGAAAAACTTGAGAAGAACCAAAATATCTGAATTTCAAAAAACAAAAAATATTTTACCTGAGCTGTGATTTGCTGTTGGTGTATATATAGTACACACACAAACACATACATTTGGCCTCCTCTCCATATACATTCATCGAAAGCTTTTACTTTAAACTTAGATTTGTGGTGTGGACTCTCATTTTAAAGTTCCAGGGGCCTAAACCCACAGGATGAGGTCCATAGCACAGAGGAAACAAACTGTGAGAGATTCAGTATTAAACATACTTTCACGTTTTCTCTCACCGCAGAGCCTGCAGCCTCCAGCCAAACCCTCCATCTTAACTGACCTCAAGGGTATGAATCTCTCTCTCTTTTTATTTCTTATAATCTGTGCTTAGCTAAACGGATGGCTATGGTCAGCAGAGGCCAAAGATCCACCCTTGGATAATACATTGCATCATTGTGGTTATTGGCTTTACGTGTTGTAAACACTGTCAGTCTATAAGTGCATTGCTAATTGTTTTTGCACCATGGTTGTGCATTTGTATCTAAACTGCCCATGTACTGTAGTGTTCTTGACCAAGTTGTTTTTCTTTTAACAGCTCAAGACTATCCAGCATGTGCCACGACAGCTGTCGATAACATGATCTTTATCTAGAGACAGCAGTAAGCATCAGGACTGCCGCGGGTGTCGGCCTTTTACAAGAGCATCTTCAAGTGTAGTTGTAATACATCTCATTGTGAGTATGAAGCAAAGCCGCGGACACCAAGTGATGGATAAACCATAAAAGAAGAGGGCAGAGCAGACTGATGGGATACAGCCCACATCAATAGCCATCGACTGGTGAGAGAGAGAAAGGTTAAAGGATGAATAAAATGAAAAGTGAAAGAAAGAGAAGATCGAGATACAGCAATTTGTTTTACAAGCAATGTTTCTGCAGAAGGAACAATTCACCTACACATTGTTCCAAATCCGTATGATTTCATTTGATCTGTGGAACACAAACACATTTTAAATGATGCACTGATCTCTATTTTCAGATACAAAGGCTTTTAAGCTTCAAAAGTACACTAAAGCACCATAAAAGTATGACTCAAATATGTGTGAAATGAAAACACTGCTGTGAGCTGTGAACAAGTATGACCAAATTATTCGATACATTTTCATGAATTGGACAGTTGCATTGAAAAGATCAGATTCTTTCATGAATCAGACATGAATCTTCTCACAAAACATCAAATGGCTTCACAATACAGTGCACAAGTCACGTGCAGCACTTTTAGTGATGCTTTTTCAGTCCAGCAGCCCCAGATCTTATTAACTTGCATCATCATGAAATGAGTAGCCAAGATATTCTTCAAATAATCACCTGTTGTGTGCCCCTGAAGAACGCAGGTTAAATAGGTTTTGTACACACGGAGAGGAGGGAACTTTTTTGGCTGAATTATTCCTTTAACAGTCTCCGTGGCCTATAAAACTCACCAGATTCCAATCTCACACCCCTTAAGCCTGGATCTGTAATTGCTTTCATAATTATCAGTCATTTTGGTGATATATGCTGACCACTGATCTACATCGAAAAAAGCAGCACAGTTACAGAACTGAGTTCACACAGAATCACATCTATATATGTGATACGATTTAATATCGTGATTTGAAACAGTTGATCTGTCAGTTTATCTGAGATGAGCGCTCAGTTAATGCCTTAGTGTAATTTTACTTTAATCAGTCCAGGTTCAGTAAAGCTTACAGGATTAAACCATTCCCATAACTACACATTAAAAGACTAATAGAGTCCCTCATTTGCCATCTACATTGACTTGATTATTTATTCAGCGTGTTCTCACCAGCCCTCGGGACGAGCTCAGTAAATCTGACATCCACGTATCACAGCGATACAGGTTTATTCACTAATAACAGATGGATTGTGCTTGACCTTCAATCGACATTATTCTGTGGAGGGTTGTGTGTTCTCCAGCGTGTTTGCCTGATGCTCAACAATAAACCAGTCAGCTGAGACCGTAAACGACCCTGCTTGATGATGTGTGTGTGTGCAATGTTCTGGCTACTCACCAGACTAATTAACCAAACAGACATCGCTCAGTGCTGCAACCCAAGACAATTCTAATTTGAGCCGCCCTAATTGAAGTGACAACTTAATTACAGCCTGATAATATCAAGCTTTCCTTGTAGACCCGTCTATCTCTCCTTCTCCTCTTCCCTCTCTCCCTCACTTCTCATCTTCCACTCTCTTTATTCTCTCTAAAGCTCTAATTAATGGAAGACACCCAACAGGTTCGATGTAAAAGCAGGAAACTCCGCCCCATAACCTTTTTCTCACATCACCCCGTGTATAATTAAACCCTGGTAAGTGAAAAGTCACTTTGTCTCATTTTCGTTGACAATGTACATAAGAGCCTCTTCATTTAGGCAAAATAGTAGCTCACCCCCTGCTCTTCCTCTCCACTAAAGTGGCGTAATTAGCGTTAGCATCGTCTTTATAGGTGCTACATAGAGTTTAGCATTGGGGCTAAATCACATCATTACCATAACTTGTGTGTGTGTGTGTGCACGTGTCTCTAAGTGATTCGCCCCAATCTATCTCTCTTTCCGCCACATCAAAGTGAAACGGAGCGTCGCTGTAATTGGGCCATGCCGTCCTGTCAGGATGATTCAAGATGATGTCTGTTCTTCTCCCTCCAGAGCTCAGGGGCTCACTAATTAACACTCAAAAAGTCTCATAAATGTGAGAATGAAAAGTAGGGGGGAAAACAACTTTTGAGACTCCATTAGTGTTTCATGATCCTGACTTCTTAGAGTTTGCAGTATCAATTTAATGTATTATACTGTGATTAGAAGCCGGAATCAAAAGTGGGTATAAAAAACATTTTGTTCTGGAAATTGTCTGGTATAGGTTTATGTGTTTGTGTTGCATTACCATTGTAAATACTTTCTGTTAACACATGTGCTTCTAGAATGTACGGCACAGCTAATAAATTCTAACATTCTTAGAAATAGAGGGGGTCTGGTCTAATGTTCTCAAAACATTACAGAGATTTGGTTTTTGTAAGAAGATCTTAATTTGTGTGTTCTTTAGATGAACAAAGGTATTATGGGTTTGGAATAACATGAGTGTAAGTAATTGATGACAGAATTTTTATTTTTGTATCAACTCTTCCTTTAATAAGAATGTTAGCAAAACATTTTTGTTAGCTGAGTGGCAATGTTTTTTCCCCCACACAATTACAGTGAACAAGAACAGGAGCTTTCAAACTTCATAATGTATGTAAAAACACCATAAAATTATTATAGACATATATGACTTGTGTGCAATATTCTAAAACAGTATAGTTGATAAACAGACCTGACATTAAAGTTATTCACTACAAGTGTTGTCATTAGCCCCAGCCCCAGCTGTGAGATACTTTATTTATTTATTTATTTTCTCCCCCCGTTGGAAGGTTGAAATCTCCCTGCTTTTTGCAGTTGCATGGAAAAGCATAATCAGCACATTCTTTAAAATGTTTTTAATTTTGTGTTCAACAGAAGGCAGTATGTCACATGGGTGTGTCACATCTTTGGAACGGTGTATAAATGATTTAGAATCTTATTTTGGGGTGAACTACACCTTTTGATTTGTCTGCTTCCTCGTGTATTTTATCAGTATGTTTCTTTAAATCTCTATTTCTTTCACAGTAATTTTTTTTCTCTCTCTGTGGCTGTCTTCACTGTAGGTCAGTCAGGGTTGTGTGCTAAATCAAGTAACCTTTTCCTTTGCTATATTTCCTCTGGCTTGTATTTGAATATGAAAAGCTTTCTCTCTCACACTGCCTGTCTTTTTAATGTCATTTGGCAGTCATTTGATTTATTAGATTTTAGGACTGGAAAGAAGAGACGAATCCACTAAATATTTCATATATCATGCTAATCCATGTAATATTGCTGGCTGGAGCAGTGTACCTGTGTCTATGTGTGTGTGTGTGTGTGTGTGTATGTGTAGAAAGCACCGGTCGATGGATGTTAAAACACCTGCGAACATCCTGAATAATAAAAGAGCCTCATATTAAAATATTTAGACTTTCCCATCAAAGAATCTTTAAAACATGAGATTTAGGTTCACACTCTGTTTTGAGAATAAAAAATGGAGAGAATAGAGATATAGAAGACAGGAATCACAGCTCTGCTAAATCTGTTTCCTGTACTAAAATGCAAAGCTTGAAAGTGCCTTTCTTTGTCTCTGTCTTATTTCCTTCCTCTTCCTCTTCATCTGAGAGTGGATTGCGGCTAAAAAGCGAGCTCTTTAGAAACACGACTTGTTATCCTCACGTAACACATGTCTGAGAAGGGCACAGCTGGGATGATCACACACCCTCTGCTTTCCTCTGATATGAGGGACAGAAAAATTAAAGGCGGAGAAATCTGTTCTGTTTCAAAGTGAAAACAACGACAAATATATAAAAGTTTGATTAACATAAGTAGCTTTAGAAACACAAGCTTCCTGGCAAACCAGATTCAGCGGTCTATGTCCTCCTTTCAACACAGCTCCGCCGTGAACTCTGCTGACATTTGACATGGTGACTTTTTCATCACCATGCTGTAAAACATATCTCGCATATGGTCCCACCCGCTCCCAGATGCTGAGCGGCTTTACTTGAGAGCTTGATTCTAAGCTGTTTTCCGGCTGTTTATGCACAAAAATATCACAAACATCATTTGCTTTTGAAACGGAAGGCATCTACATTGTATTTTATGCTGACGTTATTCTCATCTGCTCTTGCGTTGTTCAATAAACCATAACCAGGTGAAGCCTGAAATACTGAGTGTATGTCTGGGTATGTATTCCATGGTTGGCAAAAAGATTTTGCCCACAATTCCTTAGTGAACGCAGGCCTTGCTTTCATGTGAAAGACTGACCCTGTCATGACATCACTGTCGTGAAGATCCTTGCATGATGAAAGCTAGACAGGCCACTGTGACTACACACACACACACACAACAACAAACCACTGAAAAACGTCCAGCTTTTCTCTTTGTTTTGGGGTTTATGTGAACAGGGATGGCAGAGAAACAGCTCAGTGTGTGGCAAGAGAATGAGAGGAAACACATTAAGAGAGCAGGTCACTAAATGGGCCTGCAGGAATGTGGGTTTGCAAATGAAAACAATTTTCGAACAATAAATGTTGCAGTCCCAGCATCAGAATTACATGGCTTACCCTTCGCTTCCATGAAGATCTGACCACATTTTCAGTGGCTGTACTAGATGGCGATCATTCAACTGCTAAAAACAAAACAGGGTAGTCTCATGCAACAGGGTCAGACATGTGTTACATAAGGGTATGAACTTCTCAATATTAAAGAAATCGAGCACCCCCTGCAAAAAAAAAACAAATCTGTTATTATTTACTCCAAAGCTTTATGACTTTCTTTCTTTACAAAATATGATATAAAGAAACATTCTGACCACTATTCTCAATGTAATGAATGGGGACTGGGATTGTCGAATGACCAAAATAATTGCTATTAAATATAGAATTCAAGTTTTGGAACAACATGAGAGGGAGCAAACACTACTGGTCTTTGTGTTTAATGACATGGGTGTGACAGAGGTAAGTGGAAAGTGGTTTATTAGGACACTGCCCATGTCCCTGTCATTCAAAAGACTTAAACATATACTAAATTGTGTGTTTTGCGAACCTAAAAGTGCAGAAAGTTTCCTGTAAGGGGTAGGTGTAGGGCAATAACACGTACAGTTTTTGTACAGTATAAAAACCATTACGCTTATGGAGAGTCCCAAATACCAGTGTGTGTGTTTGTGTGTGTGTGTGTGTGTGTGTGTGTGTGGCATATTAATTTTAAGTACCTTTACAATGGATGTTTCATTAATTTAGACCAGTTCTATGAAATGAATTAACTGATTCATTCAAATGTCAACTTGGTTACTACTTGGATTTGTACTTAATAATGACATTCATTTAAAGTCATGATGAAACAGCAGTAGCAATAGAAATTTTGCATTGTAACCAACATTCAAGTGAAATGGATTATTTAAAACGTAGGGCGGGGGCTTGGTTAATTGGGTTCATTGGCTGTTGATTGGATTTTCAAATGTGGTTGTTGCACTTATTGCTGAGTGGTTTGACCAAAAATCTGTATCATTCTGGCAGTTTACGGTTTATTACGATTTGTTTCTGACTGTGCCTTTATATGAATCAGTTTATCTGAAAACGTAAGGTTTGAAGCAAACACATGGCCACAGAATGATTCTGCTAGTTCCAGCCCCAACTTGTGTGGGTTTTAATCACAGACACTCGTCATTCATTAATCTGTCACTTTTGCTAAGGACAGGTGCACAAAGGCCTCAGCCCTCACATCTTTCAGGGTGGGCTCCTGAGTGTGTAGTAGATGCATGTTCCCATTGGCAATAACTCAGCAGACAGGATTGACGGCTCCCGCTAAAGGAAAGGGAATGGATGTTGCACGCTCTGAATCAGGAGACAGACCAATAATCTACTCAGATAGCGACACAAAGTGTGTGCGTGCCCAAGAGTCTGTATGTGTAGTTACAGCGCTCGTCGTAGCGCTCCAGACTTTAATTGGACATAGCAGGCGTCAGTTCATGCAGCAGCATGAACGCGCTCCCGATCCTTGAAGGCCCGGCTGGGTGATTTTCACACGCCTGACAACTGCAGGCTCACAGACGAGGTGACGGGAGGCCGGGTAGTCGGCAGCGTACCGCCTGATTCGCCACCAGGGCTCGCGGCCACGGCAACAGCCTCAGTCTTGGTTAAATTGTGAAGAGGAAAGGAAGTGACATGCATAAGCTGGGCGTCACGGTAATCGGTGCTAAATGAAGGACTCACACCTGAGATGCGAGCAGGATGTGACCAGACCACACTGTCAGCGCTGCTAGTCTCAGTTATCCACACTGCCTTCAGGAATATTCACACACATCATTAGAATATCCGTCCCCATTATGAATATGGAGATTAGCGGAAGGGTAGCGAGAGGAGAGAAATCTAGTTTGTATAGTGGCAAAAATGACAGGGATAATGATTATGGTAATGATGATGAAGACAATGATGATGATTAGCGTTGATTTGGAATGCGGATCAGTGACAAGAGCTGGACCTTATTTACCTGTGTCTGTCTGCGAGCAAGAGATGGCTCGTGGGTAATATGAAATGATGAAAGAAAAGCCCATATATCCCTAGCCATGCATTAAAATACAAACACACACTCACACACATACAGCAAGTCACATTAACACCGTGTGCTGTTCCTCTGCTAGAATAACTATGAGATTGGTACATCTCTGTGAGCATCAGTGGCGCTGCCAAGCCCGTGATGATTGTTTAAACTTTACATAAAATAATATTTGAAGGTCTGCACATATATTATCCATAATGGACTTCAAAAATTGACCCCCAAAATTCAACAGAATGTGTTTTGTGAATTTGAAATGAACAAAAGTAACACATCTTCGTAGCTCAAGCTGAAGTGTTTTGCTCTTTGTAATATAATATCATACGAAGTGCTTGTTCCATATTATCAGCTTTATCACAAAATTAGAATTAAGGTCATTTTCCATTCACTCTTGATTGTTTTCGCCAATACCATGACTAAATTGTCTTTATTATCATTATTTAAATAAAATGTACTAGATTTTCACCACACAGGGGGATGACCCTGCTGATTGGCTGGTTTTAGCTAGTTAGCGTTCTAGTTTTAAAGAGGTTTTGACCACTTCTTCAGCTGGTCAGGCTGGGAGACAAGCTAAAACCAGCTATGAAGAGCCAACCAGCTTGGGCTTGTTTTAAAGGAACACTTCACTTTTCTTTTGAAAATAGGCTCATTCTCCAACTCCCCAAGAGGTAAAAAGTTGAGTTTTACCATTTTTGAATCCCTTCAGCTGATCTCCGGGTCTGGCGATAGCACTTTTAGCGTAGATCATTGAATCTGAACGTCATGTCTACTCTAGCTCGTTTTGTTTTGTTTTAACTGCATCTGAGAGGACTTTAGTATTAGCCTACTGTTATTTTAATATTGTTGAAGTGTTTACCTTGATTTTTTTGTAGGAGACTATTTTTTGTTGTCTTATTGTCTTTTTATTGTTGCACAAGATTATTTTGCCATAATTGAATGTTCTGTTTTAATTTTTTGTCATCTGTGTTGTTGTCCATATCACTGTTGACATTATAAACTGATTTTATTCCTTTAAACAGCATCTCCCCTCCAGAGAGACATCAGATTATTCGGAGGGAATTATTTCAAAATTGGATTCTACTTAACTTTATGTCCTTGCAGCTTTAATGATTCCTATCAGTTTGTTCAAAGCAATTGAGCTTTATCATCGCTAAAGGCCAGTATTCTTTGCCAAGCCATGTCAAAAGACAATCTCCCCACTATGAATTTTATTCTTTGGTCTGTCCAACTGCATTGGCCAATGCTCAAGCCACTAATGCACATCAGACATAGAAGATAACCATAATTATGCACACACACACACACAACAACTTAAAAAATCTGGAAAGAAAAATAGCTTTTGGATATAGTTTCAAACACAAAACCATTGTTCAGCCCCTGGGTAAAAATGTTCCTTTATCTCTATTTCTCTTTTCGCAAATTCAGAGCAGATTTTGATTCCAGTAGTTGTCAGGCACACAGAAATGGTGTAGAGAATAAGAACGAGAGATTTGGGAGAGGTTGTGATTTATGGACTGAGGAGTGATGTTATCTTTGCTGACACTTAAGGTTAACTGTTTGAATGAAGGGTGAAGGTGCTGCTGGGGTGTGGTGATGCATACCATTGCTTATGTCAATCCCATTAATGAAAAACACTCATGCTCCTTATTTAAAACCACAATGCTGTGCTGCAAGAAAATACAATTTACAAATTTCAATACATTAATGTTTAAGTGAAGACACCCAGACCCAGTGTAATGTTGAGTGCTTAACGTGATCTGTTATTCTGATCAAATCGATTGTACTGGGGAAAAAAAAATATTAAAAGTGACATTTCATGAAATTCTGACATTTCCAGGTTTACATGCTGTGACAAACTTTCTGTCCATGTGCTATCTACTCAGAACATCAGGGGCCGGTTTCCCGGACAGGAATTAGATGAAGCCAGGACTAGACCTTTGCTAATTTAGGACATTTAAGAATTTTTAG
>JAUCMS010000127.1:14729243-14747229 GCA_032357445.1 Enteromius radiatus
TTTTCCAGTTTAGACAGCTCTTAACATTTATTTTAATCTAGGACTAGTCTTAAACCCTGTTCGGGAAACCGGCCCCAGATGTTTAAACTAATGATTTAAAATGCATGATTTCAGTACAATAAACATGATAATTAGAATCAAAAGGATGTTTTTAGCAGGTGGGAGCTGTAATGGTGCAGCTCTATTCTGAAAAGGGGGCAGGGCTCAAAAGCTCATTTGCATTTAAAGAAACAGGCACGGAAATCAAAGTGTTTCTGCTTCCACTTATAATAGGCATTTTCAAAATGAAATAATAAATGATCTCTAGAGTATTTTGAGCTGAAACGTCACAGACACATTCTGAAAACACCAGAGACTTATATTACATTTTGTAAAAAGGGGCAGAATGAAATTGTTTTCATTAGTGGTCATAAACTTTGGTCTCTGTAATCCTACAATGTGGAACAAACTCCTCCTCAACCTTCATTTAAAGCTTTATTTTTGTATCTCTTATTGGGGTCTATTGCCTTTTTCTCCTTTTTATTCTTCCTTTCAGAGAGCAGGTGGGTTGTGAAATGCTTCTGCTTTTTTTCTGGAAATGTTTTTTTTTTTTTATATATATATAATTTTAAGATAAAATCTGTATTGTCCTAGATTGTATAACCACTATGGCCTGCTCATACTGAAAACTAAAAATGACTTGACTGTGCAGAGCAAACTAGTGGATAAAAGCACTCGTTTCAGTAGACCCTTTTACTGCTCCTGTGTGTGTGTGTGTGTGTGTGTGTGTGTGTGCGCAAATGTCAGTATAGCCTGATGTGTGTGCAGAGATGTTTTTGGTACCAGTCAAAAACATCAAGTTAAAACTTAGTTTTTTGAGAGCGGTGTGATTCTGCTAATGGCAAATGGACAGAAGAAACCTTTCTGTCTAATGGATCTTTACTTTAAAATACCTCACCACAACAATCTCACTAAAATAATCATGATCCTCCAGTAACACCAACTAATAAAAAAATAAGAGGATTTCTCCCTCTTAGAGCAATATAGTCTGTTGTTTATTAATTCTGAACAGTGTTCTGATTTTAACAATCCGTGTAATAAAATATTCCTACACTAAGTTGAGTGCAAACCCTTGTCTGATGAGTGATGTACAGAGAGATGAGAGGAAAGAATATTAATATTAACACCCAGGTGAGAAGTGGATTGACTTTCTAATGCGTTTGATTTCAGACCAGCACCTGCAACACCTTTGTTTTAACAGGTTGTAAATGGAGTTGTTTATTCTTGTACTTTTTTGCTCAATATTGTCATTTTCAATTAGGTGGATTATATCAGCCTACCAAAAGGTTATGACCTTTCACTTGCGGTTATGACCTGTCAAATGTTTTTGATGGCTATGCATCTTCTGTGATAGATATAGTAAGAAGTGTGGTCTCACCTGATATGCTGACATACAAACCAACATGTCTTAAATGGACAGCTGGACATTCTTTACACATAATCGTCCATTTCAAAATACAGATTAAGGAATTTAAGCACAAGCTTTCATTTTTGGGAAAACTTCTTTTCATCCCTAAGTGTCTTTCAGTGTGCCAGCCAGTAATTCTCCATTAGGGGCATTTTACCAGAGACCATCTCTTTGCAAGAAGAGCTGTCTGTAAATTTGCTCGGATTAAGGTTTTAATCCAGCTTTTAAAAATGCTAATGTATGTTTTATGCCAGTTAAATCTCAGTGTGTGTTTTCTTTCATGTAAGAAACAGCTATCAATTAAACGCAGTGGTCTGAAATAGGCATGAGGGAGATTAGCTCATTTTGCTCATGGACTAAATTTATTCATATTCACAGTTTTTTAAATTCATTTATGAAGAGTGTTTCCTTCTTGTGTATTAGGCAGCTCATTTATTGATTTACCACTGTTTCTATTAGACTGCAGGATGACACAACAAAGGGGCCGGTTTCATAAAACAGGTTTACCAAGTAAGCCGGTTTTATTTTGGTCAGTTTGACGGATTGTCAGCTGATTTGCTACAATATAGGTCAGGGGATCTGTGCAAAAACAATATATGTAAATAAATAGATGAGAAACAGTCAGCAGTGCCTTAGGTTAACATATTCTTGAGGGAAAAAAACCCCCCACAAAGCCTTTGTTTGACTTCAGAAGACGTGTACAAGTAAAATGGACTGCTTCAATAAATTTGATGGTGCTTTTGTAATTTAATTTGTACTTCAGAAAATAAACATTGTCCTTAAGTAAAAAGTAAAGAAAAAAACTGTTATTTGGCTTGAGAAGACGTATTAATTACATTATGCCTTTGCAATTTTTCAAGAAGGAAAGTATAAATCAGTCCTCTTTTAAAATATATATATAAATAAAAAGTCCACTTTCATTTGATAGAAAAGCATCTCAGACATTCGTTGAGGGGGTCTAAGTTATAGCGGTTTAGTCTTGGTTCAAATAAAGGAAAGCTATGAAATGATGCAAATGCTGAATCACAGTGTAGTCATACAGTACAAGAATGATAAATCTCTAGAGTGATGTTTCCTTATAAGAGTGTGTTGACAAGATCGTCATTCAAGAGCACTTTGAATTTATGATCATGCGAGCAGCTTTCAAAGGACAGTTGTCCAGACTAAGACAAAAGAAAAGCTGGACGCAAAGTGCTTCCAGACCTGCCACACAAGCGCACTCCCACTCAAAAACACTGCAGCATTGTTCACAGTCAGAGTTATTCCCGTAAACTCACATTTTTCATGTGCGGACTGGTTTGAGGTAAAACGTCATGATTTATGGAGGATTTTCAACTCTGTATCTATCCTTCCCTTTATCCCCCCCCCCCCACCCTTTCTTTTCTCTCCAGTCACTCTATTGCTAAAAACAGCCTTCGTTTTCCAGTTCAGAAGACGCACATTTTATTTCACACACCTTTCTTCTATTAAAAGTTCCATCCTCACAGCATATGTGGAGCATTCATTTGGATCTGCGCTTTATTAATATTGACCTAATTTTGCATGATATATTAAAGCTGTGGCTCGTGGCACATCTGACTTGGAGCGTTAAGTGAGAGGCGTGCGGTGTGAGCACAGATCTGGAAAATGAGGCTATACCGCTCATATTAGCTTATGCTTCCAGAAAACTAATGTCCAGGGGATGGAATAGATTAGCTGACAATTCATTATAGCCGGTGTGAGAGGTGGAGGGTCAGGCATTTTGCACTAATTGGGCTTATTGGAAAACTTAATCTTTGTAGGTTGGGTAAAATTAGCACATTATGGCTTTATTTAAACATATGTAATACAGTTTTCCTGCTGGAGAACAACTGGGACATACAAGTCTCTCTCACACACACAATCTGCAGCTCTTAGCCACAGAAATGTAGCATTTGTGCTGTGTTTAGGCCAAATTTGTTGTACTGCAAGGGAATCTAAGGGACAGTACAATGAGTGATTTGCATTGGCTTAGTGTAATTATGTCATTTGTAGTTGCTGTTCGCAGCAAACAGGATGTTCCCTGTTGAAAGTTCTCTTGCGGTGAGAACCAGTCAAGTCTGTCTGCCACACTGGTGAGCTCTGATAGAGAGAGACACATCCAGCAGTGTTGGCCTGGCCTCTATTCTGCTTTTTGTCTTGCTCTTCCCTTCTCATAAATTGTTTGTTGGAAATTTTCAGTGGTAATTGGCTGATCATTCCGCCAGTGGTTCACCAGAGCTGTTGTGAGGTCCTTCTATGTGAACAGAAAAATACAAGCTAGAAAAACCTTTGCTTGTAAACCAGCAAAAAAAAAAAAAAAGCATTAGGGTTTTGGGATTTGAGTGTATGGCATGAGGAACAACTCTAGACTTTTAACTGTGTAATAGCCAAAGGCCAGTGCACGATAATATACTGATAACTATATTAGCATTCACATAAAGAGATGATAATGTCTTGTGAGCAACCCTGCAGTTATGTCTTCTGTCGAATTAAATACATGAGATATTTGGGGTGGATTCTGATTGCCTGTTAGTTGCTGTTGTTTTTTTTTTACCCCACAACTATTAAAAAAGTATAAAAGTATAGTTATTGTTATCATCATTGGTGTGAACGTTTACAAAAAATCACATTTCAGTGTGCAAATAGGTACATTTCAAATTTTATCAGTACTGTTTGTTAGATTATGAATGGTGATTTTTTTTCAGTGTAGGTCAAAAAATATATTTAAGCACTTTCTGATTTTCTTTTTGATTTTCAAATGTAATAATGTTGTGATTCATCTCAGATCTGGCTTTTTGAAGAACCTTCCCGTTCCTGTGGAGAAAATGAATGGGAAACACACTGCAAGCAGCCCAGGCCAGCGAGAAAGCGGCCGCCCACTGCTGCGCTCTGTTCCAGGAGCCGAAAAAAAGCTTGATTCCTTGACAAAAAGCCCTACAGGAGGTTCATCAGCTCTGTGTTCAGTATTCAGGTGTGTGGTGTCCAAGTGTGCATTTTTTTCCGCCCAAGTGTCTGATCTCACTGTAACGAAGAATGCTCTCATTAATATTCTGTGGGAGGCACGACAAGCCATCAGGTGCGATTCTCTATTTGTTTCAGCACATCTGAGACACAGCCACATCAATACAGTACATTTCAACCCTAACAAGAACAACTGTACTCCTTTCATCCCTCTGCTCAGGTTCCCATTGTCTGCTCAATAATGAAAAGCAATTAGGTAGGTATACAAAGCCCATCGGCCATGCTGCCTTTTGTCTCATTTCCGTCCACATAATCCGCAGGCAAATTTTGCTGTGTTTATGGAAGACGATGAGATCCTTACAGATCCTCTGGGTCACAATCAGGACAAAGTCCGCCAGCCCTGTATTTCCCATTTTGTCGGTGCTTATTTCCATCTAAATGAATGTGTTAGCGGTAACAGGTTTGTGTGCGAGTGTGCGCGCAGCCGGCCGTCTGAAAGCTGAAGGATATGAGAGAGGGCAGCTCAGATTGTATCTGCGGATAAATTATTCAGAGTTCAGCTTCTCTATCCAATGACCCCACTAACAGAGCACAAATTATTTAGCAAGCTGCCAGAGCGACAGCGATGCTACACACGTGAAGCGCGGACTCCCTAAGCAAAACCGCGGGTGTGCGAGGCCACCGGGGGGGGGAGAAGGAGACAGAGAGAGAGAAAGAGCCTTATACATATTCATCCGTTGCATCAGCTCACAGATGCTCTGATTTCCCATTGTCACTAATGTCCTCGTCTCCCCAAACAGCAGGTTAGAGTTAGGCCTTCACAAACACGCTGATCTCAGAACACTTTCTTTGTTTTTCTTTCGTCGACTGTCTCTCTCTGTCTTTGAAAGATGAGATGGAAGGAGAGATTCCTGTAGCAGGTGATGAGATGATAGCAGGAGGACCTGAACTTGTTCAGGGTTGTTTAGGGACACAAGCACACCGTTGATGTCTCAGGTGTCTGTTCTGTACCCAGCATTCAACACCAGCACCAGAAAGCTGAGACATGCTGCGGATGGGTTTGGTGGCAGACCGCCTCATAATTGCCACTTTAGTCTAATGAAATCCTTGAATGTAATAAAGTCTGAATTAAATAGAGTGATAAAGTAGATAATTTTGAACAAAGGATGTATATTTTTTAATACAGGGATAATAATAATAAAAGTAAAAATTGTTTTTTTAATATTTTTATACAATATTAGTTCTTGTGGTTCTGTAAACTGCCCAATACTACTCCAGGTGAAAATATATGTGTTTTTGATTCATTAAAAAGAGCTGGCTCATAAGAGTCTTTCTCTCGAGAATAAGACTTCAAGCACTTTGTTGATTCACTAAAACGAACTGGTTCATAAAAGGCTTTCACTAGGCCTAAGGAATCGGACTTCACTTGTCACACTGTATGTTTTTGATTCACTAAAAGGAAACACTCATAAAAATCAGACTTCACTTGTCATTCTGCTTTCAATTCACTAAAAAGAGAGAAACGGACTTCACTGTATGTTTCTGACTCACTATACTTTATTGTGTGATGTTGATTTGCTAAAAAAAAAAAAACCCCAAAAGAGTCAAATTCAGGAATCAGACTTCACTGGTCATGCTGTATGCTTTTGATTCGCTAAAATAAAAGGCTCATGGGAGTCATTAAATGGAAAGCAAGCTTCACCTGTATGTTAGATTAATACAGGGAACAGCAAACCACATGTCTTCATAATCTGTCTCTTCGCGTTTGGTATACCTGAATCAAAACAAAAAGACCTACCCATCTGAACTCTGCATGACCTAGGATGTGAAGAGAACAGACTAGCATGTTGGGAGATGCAAGCTTTGGTTCACTGATAGCATAAGCAGAAACATAACCTTTATTTAGAGAGCAAATTTAGAGTGAAAATAACTGTTTCTTACCCTCAAGTGTGTTAAATACCAATGCGCTGTTGTTTCAAGCTCAGGCGTGACAAACACACCAGAGGAGTAAAGAAAGAAATGTGGGAGAGAGAGGTGTTGGAGGGTGGTATGGCATTAGGTCTTGATCTTATTAGCAGTGATTGGTTCTCTCAGACCTCACACTTGGTTAGGGCTGTAATTGCCTCTGGCAGGATCGGGGCTGTAACCGTGGCGATCGGGGAGGAAAGTGCCATGCCTTTGTTTGCGGCAGCCGCCACATGCTGTTGTGTGTGGCACCAGCTTTTGGGAGATGATGGTTATAACCGTGGTGCTGCCTTTTAAAATTATTTTAATAGGCAGTGCGTTTCACAGGCATGAACTCCGAGGCTTGGGAAAGCAACATCACAGAGGGGTTTAGAAGTTCAGCCCAGCAAAGAAACGAGGAGGCAATGATGGAGAAAGGCTGCCACCTGCTGTTTATGTACTGAATCACTGCTGACCGGAAACAAGTCTGTATCTGTCTGTGATTATGAAACAGCTTTTAATTCATTAAGAACTTAATTTTGTTTTCAGATTTGCTAAGCTAAGCAGGCTCAGCAGTTCAGAGAAAGGGGTTCAAAAACATTTAATCAATAGCTATTTTTAAATCACTTTAATAGCTCATATTGCCTTGGAGTGCCTGTGTATGTAAATGCTCTGCTGCATTAAGTGAGTATTTATACATATTTGTTTCTTCTTTCACTAATCCAGTCTCGATTCATTTTCTTTAATTTTACATGATTAAAAAACGTATAGCCAAAACACGTGGCTTTGTAACAAAAAATAATCACGCCATCATCGACCGTAGGCTATCTTTATTTCAGCTCGCTAGTGAACATCGTTAAGTTTGATTTAGGCAAAAGCAGTTGAATTCAGATTTCCCTCGAATGAAAGTCGAGTGCCTTTGCCTAAATCACACTTAAGTTCAGCTTTAAGTAGACGGGCTCGCTGTGCCCCTACTGCGTTAAGTGTCTTGTTTAATTTAATTCAATAATCCTGATAAATGAAATAAATCCCTTTTGGGACACCCATCTTTGGTTAGCGAGATAATGCGAAATGAGGTTCGGAGAGAAAAATTAGGACATTATGGTTGATTGAGCTTTAACAAAAAGAGGAAATATTAATACCGAGATATCCTTTATGTTTATAATTTTAGTTTAATGAATGGGCGCATCCGTGTGGAAAAAAATAATCAGAGGGAAAAAATGGAAGAGAGTAGATTGTTAGGGGCTTAGTTTGGGAACGAATTAACATTTAATCCAATCCCAATGCAAATTGTTTCACTTAAACTTTTCATTTCATTTTGTGTTATGACTTATGCTTTTGCTTGTGTTTTAACAGTCTGCAGATGAAGCTTAATAGAAGTAGGCTAAGTGTAACCTATGTACTTGTTGCGTAGTAACTTTAAGTGCTTAACATAAAACATCATGGATTTAAGAAAGAAAACTTAGCCTAATATAATTTAACAGCCTAAGATATATAAAATATGGGCCTATTTTAGATTACTATATAGTATTACTCTAATAACATAATTCAACATACCGATTACGACATAGCCTAATACCATAATAATAATGGCATATGTTTTTTAAAGCTTTTACAATAGTGATGCTTCTCATATAGTATATGACATAAGCACAACCTTGGCTGTGCAGTCTTGTTTAGAGCTTGAGACATTAACCACACACTAGGATTAAATATGAAAATGATAAATGCTGTATGAGCGCCCTCTTGTGTCCAGACGCATTTCCTTCAAATCAAACTTGTTCAATATTCGGTTTATAAGCAACATTCCCCTCTTTAATTCTCTTCCTATAGTATTGTACTTACGACATTTAGTTATTGATTAAGACTGGCAAATATTAACGACAAATAAATGGAAGTGCTTTGTTGTTTAGGCATCTCATCTCTTGCTCCGCTTAATGTGGACAGGTGCTCTCACTAAGTAATATTGAATGAGCTGTCCTTTAGCAGCTGTTGTTCCACCAACTCTCAAAGGTAATCACAGTAATGGACGTCTAAGTTATCTACATACACACATAAATAAATATGTTTCCGAAGAGAGTCGCTCGCTAATCAATCGCGCGGCTGCGTCTGTTGATGGAGGTTTGGGAAGTGCAGCGGAAGATGGACGCGTTGATCGATGCCTGCAGCCAATCAGCGCCAGCCGCGGGACACGCTCATTATTATACCCGGATCCTCTAGCCTGGAACTGAAAACTGACACCAGTGTACAACCTAATGAAAACGATCGTTTAAAGTTAATGATAGACAGATACACAGACAGACAGATTAAAAAAAAAATTCTGAATACAGGTAAATGCATATTTTATTCATATAAAATACAAGTATAATTACACAATTGTGGATTGAGGCCTATACTTCATCCAGTAACACAGTAGTAAATGTCAGTTATATTAATAGTAGTAGTAGTAGTAAAGTCAGTAATAAAACTGCCCATGCATGAAACGGTAATGAGCACAAAAGATGAATCAATCTACAGCTGAAAGTGTGTGTAATAATAATATAGCTAAAAACAAAATGATCATGATTTATATCCCGTTCTACACTATCTGAAATATGTTTGTCAGTATCTTTTTGTTTTTTGTTATAGTAAAACGCTTTCTGCTGAAGAAATATGCCATAGAGTATGTCATATACAGGCATAAATAAAACATAACATGACATATGAAGTGATCTATCCACTAGCATACGTAGAATTTTGTGAATTTACACAAGGAGCATATGTTCAGATGTCTAATTCAGTCCTGTTTAATATGGTGACTCGGAGACCTCAGATAAGTCACAGTGCTTTCTCTGTTTCTGCTTTTGAGGGTTGTGCCAGAGTGTCTCCCAGTTTCTCCAGAAGCCCGTCTGAACCTCATAAGAAGTCATCTGCTTCAAGACTGACAGCTCAAGCCTGCCTTTTTGGGCTAACCCCTGCTGCTGAGCAATATTCATAAATTTAATTTCCAATCTTCTCTGCCTTTTATTAGTTTGGGTGTTATTAAATGAGATTGCTTCATCTTAATATATATCCAGCGCCAGAGAACGTGTCTGGGAGTCGGTACTCAAATCCAATAACATGGCCTGTACTTAGTGCACGGCTCTAATAAATGGTGGCGTGTGTGATGCATATGCGGACATAGAGCCCACATCACTTACTCGCTCATTCACATACTGCAGACAATAATGTGTGCACTGTCTTTCAAAGCAACTCTGCCCGAGTCTAAAAAAAGCAGGACCAGAGCATCCAGCTTTAAGAGAATTCTTCATATCATCTGTGCACTGGTTATTAAAAGTCAGTTTGCCAATGTTTTTGATTAAAACTGTTGTGTGGATGCTAGATTCTTAGTTAAAATTAAGTTATATTATTCTGCATGCAGATCTGTTAAGATTAGCATAACATTCCCAAGCAACAACGGTGAATTATGACACCTATCATTCATGCTGACTGAACACAATTTGATTATATTTCATTGGATTATCAATTAGAAAGGGCGGTCATAGATTTCAGTTTATTGAAAATATATTTTTCTCAAATATTTTCATAAGAACATATTTTTCTGACGTGATTAAGGTGTTATCTGATTGTGGTTATAATTTCACTAGTGTCTTTTTAGAACTGCTTTATTGCAGATTATGAATCATCTTTACAGTTGAGTTTCCATAATTGATTCTGTTATTTTTGTTGTTTATCACAGCGAAGCTGCTTTGACACATTCTGTATTGTGTAAAGCGCTTAAAAGGCCATCTTTTTGCACTGCCTGCAGCTTACTCATTTTGGCAGTGTCCGAAAGCTGAAAAAAATGCTGTCTTTGGAGGCGATGCATTCCAAGATAGGAAGGCATCACGGCACGGCATCTGAAGCTTCCTGTCTCCAAAGATACCTTCATCTGATCTTGTGCTGCCACAATCCTGTTTGTCAAGCTAAAAAATAAAAATGGCAGCTGAAATTTGCGGTTAATTGTCAGTTTGTGTAAATAGTAATTGTGTATGCCAATAGTATTTGATTATTACATGTTTTGTTCGTTATGATACTTTTCACATATTAATTTACCTTTTTTTTTTAAGCCTAAATACCTAAGATACAATTACCTTGGAAGTCATTCATGACACTGGTGCCGTTTCCTGCTTATTGTGGATTTACTGTTTCACATTTCATACAAATTAAACTGCCTCCATCTCAGTTATCAATTGGAGCAAAACATGACCTCATATGAGTTCAGTACTGATAATCTAACTATTAATGTATTAAAAATTGCAATTTTGTCACTTTGTATGTAACAGAAGCCTTTAGATGATATATATTTTTAACACTGTTAAACTGTATTTGTGTGTCTGTGTAAGCCAGAATATCAGTCAATATCTCAAAACAAATTCTCATCCCATACAGCAGGTTTTAGTTGTGCATAAACATAGCTGATGAACAGTGCATTGTCTCCCCCCTTTGTCCAGACTAAGAAACAGCACTCTTTTTCTTTTCCTCTCATCTGCATCATAGGTTGTCTTTTCCTGTAAAGGTTGCAGCTTAGGAAAGCTTAGTCTACTCTGTGAATGACCTTTGCTTTTAATATGAATATTTCTCTTTCATTATTACTATCATATAGTAAAATCTATGCACACGATCGGGCACAATAGATCTCCTTTTCATTAGTGCAGTAAAATGCCAGCCCAGGCAGTGTAAGGGACTTCCAGCCCAGTCAGACTATACGCTCCTTGGTCTGCCCTTGCTCCCTTAACCACCTCTTGACAATGAGAATTAATATGCGTGCAGTTCTGCTCTCTCTTCTCGCTGGAGTTCAATAGGCAACTTTATCAGGGGGAACATTATTGAGAGCTTTGCCGAGAGCTTCTTCATCACACTCACATCTGAGCTGGTCCAACACTTGTCACTGTCAATCACGAGGTGATAATACACTGAAGATTTCCTCATTTGGTTTAATAAAATCTCCAGGCTTATTTGAACTGCAGTCATTATAGCAAATAATTGCTGCATTGAGGTGCTAGCCGGGCCATAGCCTAAGGGATAAGACAAGACTATTGCTGTGTGGGACTCGGTTGATGCTTTTTTTTCCCTCCTTTTTCCTCTCCCCAGTCGTGCATATTCCAACAATGAATATTGCATCTGAATCCAGCTCTGGCTTTTCTTATTCAAACTAACATTGTTATTACTTATTATGTAGACGTGAAGTCATTCGTTCTGCCTGCTTTATGGCTTTTGCTGTCGAGGCATATTTCACTGGGCTGCCAATTGCAATTTTTAACTGTCATTTAAACCAAATTGCAGATCAGAATAAGCAGGCCCTTGGTGTCTCAGAGGATATGCAGAGTGATGGAGAGGATGAGCACAGGATATTTTTCATCTGCAGTTTCAAACACAATGGCCTACTGAGTGTCTGCTTTTTGGAAAGTTTGGTACATTAATCAATACTAACAAAAAAGGACAAAACAACAACCCAGCCAAACCATATATATATATATATATATATATATATATATGTTGATTTATTCACTTTAAACAATGGACTAAGGAAGTGAAAACCTCCTGGAAATCCATTATTTTAAAATCTTTTCTTTTCTTCCTGCTTATGTTAAAGACTAAATGGGAGCACAAAAAGACTTTGGGAGTCAAAAAGACTGAATTTGACCCCTCTTAGGTCAGACCTCATTTGGTAAACTACATTATAATCCATAAGAGATACCTACAGAAAACTATATACAAATATTGCTATTACTATTTCACAGCAGAACCTTCAGCACTGACTTGTTCTTACAGAATGACATTACAAATATCAGGATGAAACCAGACTGTGTCACATTATTTTATTTGCTGAACAAAGCAAACATTAAGTTTCTGTGCTGGCAACATTCTTAACTTATCCAGCTCAGGTAGGCCAGAGGGTATTTGCATTTGAGGCTGAGTGCAATCACCTTTCTCGTGTCCAACATTTACATTTTGGAAATGCCACTGGAATCCAGTCAAATTCATTCTGTCAGCGAGTCAGTGACCTTGCTTTGTTTACTGGCTGCATCAAGAAACTACAGGCCAATTACTTTTATTAGCAGACTGCGTTGAAAAACAAAATGGAATCAGATAATTAAACAATAATTAAGTCAATAATTAGCTTCCACTTTCAGTTCTGGACAATGTCATTTTCCTCAATTAGGTAAACCAGTGAAGCAGTAAATTAGCTTTTTCTTTTTCTCTCTGTTCCTCATAAATTATTATTAGTCATATCCCTCAAGAAATCAATCAATCAGTCAATCAAATGTCAGGTACCAAATTTTATAGGAGGAAGAACACTGCTAGGCCACCACGAAACTGTCTACTGTATACGTAGGCCTAATCTACTATTGTGACCATGTAATGTAATCATCATTGACAGTTTTGATAATGACACTAATAATTTCGAAAGCAATAGCCTACATGCCTCTTTAGAGAACATTAAATTAGGCAGTCAGTAGCAGAGATTGAGTTACGGTTACTCCTAGTATATGACTCCCCCTGTTGTCCTAAAGGGGACATAGCAAAATTCAGTCCACTTGCCAATTACTGTGTATGCGGAAAATGCATTTGCTTTTTTAACTTTTTTCTAAAACGCTGAATTGAAAGGCCATGCATGCGTCATCTGAATGATCTCCAGACATTTCTTATAATGACTAAAACGCGGAACTTATAGTTTAGTATGTATATGAAGAGATGTAATGGTCTACGTTACGTTATTTCTACTCCAACTGTGTTATTGTTTAGGAATATTTGATATTTTGGTTTTTATGAAGGCTGATATAAAAATGAAAGAAATTACATATTGTCATTTTTATAACAAGTGATTTGCCGGCCCTTAAATTAAAACAAGAGTTGACATTAGGCACATTAAAGCTCGTAATAAACTGACCTCATTATGTATGAATAGCTTCCAATGAAAAGCATGATTAAGAGGACCAATCCAAATGTACTACCTTGGTCTGACATGATTGACAGGGAAATGCACCAATAGAGTGCACCGTGGGTCTCTATAAGCCAATGACAGAGTGAGCTCTCATTCTGTGCCGTCCGTGACCGGGGAGGGTGGATACTACATGTTTTAAAAACGCGTGAAATGTCCTGAGTTTAGCACGGTAAGTTTATTGAAGTCCATTTTGAATTACAAATGTTTATGAACGTTTAAGGTAGATATGTCAGTGTATATCGTACTGTAAGCTCAAATCCACAACTCACATCTGTTTATACGCTTAACTTAGTTAATAACTTGAGATGACAACATAAGAAGCAAGTCTTTTTATCAGGTGATTTAAAACCACTTTCACTGTACACTTTGTGGCTAATGTCATTACCACATTATTTTCCATCTTAAATGATCGGTATGCGCTAAATATTTGCTTTCTAACGTTAACCTGGAGACATTTAACTTTGTGGTTTGCAGTATTGAACGTTTGATAGGGTGAAGGACTTGCCACTCACAGTGAGAGCCAATCACGGTCTCTCACTTGTGTTTATGTATCGCCTTTTCCTGTCAAGTTAGTTAGAGGCGTGTTCGGTATTTGCGTGAGATTATTCGGATAACAGGGTCGACGGTGGTTTAGTTAGCTGTATAGAATTAAAAATACTTTCAATCAAGCTGTTTCAGATTTGGACAAGTTGCCGTGTAACATGTGGTCTGCCAGGTGACATTTTTGTTTCAGGTAAGTGGAACCCGTTAGTTATGGAGGTTTTGCTAAATAAAGGCTAGCCTAGTCCAATTACAAATGCTCTGACAGTAACGCAAACTCTGCTTTAAAAACAGTTTTCACCCAAAGCACGCTTCATTAAACGCTAAATTGTACCGGTTACCTAACAAATTTTCCTGCAGTGGGAGTCAGGTAGAAATAAAGGCAAGATATTTGTCTTACGAGTAGTCCAAGCTGTTGTTTCTAGTAGAGGCGGGTTCGTCCAGTGTCTCTGGCGTTGACATCTGTCACTGTATAATATTACAACTGGATTTTCCCTCACCCTGGTTATAATTTTATAAACTACATGGATATTTTTTTAGGTTAGTGTTTGCTAGATCTGGCTGTTCAAAACACCAAATATTGATGACTGTAGAATTGATTGTTTGTTCTTGTAGACCAGAGGTTTTGGGGACCATGGAAAACTTTTGAGAAGCGTTTAAAAATATAAAATAAAGAAACACGATACATTAAGTTAGTAAATGAACAACAACAACAAAAAAGTAACTTCTCATGTAAATTGGAAACTTGTATATGTGTATATACACACACACAAAAATGTTTATAACTGTCCTTTAAGTTTTAGATTAGGCATCTCTTAGGATGATATTATTGACTGTAATATAGACTGTAGCTCACTGAAGCGCTAACAACATGGTTAGTGGGGATTGGATTGCCACCAGCTGCCATAAAGCATCAGGTTGCCCATTGTGTTCTTCAAATGTCCTGGCTCTCATCAGCACTTTTTTTCTCTCTCTTTCTCTCACAGCAAATTCTTTGGATGCCACCAAACAGTGAGCAAGGATACACCCAACGAGAGCTCAATGAGTAATGAACCCTTTTTGGAGCATGTCGACAAACGCTGGTCGTAAGGTGAATTATGGCAAACCACCTGTATGTCTTAGGATCAAGAGCACAGATGGGTTCATATAGCTTATTTCTGGCCTATTAAACTAGCCGGTGGATTAGTTTGTGCGGTTGACATAATATTTCTCAACATTTCCTATGCTGTAAAAGCAGTATTTGTAATCCAAATATATGAACTTACAGTATCTTGGACAGTATCTTAAAAAAAAAAAAAAAATATATATATATATACACACATAAAATACCATTCCAGTGCAGTGTACTTTACTGTGAACAGTCGTTTACACTTTAGGTAAATTTTTACAGCACGTGACTTCAATAAGAAATCACGTGGAAGGCTCCGGGTCTAAAGGTGATTTTTGCACAGAGCAGTGTCTCTAAAGTCACAAGCTTTTGTAGTGAAGGAGGACTGCAGAGTGATGGAGGCTAGTCAATTCTGATTTGTTTTGGAATTACGGATTGTAATCTTTTGCTAAAGTCTGAGAATTGCAGTCAATTAATGCTTTTGATTTGGCTAACAGTTTGTTATAAACTACAAAGGTGTTGGCCTTGGCTTGGGTGTGGCATCACAGCTGTCATAAAGATATTAAAATCAGCTGTTTCTTAGTAGATACTGACTCATGTCTCAACTGCTCCGTTTTTCTTTTTTTTTTTAAATATGATAGATGCTTGAACTAGCTGTTGCTAACTTTTTTGAAGGGTGCATTTAACTGTATTTTTATATTTTTTTTTTAAACCATATATTGTTGTCATTGGCTTTATTACAGGCTGTGTAATGAATAGCTGAATTAGTTTGCATAATAATTATAATTCTGTGTGATGAGTTTAAATATGGTATGGTATGGTATGCTGGATATGTATTGGTGGATAAAAGCATAATCGGTAAGAAAAATCCATAAGAAAGAAGCTTGCAAAAGTTTTGCAGATGAATTGTCCATTTTAACCACACGTTTCACTTGCGTTCACAAGAAATTGGTTTATGCTTTGCATATGTAGCATATTACTTGTTCTAATTATTTGATTCCAACAACTTGCTGTTGTACAATTTAAAAAAAAAAAAAATAAAAAAAAAAAAAGTGTTTTGAGTTAAGTACTGTTTGTTTAATTTACTGCATTGAAAATGTACATTTTCCTTTAAGAAATTATGCTGAGCATTATTAGGAATGTTAAGAGTTACATGGTTATTGATCTCAAAAGTTCATAATGAACTACTGCCCAAAAAAAACCCTTGTGCTTTATGCAGAAATCTGACGGTGAGGAGCAGGGTGGTCCAGGGGAGCAGAGATCCAGTCCAGCTCGTCCTCCGTTTGGTAAAAAGCAGCTTCCCTCCATCCCAAAGAATGCCGTCCCCATCACTAAAGCCGCCTCGCCGGCCTCCTCTACACAGTCTGCCAATGGCACACATGCCTCATATGGCCCTTTTTATCTTGAGTACTCGCTGCTCGCTGAGTTGTAAGTTATGCTGTTTTTATTTATTGGCTTTCATAGGTAACTAAACAAAAGAACAGGTTTCACAAGTTTTCACTAAATTTTGGGAAAAAATACTTTGAAGTGTTGAATAAATAAAGCTGTTTATAAAAAATCTCATACTTGCAAATAATGCTATTATCAAATGTACAGTTATGACCATCTCTCTGTTGCAGCACATTGGTAATCAAGCAGAAGCTCCCTGGCATCTATGTACAGCCTTCATATAGATCAGCACTAAGTAAGCATGTCTTCTTCACTGTTCTGTCTGAGATACTTTCAGAACTCTCTTATGCTGCATTCCATTCAAGTCCAAAAGAATTTCAAACTTCCTGTTTGGAAAAGGGCAACAGAATGTGCAGTTGATTAACTTGCGACCTTGTATGGAATACTATGTCTCTGTCCAAAAAAGGGGTTGCAGTATCAGGGGAATATGTATTTGCACAATTCATGAAACCGAATATAATATTTTCTATTTTCCCACAAATGCAAAATGTATACTAGGATTGGCTTTTTATGTATTTATGCATCTACCAAACATCAGACCAAGGAAATCAGTATGGTCTCAAGACGTATAGAAAACTCCCACACCTGTTTTTGGATGAAGCACGTTTTGAATAATCAAATAGCTTACCTGTGAATTTGTTCTATAACTAATTGAAGTGTTAAATTGATTTGTTATATTGTGGATTTGCTCTGTTAAGTATCCGTCAATGTCTTGTCTCTATTGCAGTGTGGTTTGGTGTGATTTTCATTCGACATGGCTTGTACCAAGATGGTGTGTTTAAGTTCACTGTCTACATTCCTGATAACTACCCAGATGGAGACTGTCCTGTAAGTATAGTATTCAATTTCCATGTTTATCCCATCCATGACTAGTTTGCTGGTTTCTCATCTGCAGACTCATTTACAGACATTGTAGAAGCTATACACCATGAATTAGAACTGTTAGAAATGTTAGACCAATAAATATGATCCCAAGTTTAATATGGTGATGGTTGGTGGTTTAAAAAAAAATCTATAAAAATTGAGGAAAAGTGACCAAGTCGAAAAGAATGTCTGTGCATAGCAACTATGCATAGTTGTTTGAAGCAGGAGAATAGAAAACTTGCCTATTTGTGGCTTTAGAATATCAAACCAAGAGTGTGTGCATGCTCTTGGCATTTTATTGATAAATGGAGAGAACTGCACATCAATTTGGAGCTGTTATTGGAGTTTTTGATTGCCAAAGTGGTGAAAGTAGAGCTTGTATTTCCTTGGTGCAATTTAAAACCAAGGAACTGGTATAGCAAAAATGCTTCCATTACACACACTTTAAGTGTGTGTGGGTGTTTTTTTTGTTTGTTTTTTTAAACGTGTGTATGTATAGATATTGTTATATTAAATTATGTGTGGGAACAAATTAAGGAGATAAACCCTCAGGGGAGCCCGAGAGGGGGGGAGAATGAGCACCCCAGCCGGACAGACACAAGGTTAACGAACAACAGTAATGGACAAATGTTAAGAATTGAGTGTTTTTGTGGAAAGATTTGCAAAAATGAGAGAGGCCTAAAGATCCATCAAGCAAAGATGAAAT
>JAUCMS010000127.1:14765325-14782051 GCA_032357445.1 Enteromius radiatus
CCGAACCGTTACCGTGGCCAGAAAACCGTGATACAAACCGAACCGTGGGCTCACTGTACCGTTGCATCCCTAGTATGAAATAATAATTTGTGTACTACTCTGTTGATCAAGATTTAAATTGTTCAAGACTGTTAAAAAATCTAGTCTAGTTAAAATGTGAAAAACAGTTTGGATTGAGTGACGGGGCAGAGCAGCGGTGGTCACAGTGTTACAGGGTGGTGTGATTGCGTGAGGGCCCAAGAGAGTGAGCGAGACCGGCTGACGGCATGAACAGAGCCCCTTTGTGCTGCTGCTTTGTGCAGAATGAACATTCAGCAACATAGATGCAAATACCAATCCACATCACTCACATTCACACACAAACCCCCTAACCTACTGTCTGAATGGGATTCAGATGATGGATCTGCTTTTTTATGTCATAACATGTTGAACATTTTTCAAACACATGTTCTGTCTTTCAGACTTGGAATTAAATAGGCTGTTTTATGTACTGTACTGTACTTTTGTGACTTCTGTCTAAATGACGTCTGCACATGTGAAATGAGTATTAACTTCCAGCTATGAATCGTTGGTTTGTTGTTGTGTCCAGTCAAGGTTTAGCAGGTTAGCATAGCCTACTTAGCCCCTGCTGGTAGATGCTGCAAGTACAGAGTATCTATCTCCACTGATGGCAAAAAAAAGACAAAATTGTCTATTTTGACAATGCATTTTGCTAACAATATTTAAATTACAGTTAAATCATAGACTGCAGTTCAGAAGTTAAGGGTCAGACTCAGTACCTTTTTTAAAAGAAATTAATACGTGTATTCAACAACAATGTGTTTAATTAATGTAGGTGACAGTAACACAACTGTAGGTGAAAGTTACACAACTTTCTATTCAATAAGTGAATCTTGAAAAATAGGCCTATATCATAGTAAACAAAAAGACAACAACTGTTTTAAATTCATAATTAATTAATTAATTAATTGATAATTATAAGAAATGTGTTTTTTTTTAAAGCACCAAATTTGCATATTAGTGACATAGCATATTAGACTGGATTAAAATTCAGTTGAAGTTGCCATACCAGGAATAATAATAAATAAAAAAATAATTTTAAATGTAATAAAATTTCACAATATTACTGTTTACTAAATATTTTGATTAAAAAGCTTTTTTTTGGTTTTGGTTTTGGTTTCTGGCTTTCCAATTGCATTAGAAATAATAATTATTATTATTATACTGATACTGATTGGCTGGAGGTTAGAGCTGCTGGTTTCTGATAGGTCAGTAGATAAACAGTAGCCTCAGGTAAACGTCATTCATATAAAGCGTTCCGAAGTACCCTCTTCAGAAAGCTGTCACTAAGTCGTACTCTACATATTGATACCTAAAATATACAAAAGTGTATTTTATGAAAAGATTCTGCATCAGTGACAGCTTTTTTTTTACCTAAATTATTCTAATTGTAATTTAGATTTACATTTTAGATAATCAATAACATTTTTATAACAATGGATTTCAATTACAAATACAGTACAATTGTTTTATTTTATTTTTTGTTTTACTCTCAACATTTTATTTTATCTGATTGATTCTATGATTAAACATTGACGTACTGCTTTGGTATTTCCAGTGCTGAATGGTTAAAGCTATTATGCTGCTTAATTAAAAAAAAATTCAGCAGTTTTCACTGTTTGTGTCTGTGTGGAGAAAAACAAGGGAAAAAGATGCAAGGTGTTAATGCAAGAATGAAAACAGCTAAGGTTTATCTACCCCCTACCTAATAGCCAATGTGGTGTGAAGCAAGGTGTATGTGTGTGTGTGTGTGTGTGTGTGTGCGCTTTTGCTTGCAGGCCTCCCACCATGTGTGCCATGTGAATGCGCCGTGTGAGTAAAACCGGTCTGTGTGTGTGCGCATCCGCCTCTTTGTGAGTGCGTGCCTGTGTGTGGCCAACTTGCTTTGTTGCTCATTCTTGCTTCCTGACCCTGCGTCTGTGAGGTTTATATAACTGGGCCGGTCTGTCAGGCAGTGCCTCCAACCAGCACTGTAACCTGACACCTTATCACCTCCCACTGTATGTCTGCTTCTGAGTGCTTGTGCCCCCCATCTGTGTGTTGGAAGTGTCTCATACCCATTTTCCTTCAGCTAGTTCAGTTCGGTATGCATGTGCATTAATTTCTCTTGTCTGCCACCAGCCGACTTCCACAGATGGACGTTCCCTCATTCAACCAGTCTGACAGCTCTGTTTCTCCCTAGAGCACTGATCTAAGGTCAGCATCGAATGACTGCTGACGTCAGGTTTACTGATCTGGGGAGGGACATGAGGGGTAAAATGTAAACCGGAAGGGTTTCTGTTGGCATTTCTATAGATAGGCGGTCTTTGCTGTGCAGCGGAAGGGGAGGGAGGACAGGAAAGGAAGAGAGAGGACATGGAGAGAGAGAGGGAGAGAGGGAGGGAGGGGTTAGTCGAGTCATAAGAAAAAAAAAAGGCATGTGGGAAGTTTGCCAGGCCAAACTACACAGTAGGTCTCAATCTTAAGCCCTCTTTTACTTTGTTGTTTTCACTTTGCATGTGTTTGTAAGTGTGTGGCGTATGTGCGGAGTTCACTGGAGTCTGGAGATTAACATGCTTAGATTTTGGGATCCGAAACTGTGTGTGTGTGTGTGTGTGTGTGTGTGAGCTAGCCGGCCATTTTCTCAGCTCACGCGAAGGGGAGGGGGGTAGAGGAATGTCAGAAGTTCAGAGCGATGACACTGTCTGATCTCCTGCTGGATCTTTTTAACCCTTCACACACATACGAAACACCAGGAGATTAACAGGTGTGGGATGCCATTTTTTGAGCTGTAAAATGCCTGTTGCAGCTTTCTAGAGCTGTAGTGTTTGCAATTTGTGTGCTTGATTTGGTTACTGTTTTTATTTTTTTTTATTAGTTTTTGGCCAGGTTACTGATTGGCTGGAGGTTAGAGCTGCTGGTTTCTGATAGGTCAGTAGATAAACAGTAGCCTCAGGTAAACGTCACAGCATTTTATCAGTTGAGCGACCGTTGCCTGGGTTTGTTTACAGAAAGAAAATGTCTTTTGTTTCACAACCATGTTCTCTTTAAAAGTCTAAAGTGCTGATATATCTGATATAAATTAAACACATTCCTTTTCATCATTTACACATTTTTGCTAACTTTTAGTAAATTGTTGTGGTGATTTTATTTATTTATTTTTTTACAGTATTTAGCAGCATTTCATTGGATGAATACATTTTGGATGAATAAATCAAAAGTCAGGCTGCACATCAAATTGCAGTATGGAATTTCTCTGTTAATATTAAAGTGTAAAAGACTGTTATTTAAATATGAATGAGAGCCTTCTCAAGCATACTGTATGTGATGCTCAGGGTGTTTTCTGTGTCTGATGTCTCTAATGAGAGCACTGCACATAAACTTCTCACATCTCTAGAGCTACTCTAATAGTTTACTTCATGAGCATTTCATTGTTTCATATGATTAAAGAAATCCTGTACACACAGACAAAATAAATGTTTGGCTTGAAGTAATTATGACAGAGATGTTAGTATTGTATAGTAGAATTCACTAAGTAATAATAATCATCATAATATTAAATAGTCATAATACTGCTATATATTAATAGTCATTTTATACAATTAATAATAATTATTATTTAATTGTAATTATTGTTAAATTTCTTCCCCCCTAGATTTTCATAATTGTATTTATTTTGTGCTACACTGTTGATCAGAAACTAGAAAGAATAATTACATTTTCATTTGATTACATTTTAAAAGATTAATACAAACATGTAATCAGGTTTTATGCCTTCGATTGGTTACTGTTCCAAAAAAAAATAAAAACAGACAACGCAGAATTTCTGGGAGAAAAAAAAATAAGCCCTACTATTGTATAATTATTTAATATTAATGTTTTATGAATTCTACTTTTGATATGCTATTTTTTTTACTAATTACTAACATTTATTTTAAACCTTAAAAAGTTAAAAAGTGCAGAACACAGGTTTCATTTATGGCTCTCACATTTTTTTCTTTGGTCACATGCAAAAGTGCCGAATGCACAGGTTTCTCCTCTTTATTTGTGTGTGTGTGTGTGTGTGTGTGTGTACTTTGATTTAAAAAAGAATTAGCATTTTTGTGTATGGTGTTCGAGTGATGTGATGTTTGCATGTGATGTTTGCATGTGTGTCTGACGGCATGTTTTGTGTTCTCTGTCACCCCCTCTTTGCTCTAAATAATGAAAGAAGTGTAAAGGTCTAGTGGAGGTTTCCCGCTGGTTTTCTCTTTCCCCTGCATATATCTCTTTTCCTGGGTTCCAGGTGCCATGGCCTCATCTAGCTGTCCTTCTGTCTATTGTTCTGTCATTCTGTTTATCATTTTCCAATATTTTGAGCACATATTGAAGAAAATGGTCTGTTATTGTCAGATACTGATCATAAAATAGTTAACCACAGTGCAATAAATTGATCTGGGCTAATTTATACTTGCAGGGTGTTTTTTTTTTGGTTATAACCCTGCAGTGACTGAGGCTGTTGGTTGATGGTAATCCTCTGAAGCAGATTAGGTCACCCAATCAAATTCTGGACCTGTACTACCCACACACACAAGCACTGGATTCCAGTGCACGTTATGTTGGGGAAGTCACAGAAGCAGACTTCGTGATTAGTCATACACCATTTCATCAAATAAATAGCCTATGCAAGTTTGAAGGGATGTTTCAACCAAAAGTGAAAATTCTGTTGTTTATTCACCCTTATGTCATGAGTGAATGTAGATATATTGAGCATGCCTGCATTATTGTACTACAATCCTGAATGTATATGCTCACTTGTGAGAGTTTGTGGATTGTGTTTTGTGTGTGTGAGTGTTTTAGAGGGGTATGGTGTGTTCTGTATGGGTCATTAATAGCCGTCGCGTTTAATGGGTTCAGGAAACCAATGCTACACATCAGGCCTTCCCTCATTAATCCTCTCTCTCTCCCTCCACCCCTCCAGCTCTATCTGCTGTACTCCACATTAGTCTGCAGTCTAGTCCTAATTATGGACTCTAAACTCTCTCTCTGGTCCTGACAGTGTAATTCATTTTCACCTAAGCAGGACACAGATTTTAGGTTGTGGGCAGGGATATCATTACAGTGTTAGACTGTAAGAGCTCTAGATGAAAGTGAGAGAACTTGAGTGTGTGTGTGTGCATGAAAGTGTGATATTTAATAAGGTTTCGTAGAAAGTTCTTTTGTTGAGAAACTGTTAAACACACAGAGGATGTTCATTATCAATAGCAAAAGGACTGGCTGTTAAGTATATCTGTGCTACCTAGGTGTTGCTACCTGCGTTGGAATGAATACTGAAACCCCATATTAATGGATCCTGTGGCTAAATTCTGAAATGATTGTATGAACAATTTATGGTCCTCAGACTTTTGCAGAAGATAGACCACTTTAATTATTGACTGCTATCGGGATGTGAAGAAACTTTTAACCTATATGAGAAATCTGGAAAAACATTTAGCTTGAATTAGTGATGGCGGCAGAGTGAAATGGTCAGAAGTCTAGTTACACTTTAGATCTGTTGAATTAACCTAATTATATTTTCAGTTCTGACTTTGAAGTGTTATGAAAAGATATTTTGAGGTAAACAACTTTTCAGAGTTAGAGAGAATTGAAAATGACACGCCACGTGTTATTTTGGTAATTTAATGGGGTTTTTTTTGAAAGTCACTTCCATTCCAATGTACAACAATTGAAAATTTTGGGGTCAGATTAAAAAAAAAAAAAAGTCAATTTTGATACCTAAAGGGGTTAATCTCATCAACATCAGTGAGCCAATAAAACTGCAGCACTAGCCAGTGTGTTTGACCAGAAGTGTGTAAAATAGCCTTATGTTATTTATATCATATACACAACTGCATGTCATTTCTGTCTCTACATTAGGCTGCTCTCTCTGCATTGCGCACGGCGCACACACACACACACACACATACGTGTGCAGCACACACAAGTGAGCACACTCTCGCTTTCAATAGTATTTGTCAATATTTAACAGCAAAAAAAGATTAATTCTGTGTGTCTGTGTGCAAATGTGCGGTTTTGTTTACTAGCACTGACCTGCTCATGACGCTGACCTGCTTGGACATTGCAGCAGAAATCTATTAGTATTGTTCAGTAGAATGTACATAATAGGTTACTACAAACATTAATTAATTAACAGAATTTCTTCAGTGTTTTAAACTGTAATATAAAATCCCCTTTTATTTTCCAACAATAAAATGAAATCTTCATTAATTAAAAGACAAATGTTTTATGCCTTTAAAAAATGTTAAATACACACAATTTTAAATCAGAGGGGCAGAAATGATAAGGCTATTGTAAGAGTAAATAATAATGCACTAGTGTAAAGGCAGCGTAACAGATGTGTGAACTGAAAACTATTGGAACTTTATTAAAAATAATTTGCTGATTCATTGTGTTGGATATTTATTTATTTTTTTCCGTGCAGTGGAGAGGTTTTGTACAGGTTTTGAGTCTGTATAAATGTCAACAAACTGAAAAAAAAAGATTTTTGAGATAATGTAATTTTGTTAAAACTGATTTCATAAAATCAATATCGAAAAAGCTATCCTTCAGGAACCGGTATCAGTATGAATGGTACCCAACCCTACCAGAGAATTCACATTCATCACTTTTTATGACGACAGGGTAGTCTTTATAATAATATGTATATAACAGTCCCAATAATAATGACTGTTAAATCTATTAAAATAGAGCAGTTATTAGTTATTTCTAAATATTGCCTTTTTGACAAAATACATAAATGAAAAAATCCTCAACATACAATGTTTGTGGGTTTTTTATCGGGAAAAAAAATAAATGTTTAATAACGACAGAAATGTGCCGAGCTATTTGCACCTTTCTGCTTCTGCGTGCATTGATAAGATGATAATATTTTAGTCATTAGAAGTGGTAGCATGTCTGGAATAGTTGCAGGTACTAAGACAAAGGGATTGGTCATATTCCAGGATGCTGTAGCTCCTATCTTGGTAAAAGGAGCACAATTTGTAGAGATTGCACTGTACAGATCAAGCAGTACAGTTTACATTCATTTTAATGTGTTTCTTCCATGGTGGCTTAAGCATTTACCACACACAGGCTTGAAATATCCTTGAAAAATATCCACCTAATATAGGAGGTCTGAAAGTGGGCGGGTTTGTAAATAAGTTGCGCAGATGGAGAACTGAAGGAATAGAGCTCTCTCTCTCTCTCTCTTTCCTGCTCTCTCTTATGCAGAGCTGAACTCCTCCCAATATCTTGGTGCTGCTATTTCATCTTATTTACATATTAACTGTTTGGTTGCCATGGGGTAGAGATGGTTTTTGCTTTGTTTTCCTTCCTACAGTATACAAGCACACTCTTTTCTTTGTTTTCGGTCACTCGTATGTTTTTCATCTTCCAGGTTATTCTCTCGTGAAGGCATTTTCACGTTACAAGTATGAGTTACACAGAAAAAAATAGTAACAAATGAAAAACTATTCTATATAACATTGTCAAAAAGATTTTAGTAATGTAGAAATATGACATTACCACGTTTTCTTAAATTACCACCACTTGCAAGCATATTTAAAGTATGTATGTGTATTTGGTATTCCTTACTTTTTGGGTTCTCCTCAAGTCTAGTAGCAGTAAATTCTGACCTTGAGGGGACATTTTTGGTTCCCATGAGGGAACAAGCCTATAAATCATATAGAATATATATATTAGTCTAAATCTCTAAAATAGCAGAATATTTTGTGCAAAGGGGCAGATTTAGGAGTAGGGGTAGGAAAAGGGGATAAAAAAATGTACCTGAGATGCTACCATAAAACATGAGCGTGTGACAGTACTGTCAATGACTGAATGAGTTCTTTCTTACTATTTAATTACTTTTATTATTAATTTTTTAATGTTATGTTACTTATATTATTATAATTGAGATTATTTTTATATTATGATTTGATTTATGTATTTGTATGGAAATAGATGATCATATAAGGTGTTTATTGAGGTTTTTGAGTTGTTTCCACCAGTCCAAACTTCAAGGCCTTGTTATCTCTCTGTGTCTTTTTTTTTTTTTTCATCTCTGTTTTGTTATCTCTCTCTCTGTCACACAAAGCCTACTGCGTAAAACATTTTATTGTTGCTAGCATATTGCCGGAAGAGGAACATTCACATGCACCAACAGAGACGCAGCTACACTTATGTGCCACCTAGTGAGAAGGAGTGTTTCAGATGACTTTCAGTTCGCATGTATTGTCTTGCCTTAATTTAACCTTGCAGGAGTTGATCTTACTCCAGTCTCAAGGTCCGGCTTAACCACAGCTAATCTCTTTGCTACTCCACAAGATTCTCAGGCTAAGATGACCCAGCTTTATGTGTGATTTCAGTAGATAGTCATAACACCCATGTGGTTATATGCCTGACATATTATTTTGGTGTCATGAATACATGCTTTTTATCCTTTCTGGGTTTTTTTTTTTTATAGTGCCGACACTTGTTTTCATTTTTTGCTGCTTGTGTATGTGTGGGCTCAAGTGGTTTGTTGCAGTGCACGTGCACAGTTGCACATGGCCAATCTGTCACACTTTAGGAAAGTCAGGGCACGACCTCATTTCCCCTTGAGTATCTGTTGTCACTTCCTGTGAGTTATCCAGGCAGCAGCATATGAACTCATGCCACCTGCCCTCTCTTCTGTGTGTATGGGCTTGAATCGCTGATTATGCCATATTTCAAATTATAATTGTGATTTTATTGTACTTGTTTAGGTCAAAACAATTCTGTTTTGACACACATTATCTGTTCAATATATGTGTAGGTGCATTCATTTCCTTAAACACTTGCTGCTTTGCATTTTGTGCTTGGCAAGTAGAGAAATTCAGTATTTTTGGGGTTAAGTTGTGAAAGTTAATGTAATAACAGCTAGCACCCTCTGCTGGACCTCCTGTTTCACAATGAGCTAAAGAGAGAGAGTGAGTGAGCAAGGGAGAGAGAGAGAGAGAGAGAAAAACGAGTCCGGATTTTAACGACATCTCTAATATTCATGCTGATGCGTTTTGCTGCTTTGTGCTTTCATTTCTCTCTGCTTCGTCCGCGTCTCCTGCTCACCGCACACACCCCAGCCTAAGAGAGGGGAGGGGAATGAGGGAAAAGGAAGGAAAAAAAACAAGTGGAAATAAGGAAAACAAGCTACAGAGCGTCCAACTGAGCCAGTACAAAAAACCTTTTGTGTTAGCAATCCTACCTTCGTCTGGGATGTGAAAGGAGGAAGAGGAACGAGAAGTCTTGACGGTGTATGTGCGCGCATGTGTGTGTGTGTGTAAACAGGAGAGGACGAGAAAACGACGGCCGGGAGAGATCGAGCACAGTTGTTCTCGGACGGACGGATGGTCGGAGGGAATCGATGAGAAAGAGTCAGCAAGCGAGGGAGGGAAAAGAATAGACCGAGCTCAGCTGAGCGCAGCAGAATGAGAGAATCCCGGACCAGCGTGGCTGCTTCGTCTGTCTCTTCCTCATTCCCTCGTTTTCCGTGAAGCGCGGCTCCATGCAGCCCGGCCAGGGGAGGAGGAGGAGGTGAACAGGGCTTCTTCAGCCACGGACCTGCCGGGGGAGGGAGGGAGAGAGGGAAAGTGAGCGAGAGAGAGAGAGAGAGAGAAGGGAGGAGGGAGCGAGCGAGCAAGAGAGAGAGAGAGAGCAATAAAAAAAACAAAAAAAACGGCGAAAGGGCAAGGCTTTTGTTGGCGGTTGGAGAGAGGGAAGAGGGGGGAAGAAGAAAAGAAAAAACATGTCTACAGTGAACAGGCCGAGAGGACGGGTGAGTGAGTGAGCAAGCGAGTGCGCGTGTGTTTGTGTGTGGGGGGTGGAGAGAGGTGGTGGAGGAGGAGGAGAAGGAGGGAAGGGTGGGGGAGGGGGCCGGCAGGAACTGAACAGCTACAGGCTCATGCGGCAGGCTACACAATCGCCGCCATCTTGTGCTAACTGCTTCTCTCCATTTCTTATTCTTTCGTTGTGTGCTAACAGGCAGTGCTGTGTTATCTAGCTCTTGATTCGCTGTTCTCTGGCTCTGTCTGTTCTTCTTCCTGTTTAGTTGCTTTCATTCGCTGAGTCGCAGTAGGATGTGCCACATGTGGCATTGTGTGGCAGCGCCGCGTGCACGTTTCTGCTTCAACATAGTTTCATTCTAAGCCGAGACGGTGATGACCTGAGCGTAGAGAGGGATTGAAATTGCTGCGGCGCTGGCAGCCTGTAATTTCAGTTATTTATAGATGTGTTACATAGCTGCAGTGCTCACGGCTTGCTGCATTTTACCCTCTCTCTCTCTCTCTCTCTCTCTCTCTCTCTCACGTCATATTCTCTCTATTACTCATTTTCTCACATATGCTCTCCCGCCTTCCCCCTATAGCTTTTCTCCATTTCTCCATTCCTGCTGATTTACCCCTTCCATGCCTCGAATAGATTACTGTGGATATTTCACAAGAGCTCGCTTTGCTCTCCGGCTCATGTTTAGCCACCAAATGAGTTAGTGTTTATAATCCACCCCCACTCTCTTTTCTTTTGTTTTACTCTTTCCACATAATTCTCTTTATTTAGCTGTCAGGAAAGCACAGGCCGGGTGATCTGATTTTATGTCTGTCTCTCTCTCTCTCTCTCTTTTTTTTTTTTTTGAGTCAACAAAGCTTTATTGGCATGACTGGAACCTTGTTCTGGCCGCGTGTCATATTTATAAAGAGCGAGTGTGCAACATTAAACCTAATAAAGTAAAAGATAAGATCTCTTTCTCCTTTTTTACGGGGTTCAAACTCACTTTTAGCTTTAGCTGAGTAAAAAGGAAGGCAAGAAATGGAGGAAAAAAGGAGATGCATGTCAGCGAAACTGGCATGAATAATAAAAGTTGGCATGTCTCTGCCTGCTATATGATCGTGCTGTGAATTATACATGACTGTCTTTTTATTTCATGGGGTGAGGGGTGGATAATGTGAATAGACGAGCTCTCAGGTTGAAGATATTGTCTCTTGACCTTTACTCAGGGTGTGATGTCGTTCTGATGAACTGTAACTTATTAACACCCCTATACCTTATGCTAACTAATGATATCTCTCATGTTTAGATGATTAAACCAGTAATAAAACGGTGAATATATGGAGTGTGTGCAGCCCCAGTGGTGTGCTGCGGTTGCCTGTGTATTCAGCCAAACCATTCCTTTATGTTCCACTATAGTGGCTTGGCCACGTGAATGGATAGCAGTGGATATTATGAAACCCAGGCAATAGGAACATTGATGATGCAGCAGTTCAAAGATGGAGGATTTCCCATGTTGTCATCCAGTGTGTGTGGGTGGACTCAGGCATGCCATGCTGCACTGCTTGAGCAACAATCAGATGAAATGGGATCTCTGAGGATTTTTGTCTTGGACATCCTCTTACGTTTAGTCTGCTGGAAAGGTCATGAAGTAACTAGTGTGCTTATTACATTTTCAACCAGTATTGAGCTGGGTAAAGAAAGGCCCCCGAACACTCGGACGGTATTTGAGTTGATGTAAGCACAAGTATCTCTACAACCTGACAGGCTTCATTGAAATGGGTGTCGTGAGAAATCACACCTGTCCCAGTATCAGCCCTGCAAAAAAGAATCAGGGGAGTAAGATGTTTAAGCCAATCAGTAAGCTAGCCAATTAGAAATGTTCTTTGCCTGTCAACAAAGTATGTAATTAATTTTTTGCCCACTGGGTGAAATGGTTGGCAAAGTTCCCAATTTAACCTGCCACTCAGATTTTTCCCCATTTCAAAAATATGATATAACTGACTGTGATTTGGAGAACAAAGCACAAAGACTTATTTCTTTTAGCATGTCTTTTTGCTCAAACACATCTCTGGTTTCTTTTGTTCCACTTCAATTAAAATCAGCATGAAATGAAAATCGATTTTCTGAATTAATGTAGTGATCATATTATATTAGCCATTCATCCATGCATGCACATTTTTTAATATATATATATATATATATATTGAAAACAGACTTGTCCCTGTTGATGCATGGACATCTCTGACCTTTTTAGTGCACCTTTAGACCCTTTTCTTACAATTGATTTCAAGCTCACATTCCTGCATTCCCACAAAATTTGTATATTTATTTTATATAATTAATTTCACTTGAATGTTCTTCACAAAACAGAAAAAAACATGAGCAATCTGCATGCAAAATCTGTCTCTACTTACGTTGCATTAGCTATAAATTTAACCTCTGTTAACTTTCCATTTACAAAGTTTTCTTCCTCTGAGCCCAATAACAAATCAAACATTGAAATCAGGAATCAGTTTTGCTTTTGCAATGCACATTATAAGCGAACCACCATAGATGAGCAAAATTAGCAGCCACTGTGTGTAAAACTACCAGCATTTGGCTGGTGGTGGCTGTTAACTTCATATCCCGCCTGTGAATGATTTTGCACATTCTGGTTTGTTGGCATCTCTTTGGAGGTCTGTGTTTCAGAGTGAAGTTCTTGTGCTTGAAGTTAGCTCACAGAAACGTTCTAATCGTATGTGCAGTAACTGTTTCACTGTACTGACTTTGTCCCCCTTAATAAGAAACCTATTAAAGTATTTACATCCGCTTGAGTCCAAGTTTTCTAGGTCATGACTAGAGGAGTAATGTTATGGTTGTTGAATTCAGCTCGTCATTCTGTTTCTTGTCTAATAGCACTCTTACATTGACCGTCAGACTAGTCTACATGGCGTCATGGTATCTTAAATAGTGTATTGTTTATCATGGGATTAGCATATGGAATTACTGAATCCTGAAATAGAAGCCTGTCTATTGGCTTCCTGTACAGTCCTGCCTACACAACAATTATAGATGAAGCCGATCCTATGGAGAATGTTCATATCTTGTTTGAATGCTAATATCTTTCTCTTTTTTCTTTTTCTCACAGCCTCCTAAGAACACTAATGGTCCCAGCAGCCAGCCGCGGGTACTCAGCCCACCAGTGAAGAGCAGCTCCTCTTCTTCCTCTTCATCATCCTCATTCATATCTATGTCAGAGAAGCGGGCACAGAAGCGACAGCAGCAGCAACAGCAGATGGAGCCACCCCTTTCGGACGATAAACAACAGAAGGCCAATCGAATCATCTCAGAGGCCATCGCCAAAGCACGAGAGAGGGGAGAGAAAAATATTCCACGCGTCATGAGTCCAGAAAGCTTCCCGTCTTCTTCGTCGCAGCACCGCAGTCACAGGGCCGGTTCTTCCAAGTCCAGGGGCAAGGATAAGAGTTCCAAGAAGGCCCGGATTGTGACGTCGTCCAAGTCCAAGCAAAAGGCTCAAATTGGGTAAGACCACTTTAACATTCTTCCCAAGCTGAAGGATGAGTGACATTTTGTCTCTTTGGTGTTTTGGTAACGGAGTGGGGGGACAATTTTTGGGGACTTCTTTTCATCCAAGAACATCTCTGTGACTTGACCTGCATGTTGTTAGTCACACAGCTAATCACTGTAAGTTAAAGACGTCTTCCTGCTTACAGATGTGGTCTTAATGTGTGTTTGTGTAAGTCCAAATCTGATAAGAGTTTAGTTCTCATAGATTGTGATGAGCATTTTCTGTTACTTTAAGCTAACAGCATTTAATGAAGCAATACGGTAGAAGAGGCTGCGCAATATAGTCAAAAGTAAAGGCCATTGTTAGGCATGAAGTTTCTTGATCATTTGTGAACATTCGACTAAAGCAGAAATGCCTTGACTTTTAATTATGAATATATTTCAGTGCAAGAATTGTATCTTAGCCATTTCTTTTTCCTCAATGCGCACTGTGACTTATGTGAAAGTAGAGCAAATTTACTCCAGGCTAGTGCATAAACGTGTATGCAAATGTAGAGAGTTTATGTGCATATCAAGCATTTCCTGTCAGGTTTTCTTGAGTACAACTTTTGCCAGCAATAGTCCCTGACAAGTGAAAATAGCGATTTCTTTAAAATCTGAAATTGTAGCACTGCAAATATGGCAAGCAAAGCAAAATGCTCTGTAAAACTCCATTCACAAAGTATTAAGGTGTCAGCATTTCTTTAGATATTTACAGATACATTTTTGTTCAGTCACATTCGATGATTCTGTCCTCAGCCGTAAGTCTTTGGGTCTAGAATTGTTCTTAGAGTATGCAGGAAGTGATTATATTTTAACCAGAAACAGAGCATTCTAGCAAACTTTTTTGAACCAGGGACTACTTTTAATAACCCCAAACTGTTTGCGGTTATGAAAAACTCTGCCTTAGCAGTTCTCTCCAGAAATGTCGGAAATTGGAGTACTGAAGAGAAATATTGGGGCAATTTTCATACTTTCATACTTCATACTTTCAAAAAGTCATTCTTTTTGTCCAAATTTTTGGTCAAATTGCCTACCTCAAAATGATACAAAGAACTACCTTTCTGAAATATAAAGGTTGGGCTACACTAGGATATATAAATTAGTTTTTTTTTTTTTGTTGTTGTTGTTTTTTTTTATTATTTTAATTACAAATGCAGAATTTATTTCTCTGAATAATTAAATACAGCTTGGTACCCCTTCTGGGGTTCCCTGGACCTTAGTTTGAAAATCCCTGATATGAAAGTTGAATGAAAAAATTATCAGCCTTTTTTGCAACCCACAAAAGTGGCAAAGGGACATAGGTACTAAACTTTAATCTGGTGTTCTCTCATTTTTGTTGTGGTTAATGATTTCTTTATGTACCTCACATATAACAGCCGTGCTAGAACAGAGAGCCTGTTCTGGTGAAGATGAATAGATCATAAGTCTGAATCAAAAATGCAGAGCTTTATGACATAAAGATGTCACCTGATCTGCATTAATGTAGGAATGAATGGGAGAACGAGACATGAGATTCTAGGTCATGTGCATTATGTGTAGGCCTCTGCAAACTTTATGCCACCAAATATCGTCTCAAGCTCTACAGTTCAGTCTAGATGCTGCTTTGTTTTTAGAGAGGCTGTGTGCTCTCTTATGGTCCTTTGGTGAGATTACGAAGCTAGAATGAAAATGTTTAACATTCCCGCTGTGCTTGTAAAAGCAGTGTGTTGAATTTCTTCTGTGACTTGTTCGTCGTGCTTAATGGATTAGCAGTCTGACTGACCCAAATACTTCAGCAGTAAAGGCAAGACAAACAAGATATGTGTATGTTCAGACCCAACGCCTTGCTGGGTGATTTCTATTTTTTATTTAACACAGTCTCATGTTGTATAGATTGTAAAAGCAGTCTCCTTCTCCCTGTAAAGTACAAAAAGTTACCTGTCTGGTTTGGCAAGCTTTTATTGAGCGCGTTTTGCTTTGTGAGTGTTATGAACAGGATCTTGTCACCTAGCATTACTCTGCTGACACTCTAATGTACGTTGTTGCCGCTCTGCTGTAAGTGGCTGGTATTTATTAATGGTTGAGTGTTGTGTTGTAGCTAGTGGTGTCACGACCGAACGCAAATACCACAGTTAAACAAAATGGTGTCGGGAAAGACGTATAGACTCTGTCCCAAATTCTCAATATTTTTCAACATAAGCAAGGACAGACCTTTCTTCCACATTCAGGCAAGATCAGTCACACTTTATTTTAAGGTCCAATCTGTGCTCAGTGAACTCCTATTTGCTGTTTATTAATAATTAGTAAGGTAGTTGTTAAGTTTAGGTATTTATTAGGAACGTAGAATATGGTCATGCATAATACAGGCTTTATATGTATAAAAATATAATATGTATGTTAATAACAGGCATGCTAATAGTGTAATAGTTAATAGTGAGAATTGGTATACTAAAGTCTGCAAGGTCATAGCTTGCAAAATGATTTATATGTGTAATGCTTCTGTGTTGTAAGACTGAACATTGCTTTTTAAATAGTAGGCCTACTTTTGCAAGAAAGTGTTCTGTCCTTTTTGTTTTAACATTATTATATAAAATGATTTTAAATAAAGGTTCAGCATGACAGCATCCATGTTTAATGATAACAAATCTGAAAAATGTTAAATAAAAATAAGTAATTTCTGGAAAGTTGGATTCAAGAAGAAAAAATCATACATTAAGTTGTGATATTTCAAAAAATGTCATATTTCAAATAACAGTCAATCACAACTGCAATATATCAACATAATATGCTCCAGAATAATTTAAAATAGCTTAAAAATAAAGGGAGAGTATATAGATACAGTATGTTGGATGGATTATGGTATAGTAGACTGATGCAGAGATCACATAATTTCCGAAGTCACAAAAAGCTGCACTAAGAATGGTGTCACCTCGAGAAGAAAAAGAAAAGATGCCCTACTGTCTCTTGCACTTCTTGAATGAGCCACAAGACCACAAGTCCACATAAAGTGTGTAATTTGGTAAATGACCATTGAAAATGGGCTCATCTGCAGTGAGCTGTTTGCTTAACTGCTGACTCACAAATCTCAAATGTCACTCAAGTCACGTCTAACTTGAAAAGTTTGAGGTTGTAGGTAGCAAAACTACAAAAATGTATCTGTGGACAGTTGCAACAAACCCCAGGAAATTCCTTATTGAGAATAACCATACCTGTTACTACTATGGGTTTTCTTATCTGAAGAGATTTGTGGGAACTGGGGGCTGGATATTGATTTTCAAATCACTGTGGAGTAGGGATGTGCATCTCCATAACTGAGGCCAATGCGATACGCATCTCGATGCATAGCCAACGATACGATACATAAAAG
>JAUCMS010000127.1:14782151-14792223 GCA_032357445.1 Enteromius radiatus
TTAAAGTATAGTATGTCTACTAATAATTATAAAGAAATAAATCGGGTTTTACCGATGCAGATACGATAGAAACGATGGTTTAAAATGTGTGCATCGGATACAAATTGGCATTTGTATCCGATGCACACATTTTAAACCGATGCATCACATCGTTAACTTTTAAAACCGATGCACCGAGCGAATCGGGGAATCTTCGCATCCCTACTGTGGAGACATGGAGGGAGAGGTGGGCCTTTAGATCTTGCTTTCATAAATAGCAGGGTTGGTGTCTTTGAGTCTGCGGTGTAGAGCAAAGCCAGAAACCTACTGACCCGCTTTGCACCAAACTGCACACTACAGCCAACAGCTGCCATTATAGCACACCATGTGATCTCAGAGATAGAGATAGACACTACAGCCAGTCTCACACACACCCATATTTATAACAGTACAGTCTGCCAGGCACGTTATGACTCTGTTGATATAGTCATGTATACGTTTTTTCCTCTCATGCTATTGCATCAGTAATTCTATTGATGTTTTTATGCATTCTTGTGTTTGTTCATTTCGATTATAAAAGAAATAAAAAAAAAAGAAGGTTGTTGAAAGTGCAAACTTGCTTTCCTTAGAGTGGTCACAGATGCAGTGCTGGGCAAAAGTGAAGCGAACCATGCAAGGCAAATTGAGACTGACACCACAAATTCACTCTCTCGTTTGTCTCTCACACGTTTAGCACTGTTTTTATTCAATGATGATATGTGTATGATAAGTGTTGTGTCGTGAGGTGCTGAGCGTGTGATGGAGATGAATGGATGTTTATGTAGACATTCTATAGAAAGAAAATATGAAAACGATTATTTAAAGAATGGTGGGTTTCTCATCACAGGGCTGATTTTAAACACATTTTATGTGTGTTTGTGCAATCGTTTTTGTACCGGCGTTTAGGGAAAAGACTGAGAAAGAGTGTGTGTGTATATATGTAGCCTAGGTTACAACCCTGAAATATTAATGCAGCCTTCTGCGTCTGCCTCCAAAGACCTTCCTCTCTCATCCATTGAGCATGTGTGCATGCATTTAAATGTGTTTGGCTCTGATTCATATAGCCTTTAAATACTGGTGCATCATAAAAAATAAGAGAAACAAACACACACACACACACACACTCTAAAATCTCCATGTTCTTACCAAAACACACAGTCGTCAAACATACAGTGGAATCTAAAGTCAATAAGAAGAAATATATTTACTTTTCATAATGTGTTATATGTTTTTGTTTTTTGGTGAGTTGACTTTGAGCTGTTATAAAGATATAATCAGAGCACTTACATTTTTGTGACAAAGTACAACCAATATAGGGCACTATGATTTCTGTGATCCAGTCATAAAAATGTAATTTACAGTGTAGCACTGAATGTCATTTTAGATTGGACAAATCAAAAGTATGGTTAGTACAGTTAAGCCAAAACACAATGTGATCATGTGTCAAAATACCATTTAAATATGAATCCTGCATGTTTTGTGTGCCTTCTTATGAATGACATGCGGTTTCCTTTACTACACACATATTTTGAGGAACAAAATATTAATAATTATTTCATAGTGCCTTTTCATTAAAATTGTAAAATTGCTGTTAGATTATGCTGTTATTTATTTTATTTCAATTAATTAGACATGCTTTTTGATGAGAAAACATTTATTGTTAATAAACCTTATTTTAACCATTAATTGATGTTCATTTTGTTAAACCATTTTTTATTCATTAAAGATTTAATAATGTGCAATGATAACTAATATCATTAGAGCGGTTGGATGAATGTTGGCTATATTGGCCTGTTGACTAGTGCCTTTTTACAGCAATTCTAACACAGTGCATGGCGTAAATCTAAGAATGCAAAGAATGCAGTGTAAGAATGACTGAGTATGTCTGACTCGCGCTGCTGTTTGTGAATCTACACAAATAATCTGCTGAAGAAACGATCACGGGCACTGGCATATCTTTTAGCTGTTGCATTCAGATCATTTGCATTATCATTTTTTCTTTTAGATTTGTTTTCTTGTCTTGTTACTCTAGAGTTCTGTTCTTGATACACCAACATGAATATGTCTGTCTTTTATTTAAAAACTTTTTTATGCTTATTTTATAAAATGACAAAAAGTTTGTGGTTGATTCTGGAGGAGAGCAAAAGAAAGATGTTTAGGGTGTTAAACTGGCTTACCTCACATGCTTTCACGGGTTAGCTCGGTCCAGCTCTGTCCGCACACACACACACACACACACTGAGCACAGTAAAAACCAGCTCTCAGGCCCATTTCACAGCTGCTGAGTGGAGCTCGTGTGTCACTCACTGGATACAACATTACTGCTTCCACCCACGCCACCAGCTTCACTCTGATCAGGTCGCTAGGCAACCAGGAAGTCACGTTGTCCCAGAGACTAGTGAAGTGTAACATCATCCACAGAGCAGGACCCAGAATGAGAGCAAGAGTGAAAGAGCGAGTGATGCACACAGCTGACAATCATTTCCTGTTCATGTGTTCTCAGCAGTGGAGAGTAAAGTGTAAAGTGTGAAGATGGAATTCTTTTGTTGTGTATTGTTAGCACTGAACATGTTCATGTGTGCTGAAGGTTTGACTTTTTTACATGAGTTAAGAACCAGGTGTTTAGTATTATTTATATACTACTATTAATGTATTTATTAATAATTAAATTAGCTTTTTGTATATATTTGTTTTACGTTTTTCAGGTTTTTTTTTTTTAATGAATATATAATAACTATTTTGTTAACATTAAACTTTTGTATTTTTAAGTATATATGTATATACTTAGAGAGAATACTGAGAGAGAGAGAATGTTTTTTTTCTGTGTGTGTTTATATAGTGGCAGGTTTTATGTGTGGTATGTTTTTTAATGCAGAGGCATAACCATCCACAATCATATGATTGCAAATGGCAGTATAGCTTGCTTGTGGAAGGCGTCCTTTGTGAAGCAAAATCAAATAAAATAATACAGTAATTAAGTGCTAATAAATCACTTGTAATTCAGTTTTTTCACCAGCAATCAACAAAGTGGTTATTTGGTGTCTTTACATAAAATGTTTTGAGTAATACTGGTTTCTTATGATTGAATTCCAGTGGGTATTGGTGTTAAAATAAGTCTCTGTGTGTTCTTATCTTCTACAGGAAAATCGTTATAAAGCTTGGAAAGAAGAAACGAAAGAAGACGGATTCCTCTGAAGAGCTGTCTGATGATGACAGACCAACTCGACGATCCTCTAAAGATGACGATTCGGTGAGCTTTGGGTTTTTTATCTATTCTTGATGACACTTTCATGTTGTCTTACATTAGGTGGCACCAATCATATGCGCTTTGTCGCTGGCCATTCTTTAGACTGCATAATGCAGTGGTGCTTCCTGTATGTTGAGTACAAGAGTGAGAGAGTGACGTGCCCTCAAATGAATTCCATCTCTTTCTTCTGAAATGACTAATCTCTCATTCCCCTATCCATGATATACCCCCTCTACCCTCGCAGGTATAATTATCCTCTTTAAATACCCTTGTGTTAATTAAAGAAGTGTTCTTTTGATGACTCAGTTAGGCTGCCGAAGTTAAGCCACAGCCATGTGCATTTTGGGAAACACTGGGGTCTCGTGGCAGTGCGGGTGGGTCTTTATTTGGCCAGAGATATTCTCATCCTCTCCATTTACTTTAACTCATACACATTTAGGTCATGTTATATTTGGGAGTACAGACACACACACACACACACACACACACACACTCTCTCTCTCTCACTCCCTCTCCCTCTCTGCTGTACTAATTTATTAAAGGCCCCCTGATGGGCATTTCTGATTTGCTGAGTGAAAAATAAAATTGTGCGTGCGCAGGGGTTCTCCTCCTCTTTTGGTCATCTAAAGTAACATTTACATGACTCAAGAAGTTTTTAAAAAACTTTTTTAAAAAATCAACTGTCATCACAGAAATAAATAACACAAAAAAATATATATTAAAATAAAAAGCAGTAATTTTAAATTGTAATAATATTTCTTAATAAACTTGTATCTGTTTTATCAATTAAATGCAGCCTTGATGAGCACAACCAACTGTGAATGCAAACATACACTAACTTTTGTCTGTGTCTACAGAAGAGACGTTCGAACCGGAAGGTTAAGAGAAAGAAGTATGAGGATGATGGCGAGGTTCGATTGTCAGATGAAGAAATGAAGGTCATCGTAAAAGCCAAGAAGAGCGGCTCCAGCGCTCACAAACAGCCTGCAGTGCAACTGTTTGTGGTGAGTACATAAAATCTCACTGCAGCTAGCAGCACACAGAATGTGTCCAAGCATGCTCAAGCAGTTCTCTGATCTTGAATATAATGTGCTATGTTTAGAATGAGTAAAGCCAATGCATCCTTTTATGTGTGTGTGAGGGAGAGGGAAGGGGTGTGTGTGCATGTTGTGGTTGGAAGAGTCTCTGATCTGGTTTATGTTGGTTTATAGGAGAACCCGACTGAGGAAGATGCTGCTGTGGTTGATAAAATCATGGCATCTCGTGTGGTGAAAAATGAGGTAATAGTTTCACAATCTCTGTGTTTTATTAAGTGTGTTTTTCTCATTCAGTTGTATTTTATCCCTGTTTGCACATGTTGTTGTTGTTATTACACACAACACTTCCTGTGACCAACTGTGATCAGTTTTTGTCAGGGTCTCTAATTTTATGACTGTGTACATCACAATGTATGTTGAGGAAGATAAACAACAGACATTTTAGTTAATAGTTGTTCTGAAATATGAGAATTATATGGAATTTTATATTTTGTTACAAATATGACATTTCTAGTGGAATGCTCATAGTTTTAATTTATATTAAACTTTATGTGCAAATGCAAATGCTTCTATCCCATGTGAGTTATCTGTGTAAGTATGATTTATCGTGAATAAAAGATCGTGATAGTTTTCATTTATTATTAATTGTATTACTTAAAACATAATTTTTTTTATTCAGAAATGGGAAATATTATTGATATATTTCTTTTAATAATGTTGTATATTGTATTTAATATATGTATAATATTATATATTTTTTATTTTTCAGGTTTCTCCTGGGGTGGTGGTTGAAACCGAAGAGTATTTTGTCAAGTACAAAAACTAGTAAGTCAGTTAAACACTGCTTTTATCAGCTTTAACAGTTTATTCCGTTAGCTTTCAAGCTGTTGAAATTCAGTTTTTCATATTGCTAATAACCAGGAGCAGCTCAGAGAGCAGTTCCATCGTGTGTTGATGAGCACGCATAATTTAGCATGTGTGTAAGGAGCATTCAGTAATTATGTAAACGTGTGTGTGTTGTAGCTCGTATCTTCACTGTGAGTGGGCGACGGAGCAGCAGTTAGAGAAAGACAAGAGGATCCAGCAGAAAATCAAGCGCTTCAAGATCAAACAGGCACAGAGAGCACACTTCTTTGCTGATGTAAGAATGCCTGTGTTTGTTTGTAACTCACAAAAAAATATTTAGTATGATGTATTTCAGGTTAAATTAGTCATAATGATCACTGGGGAGACACACAGGATTTGTTTGTAAGTCTTAATGGTGTGTATGTGTTTGTTTAAGATGGAGGAGGAACCATTCAATCCTGACTATGTAGAAGTGGACAGAGTTCTTGAGGTCTCGTACTGTGAGGACAAGGACACCGGAGAGGTAGCCATTGCTCTGTGAATAGTGTGTTTGTGTGTGCGGCTAGCACTCTGTGTAATATGTAAATATGGGTTATTGTTTTGTGTAAGTCTTGAAAGTCTTCTTTTTGTGTACATGTGTAGCCCGTGGTGTATTACCTGGTGAAATGGTGCTCATTGCCGTATGAGGACAGCACATGGGAGCTGAAGGAAGATGTAGACCAGACTAAAATTGAAGAGTTCAAAAAGCTGCAGGCAGCAAAAGCAAACGCCAACAGAATGGTGAGACCATCTCTCTGTTTTATTTTGTTATTATTTTCTAATAACATTTCAACATTTTTTACTGTACTTTTGATCAAATGTAGCCTTGGTGAGGATAAGGTATTATTAGTATTTAAATTATGTATTCACTATATATTCCTCTTTCTCAGCCTCTGAGCTTAAGAGACCTGAAACAGCACTTTAACATGCCTAAACTGTGCTTAACTGGATATATAATACTCACTTCTCCATCATTTGATGCATTTCTGTTGCAATAATCACTAGAAAGTGTACCGAAACTTCCCTTTTAGGAAGTGTTGATCATTTATATAGAAAGGAGACTTTCACTCTACAAAGTATTTAAATTTGCATGCTGAGTTGTAACAAAGCAAATAGTGCCTTTTTAAAGATGTGTTGAAGGTAGTTAGTGTGTTTAATGCAGTGTTTGGTGCGTGGATACCTTTTGCTGAATTTTGCGTGCTCTCTCAGGAGCGTCCACCGGCGAGTCACTGGAAGAAGCGGGAGCAATCACGAGAGTATTGTAATGGAAACTGTCTCAGGGATTACCAGCTGGAGGGGGTCAACTGGCTTCTCTTCAACTGGTATAACAGGCAAGTGAGCGCTCAGGCCTGACACATGGACACTTCCTCTTTAACCTCCCTTATATATGTCAGTAAAACCACTGAGTGGAACGTCATCAAGTGGTGTACATTTCATCTGTGAGCTAATGCTTGGCTTTTCTTATATACTTAGCGCCCTTGTTCTTTTGCTTGCTTTTTATGTACAGATGGATAATTAAATGGCAGACAGATGAGAGAGAGCTGGGTGTGTTGAGTGTTGTGGAAATCTAATTTTCCATTCAGACTTCAGACAGCATTGAGACCATCAATGAAAAAACGAATGAATTAAACTTTAAATTCCAGCGGCTTATCTGGCTGGTGATTTTGTACAAAAGCAACTTGAAAACCTAATTCAAACATCATTTAAGTGTTAATATATTAGCTGAATTTCCAGGCTTTTCTGTGTTTTGTCCTTGATCTGGATGTGCAGTCGCTCTCTACATTTCAACAAGCATTGTGTCAAGAAGGTCTAATTTTGTGAATTTTATTTATTTTTTTAATTTCGATTTGAATTTTTGAATAACATTTACACCTACTCTTTTCATTCAGCCTGATGTCTTGTGTGTGGGAATATATATAAAAAAAAGCAATCTCAGATCTCTGTCTCAATTTGCAGGCGTAACTGTATTTTGGCGGATGAGATGGGTCTAGGAAAGACCATCCAGTCCATCACGTTTCTGGATGAGATCTATCGCACAGGGATCAAGGGGCCTTTCCTCATCATCGCCCCTCTCTCTACCATCGCTAACTGGGAGAGAGAGTTCAGAACCTGGACGTACCTCAACGTCATTGTGTACCATGGCAGTGTGGTCAGCAGACAGATGCTCCAGCAGTATGAGATGTACTTCAGAGATGCTCAGGTGAGATTTCACACCCACACACAGCAGAGGAAGGTCAGCCTCGCATTGATCTAGACCTCTTAACTGTAATTTGAGGCTTTTGAATTGCTTACCTTTTAGTGTCATGTTTTGTAAAGAAGAAAGAAATAGGGAAAAAAGCAAGCCACAACTCAATTATGGTTATTTTATTCCTTTTCAAACTAAATGTAACTGTGAAGTTGGCAGAGTGTATCTCTGATAAAGTCTATAAAGCGATGCTTGATATTCAAAGAATAAAACATCACCGTTATGGCAGAATGGTATTATAAATTTATGGTAGAAATTTATTAGCTAATATGACATTTGATATACCCTGTCCCGTTAATGCCACAGTGGATATATTTGTATAACTACCAGTGACAATGGAGTAACATGATAAAGAAAAAATAGATGGAATAGACTGAGGGGAAAAAAGCATTGCAAATGGTATGAAAAATATGCATAACCACATAATTAAAAAATAATGTATATAATATATGTAATTTATATATATTTATAAACTGTGTGTGTGTGTGAGAGATGCAGTTTTGTTGCATTTTCCTGCAGAAAGACCCATATCATATGCTTGTATATGATGAAAAAAAAATCCCCATGCTGTTATATGATTTTGGTCATATCACTTACACCTAATGACTGTATAATGGTGTACCATGCAAAACCTCAGGGAACACAAAAAAAACCTGGAAAATTTTTTTGCAGGCACTTATTATCTCTCTTTCTCTCCTACTACAGGGCCGTGTGATAAGAGGTGCTTACCGGTTTCAGGCGGTCATTACAACATTTGAGATGATATTGGGAGGCTGTCCAGAGCTTAATGCAATAGACTGGCGCTGTGTCATCATTGATGAAGCCCATCGGCTCAAAAATAAGAACTGCAAACTACTGGAGGGCTTCAAACTTATGAATCTGGTATAAACAATACATTGTTATAGTTATATTTAAAACTTATCACGGTTGTCTTTACTTTTTCTGTATGTTTTTAACTTGATATCTGTTGACCTCTTAGGAACATAAGGTTTTGTTGACGGGCACTCCGCTACAAAACACGGTGGAGGAACTCTTCAGTCTGCTGCACTTCTTAGAGCCGACCCGCTTCCCTTCTGAAAGCACCTTCATGCAGGAATTTGGAGACCTCAAGACTGAAGAGCAGGTGCTGTATTTGTATATACGTTATATATTACTGTAAATTGATATATGTTCTGTATAACTTAACTCTTCTTCATTTGTATATGTTTGTACATGTAGGTCCAGAAACTCCAGGGCATCCTGAAACCGATGATGCTGCGTCGTCTTAAGGAAGACGTGGAGAAGAAGTTGGCTCCTAAAGAGGAGACCATCATTGAAGTGGAGCTCACCAACATTCAGAAGAAATACTACCGCGCCATCCTGGAGAAGAACTTCTCATTCCTGGCTAAGGGAGCTGGCCAAGCCAACGTCCCGAACCTGCTCAACACCATGATGGAACTGCGGAAATGCTGCAACCATCCCTACCTCATCAAAGGTACATCAATTTAAACCACAGCTGCTACCAAAACCAATGAGCCTGCTTTTGGCAAGGTCCTAAGAAGTCTGTGGCTTTCTCTTCTCTTCTAGGGGCTGAGGAGAAGATCTTGGAGGACTTCAAAGAGGTGTACAGCCCCGCAGCAGTGGATTTCCACCTGCAGGCTATGATTCAGTCTGCAGGTAAACTCGTTCTCATTGACAAGCTGCTTCCCAAGATGAAGGCCGGTGGGCACAAAGTGCTCATCTTTTCTCAGATGGTGCGCTGCCTGGACATCCTGGAAGACTACCTCATCCAGAGAAGGTGAGAATCGAAGAAACAACGATTATAAACATGTCTTAATGGTGTATTTCATTGCTGTGAATGGCTCTCCTCGTGTTCTTGTAGAGTTCATGAGGTTTACCTGCAAACTGTGACGTCATGCTCTACTATATTTGTTTTAGATACGTTATACATTGTATACATGCCATTTTAGCAAGCGGTCTAATCAGCTTTTTTGGCAGGAGTTCAATGCCACATTTTGCTTGCCCTGCTTTAAGTTGTATTCACAATTTCCTTATCTCTCTGGCCCTTTATGCAGAGCTCTCTGCTGTTGAAACCCTTTACATCGCCGATATCACATGACTGTTTCAGGCAATGCCTAGGATTAGTTTCTTTTCTAAGAAAAAAAAAGAAGTCTCATTCATTTTTCTCTTGCTTCAGCTTGTCTGCGACTGTCTAGCAGTGTGTACAGTGTACTGCTTGCGAACTTGGTGCTGTGTATGTTGGCTGATGCAGTTAGGGTGCTGCAGGACACAGACACTCAAGAGATCTCACGTCATGCACACAGTCCCAGAGGCACAGCTCTGCCCTAAGTGGGTCAGAGAAAGCAGGAAGTAACATGGAAAAATATGTGACTAAAAAGAGGGAGAGATAAAGGGAAAAAAAAATAAAATACAAATCAGTGAAAAAGGTATGAAAAGAGTATTAGAGAGAGTTAGGAACAGACTAATGCAAAGTTGTTCATGGGTAATCAATGCCGCAGATGCTGAATCAGCTTTACTTGTTTTGAACCCTGAATATTCTTTTAACACATTTAGTTCCTTAGGTCAGTGGTTCTCAACCCCGGTCCTCGCGCCCCCCTGCTCTGCATATTTTGCATGTCTCTCTTTGTTAACGCACCTGAT
>JAUCMS010000127.1:14792323-14813472 GCA_032357445.1 Enteromius radiatus
TCAGGTGTGTTAACAAAGAGAGACATGCAAAATATGCAGAGCAGGGGGGCGCGAGGACCAGGGTTGAGAACCACTGCCTTAGGTAATGACAATAAAACAATGAATTATGTCAAATTGTATAAATGAATAAATTTATAAATGTATATTATATGCATATACAGTACTACTGTACCATTCAGAAGTCAGTAATATTTTTTAAGAAAAAACAAAAACAGAAATTGATACTTCAGCAAGAATGTGTTAAGTTGATCCAAAGTTGCAGATATTTATAGTTATGTTACAAAACATTTCTGTTTCAAATAAATGCTGTTCATTTAAACATATATTAATTATATATATATACATATATTATTATTAGTATATTATTTTAACATTGATTATAAGAAGAAATGTTTAATTATATTTTACTACATTAGTTTTTATTTTTACTGTATTTTTGATTCACACCTTTCTTTCAAAAACATTACAACCAACCAGAAACCGTTGACTAGTAGTGCATGTATGATGTTTGTGCACTGTGTGAAAGTGCTCGATAAAGTACATCGATCTGTAATTTCTAAGTCAAACTGACCTTTTTCAGATACCTCTATGAGCGGATAGACGGCCGTGTACGTGGGAACCTCCGTCAAGCAGCAATAGACCGTTTCAGTAAACCAGACTCCGATCGATTTGTCTTCCTGCTGTGTACTCGAGCAGGTGGCCTCGGTATTAACCTCACAGCTGCCGACACCTGTATCATCTTTGATTCTGACTGGAATCCTCAGAACGACCTGCAGGTACATTTACACGCGCGCACACACACAGAAACTTGATTGTAGAATGTTCCTATTGGCTTATTTTCCTTTTTTCCTCTGGTTCCTTCCACAGGCTCAGGCTCGCTGCCATAGGATTGGTCAGAATAAAGCAGTAAAAGTATATCGACTAATCACACGTAACTCATATGAGCGAGAGATGTTTGATAGAGCTAGTCTGAAGCTGGGACTTGATAAAGCTGTGCTTCAGAGCATGAGCGGACGAGACAACAGTCTAGGAGGAGGAGGGGTAAGTCATCAAATGTTACCTATGTACCAAAGTTTTTTCTCCTCCAGCCCTCGTTACATTGTTTCTCTACATGGAGATTTGCATGGACAATATATATTGTCTGGTTTCATTCTCTCTTTTTCTCTCAATCTTTTATAGCAGATGCAGCAGCAGCTCTCTAAAAAGGAGATTGAGGATCTTCTGCGGCGTGGAGCTTATGGTGCCATCATGGATGAGGAAGATGAGGGGGCTAAATTTTGTGAAGAGGACATTGACCAAATCCTGCAACGCAGAACCAAGACCATCACTATTGAATCTGAGGGTCGGGGCTCCACCTTTGCCAAGGTCAGCTCCTCTCTTTCATCTTTTAATTGTTGTATGTTTAAAAGTATTAATCATAATGTTTTTTTACAGTTTCTCTTATTAAAGCAATTTTCTGGTAACATTCTTGTTAAGGTTGCAAATACATTGAAATAAAATCAAACAACAATGGAGAGACTTTAAGGGATCCCTGTGGTTTCCATCAAAATATCAACTTGAAAATGCTTCAAAATGAAGAAATTAAGGCATAAATATTAGTATTATAATTCTACAGTTATTCTAAGAAATTATTATCATTATGAAATTCCCCGTTTTAGATTGCATTGGACATTTTAGAGACATTATTTAACATGTTCTCATTTGTTTTTGCTGTGTTCACAGGCCAGTTTTGTAGCTTCAGGGAACAGAACAGACATCTCTCTGGATGACCCCAACTTTTGGGACAAGTGGGCCAAGAAAGCAGAGATTGACATGGATACAGTCAATGGCAGAGTAAGTTCTAAACAATCTCTGCCATAATCAATGTTTAACAGTATAGCAGAGAAGCCCACGTCCCCCTAGTTGATGTTCCAGTGCCAAGATTACTTTGAGAACTGCCTAGATATCTGTGTTAATAAAAAATAAAGTTACAGAAAGCTTCTTTTGATTGTCAGTGGCTGATGGGAAAACCCCCAGAAATGAGATTTTGAGCAGAGAGGAATTGCTGTAAGAGATGACAGGATGCTGGCTAACATGATTGGTATTTAATGTAATGTACTCTCTGAAATAACTCAATCATTGTTTTCTGTGGGCTCTTCTGTATTTTAGTTGTAAGTGCTGCACTCGAGAGCAAAGAGTGATTGAAAGCAAACATCAGTTTCAGTGAATGCGGTTGGCCGTATTTAAATTCATAGCACTGCTCTCAGTAAAGGTGGGTCAGTGGTTTTGTTTTAACTGTTGTTATTTGATGTGGTTTTGCTACAGAACAGTCTGGTGATCGATACCCCTCGTGTCAGGAAACAGACCCGGCCATTCAGTGCTACTAAGGACGAGCTGGCCGAGCTCTCTGAAGGGGAGAGTAGCGGAGATGACAAACCCAAACTCCGCCGGCCACATGACCGCCTCAATAGCTACGGCCGCACAGAGTGCTTCCGGGTGGAGAAAAATCTGTTGGTGTACGGGTGAGTGATAGCTAGTGCTAATGCCAGTACAATAACTATATATATATACACACAACTGTTAACATTTTTTTGAAAGATGCTTCTTTACAAAACGATTGTGCTGCTTAAATTTTTTGTGGAAACTAGGATGCGTTTTTTTCTCCAGGATTCTTTAATAAATGGAAAGTTCAAATGAGCAGCATTTATTTAATGACCTTATTGTCAGTTTTGATTAAAAGTCCATTGTGCTGTGTACTGTATATACATGTAATACACAAATATGCAAATATAGGAAGTGAGACTTGACACTGATGATGAAATGATGGGCTATTGAATTTGTTTCTGTGATCGTAGGTGGGGTCGCTGGAAGGATATCCTGACTCACGGGCGCTTTAAGCGTCAGCTGAGCGAGCGTGATGTGGAGTGTATATGCAGAGCACTCCTGGCATACTGCCTCGTTCATTACCGTGGAGATGATAAAATCAAGAGCTTCATGTGGGATCTGATCGCTCCCACAGAGGATGGCAGGACAAAGGAACTTCAGAACCATCTGGGTATGAGGACTGAAATTTAGTTACCTTTTGCATTCTGATCTAGTCAGGATTAAAGTTTGTTAAAGCATGTGACATGATTTAGATTTTTTTTTATGTGACTTGTGCAGGTTTGTCGACTCCAGTGCCACGAGGCAGGAAAGGAAAGAAGATGAAGACTCAGTCTAGCTCATTTGATATCCAGAAGGCAGAGTGGATCCGAAAACACAACCCAGAACACATGTTGTCTGATGACGGGTACAAGAAACACCTGAAACACCACTGCAACAAGTGAGTATTGCATCTCATACACCGAACATTTGGGTGGAAAACATTGTGCTTTTGAAGGAAGCCTGTTATATCTACCAATTGCATTAATTTAATCAATAATGTAGTAAAAACAGTAATATTGTGAAAGATGAAAGTTTTCTATTTAAAATCTATATCGATTAAATGAAAGTTATTCCTGTGATCGCAAAGCTACATTTTCAGTAGCCATTAGCCCAGTTTTTAGTGTCATGTGATTCTACAGAAAACATTCCAATGTGATGATTTGGTGCTCAAGAAATGCACTTTCTTACTGTTATAGTTTATGTTTGTTAAACTATATTTCTAAACATACATTTAGCAGAATTCTCATTTCTTAGAATTTAGTTAAAGGGAGCAGTATTTATTTGAAATAGTTTCCCTCCCATTATAAATGTCCTTTTTTAAAATAAAATATAATTTTTTTTTTTTTAATGAATGACCCCAAACTGTATGTGATCTGATGTAAAATGCACAGCCATATGGCTGATGTCATTTGTTTACTATTGTTGTTTTTTTTTTTAGCAGCTGTTGGTAATGCAATGTAGGTATGTGGTTTTGACAAAGTTGAGAAAACTGTAACCTTAGGCAAATGAGCTTCTACCCATAGACATGAAGACACTGAAGCTCACAGATCTGTCTCTGGTGAGATACTGTAGTCAAGTGTCGGCAAGGCAGTATTAATATTGCTGTGAGCAATTGCATAGTTCTATATGATTTGTTTCTGCCCACATGCAGAGCTAAATGAAATATACATAAAAGAGAGAGAGAGAAATAGATACCAATATAATGTCTCTTTAGTGTGTTTTTAGTGCCATTTTTGAAAAAGGTAGCCTGTTGTGCAACCCACCAATAATACTAGGCCATAAAGCAATGGTAGCACCCTCTTTCAACCACATAGCCACTACCTGTGAATGTGTGAGATTTTATCTGCCACTCTGGAAGAAATGTGTGACAAAATGATAAAAGGGGGAATCTCCCATTTTAGCTGTCATCTTACTGTGGCACCACACACCCTCTCACACTTGTTAGCGGTTTTTCTCTTAGGGAATGGAAGATGAGAGGTGCTTTCAGGTCACGTTCTTTAGTTCTTGACTCTTACGTTGTTAAATTCACAATCGAATCTAGCTGGCCGTTCCCACTCGTTGTCTGTGTGTTTTGCAACGGTTCTTGCATTAGAAAGGAGCATGATGTCATTCTATAAACCAGACTGTGTGATTGTGCTTTGATAAATGAACTGTTCTAGACCAGGATGTGTGTGTTGAGAGAGTTTATTACTGTAAGGTTGGCTGCATCCAGGGCTCTATGCCATTGGAGAAAGTTCCCTATTGTCTAGAAAACTGTTCTGTTTAACACACACACACACACACACACACACTCATAAGCGATGACCTGGGACACAGCTGTCAGCTTTGTATGCGTCTGCATTTTTTCTCAGGGCTGAAATGCCAACAATGATAGGGTGACAGTGTGAGTTTTAGTATGAAAAACTGTAAATTCTGTCATTTTACATGAAGATCATAACATGGAAATATGTGAATAAGCTTGAAAGCAAAGTCTTTAAAGAAATGCTTTGCAGCTCACCTGAAATAAAAGAGTGTGTGTTTATGTGTGTATATATATATATATATATATATATATGTGTGTGTGTGTGTGTGTGTGTATAAATGTGTGTATATATATATATATATGTGTGTGTGTGTGTGTGTGTGTGCGTGTTAAAAATGACTGATGGAGAATTTTTTGTGTAACATTTAATGTTAATAATAAAATGTTGAAACATTAAAAAAAAAGAAAAGGCTGGAAAAGACTATGTGTTAGCACTCATTAACACCAGCCATATGGCAGTGCATTCTACATCAGATGGCACACTGAAGCCAATTTACAGTCCTGTTCAAAAGTTTGGGGATGATACAAGAGGTCTCATGCTTTATTTGATTTAAAAAATGCATACGTAATGTTGTGAAATATTATTCCAATTTAAAATATATTCTATTTCAGAATATTTTCAAATGTAATTTATTTTTGTAACAACAAAGCTGTATTTTCAGCAGGTACTCTTCAGTGTTACAAGATTCTCATTCTAATAATGCCGAATTGGTGCTCAAGAATCATTTCTCATTATTATTATTTTATGTATATATTACACTTTGATCTTGATCTGTGTCTGTCTGGCAGGGTGCTGCTGAGGGTCAGAATGCTGTACTATCTGAAACAAGAGGTGATTGGAGTACAGTGCCAAAAAGTGCTGGATGGGGCAGATGTCAGGTAAGCATTGCCATGGACCCTCTGACCTTATTAATTTCACTACTCTGGGAAACCAAAACATCTGAGTGTATTCTGTATTGTACTTTTAATGGTACAAGCAGCAGTACCAGTCATTTCTGTTAGAGTTCTTAGTATCTTAGTATTTTGTATTTAATTTTAAGCCATACAAAACTGATCAAAACCTAATAATATAAAGACATTCACTTGTACATAATAAAACCCTTTGCATATTAGGATTATAAATAGGTTCTCATTGAAATCCTCCGGTAATAGTCAGTTTAAGCCAGTTTGTTTAGTAAGAGGAACAGTAAAGCGCCATCTGCTGTTCTGCTGAGGACACTTCAGGAAAGTACATATGTAATATCAATACCTGCATTTAAAGGAATAATTCCCCCCCAAAAAAATATAAGACTTCCAAAATCTAAACCTGAAATAACCTTTGACTAAGATATATAGTGTATTACTGCAAGCAATGGCTGAAATGTGTGTTTTGCTGTCTTGCAGTGAGATAGAGATCTGGGTTCCTGAGCCGGATCATTCAGAGATGCCTGCTCTGTGGTGGGACATGCTCTCGGACAAATGTCTACTGTTAGGAGTATTTAAGCATGGTGAGTCCGATCCGCTCTGTAGCGCTCAAGGCTTTCTGTGTAGGTCCACTTTTATCTAATGGTTGTTTGTATGTGCTGTAGGTTATGAGAAGTACAACACTATTCGTGCAGATCCAGCACTGTGTTTCTTAGAAAGGGTTGGGCGGCCGGACGAGAAGGCCATCGCTGCTGAACAGAGAGGAAATGACTTTATGGATGGGTAAGAGACACAAACATGTGCTCCATTCATTCAGATAGAGGAAGTCTTTTATCAGTTTCTGCCTGCAGTAACTCTCTGAGGTGTTTGTGACTGTGTTTGTTTTGTGTGTGTGTTATCTGTGTGTGCAGAGATGTGGACGACCCCGAGTATAAGCCTGCTCCAGCTTTGCTGAAGGATGATATGGAGGTATGCAAGTGGAGAAGGGAGAACTGGGCCTGATAAGAATGTTACACACACACAAGCTCAAAGAATATCAGTTAGAGTGACAAATTTTACAATCAGTTGCCTTTTCAATTCGCACGAGTTGGAATTTGAATTGAATAGGCCATAGCTCATACTATTTTCAGTTGGAATGACACAAAGAGGAATGTAGTTTAAATAAACAGTCAAAAAACAGTGGTGTTTGTTAGTTCAACATAATTTGTGACTTAATAGCTGACTATTTGTTCCCTGATATGTGGAGTACTTGGAATAACTGTTTTTCCACTCATAAACATTCACAAGTTTCCTTGGTGCTGGCTCAATTCACATTTAGCTCAAAATCAAGAGCATTCTTTGTGTTGTAATGTTGAACTATGACTTAACATGTACTCTTACCTCTAGGATGATGCTTCTTCCCCGGGAGACTTGGTCATCACTGATACAGGCGGAGGTATTGACAAACTATAGTGGTGTATCGTGTTTCTCATTCCTTTTTGTAAATAAACCCTTTTGAGTTGTTTTAAGTTGTTAGTCTTTAGCAGTGTGTTTGTGTGTTGGTGCAGAAGGAGGGTCTGTATTAGATGGTGGTGGTGGTGGGACTCTAAGTGCTGGATCAGGGATGTACTGGCCCTCACCCTCCACGCTGACGGCCCGACTGCGGCGTCTGATCACTGCTTCTCAGCGCTTCACCAAGAGCAGACAGATCCTTCAGATCCACCAGACACAGCAGGCCATGACCCCTGCCCTCTATCCTCTGCCCCCCACGATCAGCGACACACTCAATCCCAAAATTGCTGCTAAGATTGAAAGACAACAACGGTGAGAGACTTTAGTTAACATCTGCTGTCATAGCTGTGGTACACCGAACTGTCGTCTGCAGATCTTTAGGCGTTGACAGATTTCGCCGAAAACCATGTAGCGTATAATCATTACAGTCTCTCACGCTTTAGACTATTAATTCCATCCAGACATTTTTGATATTTTGAGGTGATTTTAGAACTTTTTTCCTTTTTCATTGCCATGTGTCTCCTAGCAATGTGGTGCTTGTTACTGTGTGAGTTTGCTGTTGTTTTCAGAAAAGCTTTAAAGTCTGGTGCTGTGTGATTCTCAGTTGATGCCCAGTTTTCTCTTTAACCATTTAAACAGTCGGCAAGTGTAATATTTCTAGTGTGGTATTGTTTTAGTAAGGTAGGTTATTCCAGCTCGAGAATGTGTGAGTATGTTTTTCTGCTTTAATAAAAATAAATGAACAACACTCAACCAACGATGTAAACAAACATGAGATGTGACCTAGAAAAAACACACAAAATGGGCAGCTCTTCACAAGGTCAGCCATTTAATAGAGATTAATAAACTGAAACATCTTAAATCCACTACTAGGATTTAAAATTAGAAAGAGGCAAATATAAACCACAGAATTACTAGGTATAGCCTTAAAAACTTATGTATGATTGTGGTTCACTTTTTTTGTCTTGAAGGTCTTTGTGTGGGCCAGTAACTTTGTTTATGAATTGATCATTTTTCCATTTCTTGATAGGTGGACGCGGAGAGAGGAGGCAGATTTCTATCGTGTGGTTTCAACATTTGGGGTAGTGTTTGATCCAGATTTGGGTCGCTTCGACTGGACCAAGTTCAGAGCCATGGCTCGACTGCACAAGAAAACTGATGAGAGTCTACACAAGTACCTGTGTGCCTTTATTGCCATGTGTAGGAGGGTCTGCCGCCTGCCCGCTATAGAGGGAGGTCAGTGCCACAAACATCTATCGATGCACAACATATGCTCTACTTGGTTTTCCTCCAGTCTGCCAATACATTATCGTGTACTAGTTTTTGTCTGCTCTCCCTTCAGATATGATGGACTCCTCTCTTGCTATACAACCAATCACAGAGGAGCGTGCCTCCCGTACCTTATACAGAGTGGAGTTGCTGCGGAAGATAAGAGAACAGGTGTTGCGTCACCCGCAGCTTTATGAGCGTCTCGCACTGTGCCAGCCAGGACCGGATCTTCCAGTATGGTGGGAAACAGGATCCCACGATCGGGATCTTCTGCTTGGAGCGGCCAAACACGGAGTCAGCCGAACAGACTACCATATCCTCCGTGACCCAGAGCTCTGCTTTATAGCGGCACAGAGAAACTACAGCCAGAGCAAGGGAACTGCAGCACAAGTCCAAGCCCAGAATCAGACACCTTCACTGGGACAGGGTCACATCCCAACCCCCCTCCAGAATGTTCAAGCTTATGAAGCTTCTGCTTCACCTCTTCCAAACCAAACTGAACTAAAGGAAGAGCCGCTGTCAGGCGGAGAGGAAGAGAGCAGAGAGCAGAATCCCAAGATGGAGACACCCTCTATCAGACCACCCACGCCTTCAGGAGTGGATGAGAAAGATGACATGCACAAAGTGGGAGAGAACGAGAGCCGGATGGTGGCAGCCAGAACAAAACCGCTCACGCCGAACTCTGTAACTCGAAAACAGAAGAAGCTGAGTAAGCGGAGCCGCAGAGAGGCCAGGAGGGGGTCGGGATCTGACTCGGACTCGGATGGCTCCTCATCTAGCTCTTCATCGAGTTCTTCATCAAGATCTTCTTCCTCATCCTCGTCTTCGTCACGGTCTGGATCCAGTTCCTCGTCTTCGTCTTCCTCCTGTTCTTCAGGCTCTTCGTCTTCATCATCGTCATCATCCTCGTCTTCAGAAGACAGTGACAGCGAGGAGGTACCAAAGAACGGTGAGTAGTTATCTGATTAATTGAATAGTAAGATGTAGCCTTTCTAGAGTTTTAACAGACAAGTTAAGCATATTTAATTGTGTCTCAAGCAAGAAATGAATACTTCTATTCAGATCCCTGTTGATTGAAAGTCATAGTAAAGAGATGTTTAATGTTGCAAAAGATTTCATTTCATGTTGTTCTTTTGAATTTTCTGTTCCTCTGCTATTAGAAACAAAACTGTTTTCAACAATAACTGTGACAAATCTGCCTATTTGAATGACCTCTGAAGGGTCATGTGACACTGAAGACTGTAGTAATGGCTGCTGCCTTCACAGGAATAAATAATTAAAAAAAATAAACTCAAAACCTTACCAACCCTAAACTTTTAAATGATAGTGTATGATGAACCGTGTACAGTATATGTATATATTCAAATGACTGCATGGGTGTGCCAGTGCAGTTTTAGTGATTTGAAGCAGTTTTCCTTGGGTAGAGGGCAAGCCCCAGTAACAGCATTCAGGTGTCCATTCACTTGACTCCCTAATGCATTAATCAGTTATGAGGGTCATGAGTTTTAAAGCATGCCCATAGACTATTTTAAGAGAGAGAAATGCTTCATTCAATATGTTTATCTTCAGTGTGGTTTAAAATGGGAAACAGCTTGTGTAGTGAATACTGCAGTGTGCAGCCTCTATACTACTGCCTTCTACTTCTGTAAAATATGTGAAGATTTTATGTGACATGCTCCAAGTTGCGATATGTCCTCATTCTATTACATGTTTTTATTTAGCATAGTTCTTTGAATACAGTTTTATGTAAAAAATTTCTGTCAGTCCAGTCAAATGAATCAAGCAAGATATTGATATTGCTTCTGGTTCATTTGCTCACACTGGAAATAGAAGGTCAAGTTGAGCATTAAGTACATTTTGACAATTGTAGCAGGTGGCCTGAGCTTTGTAAAATGTGAAATGGACATTGTTGAAAGTGTGTTTGATCAGTATAACTTTGTTTGCTTCGTCTGTATTCTGGTAGCGTCAGCAGTGCCTGGTGTTAAAGGCTTTGACGAAGACAGCGTTGCCTCTCTCAACACTACACAAGATGACATGCAGGACAGTCATGTGACCAACGGTATCTCTAACCCTCCCCACCCTTTCCAGGGAGGTTATATGCTTGCTGCCTCCTACTGGCCAAAGGTGAGTAGCCCAGGCCATCATCTCTTCTCTGGTCTCACTCTGTCACTGAAAGAACAGTATTGTTTCAATTTTAAAATGTATAAAGGTCATTGAACGTGGTTTTTCTCTACCCCACCACAATCATACAGTTACACTTTAAAGTAGGCTATAGTACGTGTAATGTCCTCGCATTAATACTGTCCACGCATTGCAGGACCGTGTCATGATAAACCGGTTGGACAGTATATGTCAGGCAGTGCTGAAGGGGAAATGGCCAGGGGTTCGTCGTGCATACGAGGGCAATGCAGTGGCTTCTTTCTACACCACCAAACTCCTAGACAACACAACCACGCTCACAGAAGACCCTTCAGCCTCCCCTCAGGGTTCAAAGGTGAAGAAGCATGTTGCAGACAGAGAAAAGGAGTTCTCAGTCAAAATCAATGACGTATGTTATTTTACGTTCTCCCCCACAAATGCCGATCTGCTGTGTCATTGCAGCGCTTGGCATGTTTTGTTTGTTTTTATTGTTTGGTCTTCCCCCTTTTCCTCCAGTATTTGTTTGTTTGTTTCTTCCTTTCATTTGATTTTGCTTTGAAATTTTGCAGCTTCAGTTTCATTTTTAGTTGACATTCTCAGCCTTTTTTGCTTTCTATATCTGTCTGGAGACTCTTGCCGGGATCGAATCAAATCTACAACACTGAAGTTGCAACATTCAAATATTTAAACTTTACTACAAAATCAGTCTTAGCCTCTGTCCTTTGCTTTAAAAGGTGAAGTGTGTAATAATAGCATTATATTAATTACATTACTATACTTGATTTGAATATTTTACAATATTACTGTTTTACTGTATTACTGAACATTCTGTGTGGGTGAGCGTTAGAGACATTAATACATTTCTATTTTTGATAAACAAGTAATCCTGGTTAAAATATTTCTTATTAGCTGAGCTAATGTTGCTTAGACAGACAATGTTTTGATAAAACTAACTTGTGAGAATCAACTTAAGAATGGTTTACTTATTATTTTGTATATATCACACTAAGAATGGAACCAGAATTGGAACCAAAAACATTACACACATCACCTTGAAGCCCTATGACTTCACTGTGTTTCTGTGTTACCTCAACACACAACTTGCTTAAAAATCCTTCTCTGTATTAAACCGGATGTCATTTATGAACCTCATATGAGTGTTTGTATATATAACTGTTCTCATAGTTATTCACTGGTCACAAACCAGTATCATAGGCTTCACAGGAGCTTGGCCTATTAGCAATGTGTCTTTGACCTCGAACCCTTGGCCTGTGTCCTGCAGCAGGAGGGCAGCCTTAAACTGACCTTCCAGAAGCAAGGTTTGCCTCTGAAGCGCCCCCTGGAGGGTGAGGAGGGACCACTTGCTCAACAGCAGTACTTAGCCCGCCTACAAGAGTTACAGAATGCATCTGATACCAGCCTCGCGGACTACACCAAACCACAGAACAGCTATCCACAAGGTAGCGTTCAAGCATAGAGAGACATACCATGCTGTACTGTATGCAATATAGAGTACTGGATGACACTAAAAGTGCATGTTGTTTGTGTTTCTGCAGTACTGCCAGAGCAAATGAGACTGAATGGGGTTATGGACGGACAGCCTGTAATAAAAAAGAGGAGAGGACGGCGGAAGAATGTGGAGGGGATGGACTTGCTGTTCATGAACAAAAACAGGCCTCCTATGATGGCAGAGCAGGTTTGACTTGCTTATGACCTGTTGTTGTTTACATGTTTCAGTATCAATAAGCCAAATGCATGACCTACATTTGCAGACTCCTGCTGGCTGGAGTAGCAGTGTCGCCAGTACATCCGCTCCCCCTGGCTTGAGCACACCTCAGGGGCCCGGCACCCTTGATACTGAAAGCCGCGTTCCTGTCATAAGCCTCAAAGATGGGACACGACTGGCCGGAGAGGATGCTCCAAAACGAAAAGATCTTGACCATTGGCTAAAAGAGCACCCAGGCTTTGTGGCAGATGTGGGAGCCTTTATTCCTGTAAATGGCACATTATTGATTGACATTAAGTTATTCTTTCAGATGGCTGGCTCTAAAAACGCACTTCTAAGTTTCTGATCATACCTCTATTGCAGAGCACAAACAAGTTGCAATTTCAAGATGGCAGACCAAAACAAAAGAGACATCGCTGCAGAAACCCCAACAAAATTGACATCAACAGCCTGACTGGAGAAGAGCGAGTACAGATCATCAACAGGCGAAATGCTCGCAAGGTGAGTATGTAAGGCTAATAAATAATATTTTGCTGTACTGAAACAGAGTGTTGTTTGTAATACTTGTTTTATATTTCTTTGTTCCAGATTGGTGGTGCATTTGCTCCTCCTCTGAAAGATTTAAGCCGGTTCCTGCAGGAGAATCCAGAGTATGGTGTTCCACCAGAGTGGGCTGATGTTGTTAAACAGTCTGTGAGTAAAAGGAGAAACATGATTCATTCCAAATATAGCTCATTAACAGAAATTAGAGGGGCCGCACTATACCACCATGATGATAACCATAGTATTTTAAAAAAGTGTTAGTATTTTACATACAATAATGCTGTAAACAATCCATCATTGGGTAATGCTGGCTACCACTTGTCAGAGGAAGAAAACTGTGAGTTGCTACTGCTGCCACAAAAAAATCACGTTGAAGTAGACATTCTACCCACACCCATATAAGGGAGCTTGCCAGTGTGGGAGTTTTTTGGATTTCATAATAAAGAAGTGGTGTTAGACAACCCAGTCTGCAGGAAGTGCCGATCAACAGTAGTTTTTTGCACAGTTATGGTTACAACCTCTCCGTCCGCCTCCATGCACTCATATTTTGAGTGATTCATTGTCTAAAAAAAAGAGATGGCACAAAGTGAACAAAGTTCAAGACTGATAGCAATAGTAACTAGTAGGGCTGGGGGATTTAATCGTTGATTAATGCGTGCGCATCTCGTCAGTAAAGTCGGAGCTACAGCTTGTCAGTAATCTACCGCTCTGTGTATCAGTTGCCGCGCATTTTAAAAATGGCTGATTGAGATTTACTGCTAATCAAAGAACCGGCTTTACTGACGAGATGCACACGCATTAATCGACGATTAAATCCCCCAGCCCAAATAACTAGCAATAGTTAGTATCGTTAGGAATAATAGTGTTATCATGAATTATTTTGCCCACAATAATTATGTAATGAAAATTATGACAGCCCTAAAATATGACTTATAATCTTGTAAAAACCTAAAGGAAACCATAAAACCCCATGTATTAGATAAACTGTCATGGAAGTTTTTTTCTACTTGTTTAACAGATATGTTTGTGCTTTTTAGGGTTACCTTCCTGAAAGTATGTTTGACCGTATCCTGACCGGCCCCATCGTTCCTGAAGAAGTGAGCCGGCGAGGACGACGTCCCAAAAATGCTCTGGCTAAAGCAGCCACCATGGCCAGTGCCAGTGCCAACGCCGCCCTGGGGCTCAACCCACTCCTAACCAACGGCCTCCTCGCCGGGCTGGACCTGCCCAGCCTTCAAGCTCTTCAGCACAACCTCCAGAGCCTCCAGTCTCTCCAACTCACCACCGGCCTCATGGGACTGCCTCAAGACCCCACCAACATGGCCACCATGTTTCCGATGATGCTGTCCGGAATGACCGGGCTACCGAATCTCCTCGGGATGAGCGGAATCCTTGGAAAACAGGAAGCGGCGGCGGCGGCTTTGACGAGTGACGAGGATGGGAAAAAGAAGAGCGGTGGAGATTCTGCCACACCCAAAGGGTCGACTGAGACTTTGAGTCTCGAGGGCAAAGCTGATAGGACAGATAGTCAAAGCTCCAAAGCCACCACCTCTACGGCCGCCAACTCCAATCAAACAAGTGCTTCTACTTCAGGCCACCCACTGGCCCTCAACCCTCTTCTCCTCTCTAGTATGCTCTACCCAGGGATGCTTCTTACGCCAGGCCTTAACCTGCCTGTGGCCAACCAGCTGCAAGCTGCAAACACTCAGCCAACCCCACCGCTGCAACCTGCTGCCTCCGAAGCCACGGTGCAGCTGCCCAGCCGCTCGGAGGACAAAGACAGCGATGAGGGGGAGGAGCCTGGCGAAAAGAAGGATACCAGTGGTCCAGAGGGCTCGGCGAAGGTGGAGTCTTCCTCCTCCGAGTCCGACAGCTCCTCCGAGTCATCTGAGGATTCCGATTCCAGCGACGAAGACTGAGTCTTTATACATGTATAAATAAATATTATATATTTATATACATCTCTTAGAAATGTATACATATAAACACATATAGGAATTATCCTGCATTTACTACATCATGTTTTTTTTTTTGTTTTTTTTCTTTCCATGTAAATATAATAACTAAAGTGTTGTGTAATGAAGAGGAAAAGACGGAAAACGGAGATCCTAGAGAAACTGAAATGAGATTTCAGTGTTTGTTTAGGTACAATGTCGTTTCGAAGAGACGTTTTGCATGTTGAAAAACAAAAGAAACAAAAAAAAAAAAAAACTTTGTGAAATTGTATTACACCATGATGTACAATTGCAACAGACAAGAAGCAAAAACTAAAAGGCATTATTGTTATAGCTATGTCGGGATTTAATTTTATTAAAGAGATGAGGATGCTGTTGCTCATTGCAGAGCTGTATAATTAATATATTTTGTTTTGGGAGAAAGAACACACCGACTGTTTGAGTTTCATTTGTAAATACTTGAGCAGGATCCTGAACACATAGAATTCACAGAGCATACCTACAGATCCACAGCAATAACACACAGGCAGCTTATGAATGTCACTGAAGCTGTAGAGACCCTGCTTTCGTCCGTTTGTTTGTTTGTTCATTCATCCATCACACAAATCCTTGTTCATTCGCTCCTCTTGTAATTTGTGCATCTGTTTACTGGCCCGGACTCTCCTGCTCAAGGTCTGTTGTTTTACTTTTTCTTTCTTTTTTTTTTTTTTATCCCTTTCTTTCTTTCTTTCTTTTTTCAGTTCACTTCCTACAGCTATTTTACCCAAAGATTTGAGTTTTGTACATGGGAACATGTAATCCATCTTGCCAATGCGTCTACAGTGAAGCAGACATTCTTTTAGGGACACATTCCTCACAATGCCCCAAATCAATGTGTGTGCATATGTTTCCAAAAAACATAAGCGTTCAGTTTTAGACCACTTCCTTCACATCCACATATTCAGACAGCACTGTGTGTGTGTGTGAGTGATGTTCTGTGCACATGAACACTGTTGCCTCGATTTGCATGAAAATCTATGTGTCCAAGGTCCTGTGGTGATAAACAGCAGTGCACATATGCTCTCTCTTCCACAGACTGCTACAGTATTGTCCTATTAGCTCATCACATTTGTAATCCGCGTGAGAGTATTGAGAGGAATTCAAGTATTTGCAGTAGTATTTCAGTTACTCTTTCAGCGCAGTTGTTAAATGTTACAAAGGTCAAAAGTCACACGTTCCTTTAGTCTATCAAAAAGCAGATCCACATAGTCGCCTCGCTGCTGTTAGAAGTTAATGACTGATCTAGAAGTGTCCTTATGCCATACTTCAGTGTGTCTGTCCCTCATAATACAATTTGTCACAATCCAGCACCTCGGCCAACACGATGAACCTCATTGGCGTTTTGAATCAGGACGTGTATGTGATTCGTTTTCTGTTACGTGTGCTGATGTGCTTGTTCTAGACTGTTAGGCTCTTTCGCGTCATGTTTGTTCATATTCAGGTTCTGCTACTGAAGTTTTCCATTTGTGATGCAAATTTCTTCGGGATGCACTGCACAATGCAACTCTTTGCCTGTCTCACTAGTGAACACAGTTATATTAATGGGTCTTTCCAAGCATGTTTGATTTCATTCATCATGGTTTCACACAGATGCCCTCTCTTATCTCTCTCAGTGTAACTTTGCCTCGTTAGATGTTCTGAATGCCGTCTCCTCTCCACTTTGGCATCAGATCTTCCTCTTTCCAGTTAGGTCGTGCTGAGCCACGCACTTTGAAACTGTGTACAGGTATAGCTGCTTTCCACTTCTTCCCAAAACCGAACATGAAACCTATCTAGTTCCACTTTTTACGACATCTGCAGCGTACACATCTCATTTAACTGAGTGATGTTCGGAGATGAATTACAGCTTTGACTGAGAATTGGACATTTATGTTGATTTTTTTTTTTTTTTTTTTTTTTCATCATATGTACATTAATTCAATATTTTCGTTGTATTTCATGAACCGCTGGACTACTGACCAGAATCAGGGCAAGACTTGTCGTTGTGGCACAAAGACAATGACATCCACCATGCAAGAGCATATGAAATAGAAATACACTACTGCAAATAAACGTTTGTTTTCAATTATGTGAATGATTGAATTAACAGACAGACTCATTTGTTTTCATGGCTTATTTTGTTTCATATTTTTAATATTTTGAAATTTAAAGCCCCTCCTTGTTTTTTTTGGCTAAAATGTGTTTTTGGACAGTTGCAATACTTGCAAGTTGTGGCCTGTGTAGTCAATTAATGCTTCTTGTAGTGCAGGATTCATGTCTTAAAAAGTTTGTAATTTATTGAATTACTTTCTATGAAGTTCTATAGAAGAAATTGAGGTTTAATTATTTTTATTAAACATATTCTGACTCTACAGAAAAATCTTGTCTCATGTGAAATTTGTCAGATGTATTTGTTTTGAGCTGAAGCACCAGTTATTAAAATCTAAAACTGTCAAAAATCTAAAAATGTTTTTATTAATCTGTGACGATAAACTGAGCTTGTCTGATTGCGGTGGGAATTTGAAAGTATTTTAAGGTATTGACAGCGATGACACGGTAACAACATGCAGCACAGCATGTGACGATATAATCTGTGTGCTTTCAGTGATGGTCTAATAATGTTACGTAATGATTGAGAAGTAGAGTTCTTATATAACATTAAATGCTTCCTATTCAGAAATGTGACATTATCTGAAGTGAAATTATGGCTGACTAGATGCACAGTAATATTAATTGTCAAGCAATATATATTTATTTTGTGAGTGGCATTTATATCAAGCAAAATAATACACATTACAGGGCTTGGACAAAATATGGTTAACTCTGATTATAGGGGTTAATATAAAATTTGAAAAACTGTAACATTGCAATTATCATTTATCTTTCTGTTGTCAGTATTCTCTTGGCTGTGTATCGTTGTAGTATACATTTTAAAGCCATATGTGAAATCGGTGACTAGTCAGACTTATCATGGCAGCCCATTTACCAGGAGCATCCCAGCGGTTTTAGTGTTTTGTTTTCGCTGTGTTCACAAAACTTCACTAGAATTCATCAGAGAAGGAGAATATTGGGTGAAACATGAAAGTAATGATAGAGACATTAAACACTAAGAAGGATTGTGTCCAAACACCAGCAAAGTACTACAACAAACCTCAATATTCACCTGGAAGATCCTGTTTTCAAAAAAAAAGGCATCACCCATGAAAAAACTGCAACTGCTCTAACCTGAATCACAGAAACGAAAGCAAAAACAGTGAAAAAGACTCTCACTACAGTATCATGAAATCTTTTTAATTGGCCCTATGAGCTTACTAGAACCACCATGGGCAGATATTTTGATAGACATTTCACTGAAGACTATTCAACAATTTTCTCTTTCAAGAAGGTTGAATAATGTATTAAAAGGGCAAATGTTGATAAACACTTTTTCTTAAAGTATTTTGTTTTCCAGATGTTCACATTATTTTGTCTAGATTTCTGAAAATGCATTAAAAGGATATATAACTATATAACTGCAGAAGACTGTGATGTGTGTTATGAGATAAAAGCATGGAGACATTTGGAGACATACTTCAATGTTAAAACATGGTACAGAGAAAATGAATTACTAAAAAAAACACGAGCGGTCCAGATATCAGCCCAGTTTCTGTCCCTCAGGATGTTTGTAATCTTTACAGCTGCAGCTCTGCCAATCTCCTGAGAAGACAACCAGCCCTGCCTGATGTTACACACCTGTACTCACACGATGATGACGATGATGATATGTACTCAGCTATTCAGTGTTTTGTACATCAACCACAAGGGAAATCATCAAGCTGTTGATTAGACTACTACAGACAAATGAGGCATTAGACAAAGTGGCATACTTACTCAATTGTTTCATTTCTCTCCTTTGCTGTTTTATACCAGATCAATTATATCTGACAATACAGTGTACATATATATTTATGCATATTTTTTGCATTTTTTCTGAAAAAAAAAAAAAAACCCAACTAAACACAACAACAACAACAAAAAACACTTTTCTTACGCTAACAGTGGGCAGGAAAAAAGAAAAACACAGCTTTTTTTCAGATATATTATAAACACCAGATATACTTGTTTAATAATTTGCTTTGACTTCAATACAGTAACAGTATCAAACACTTCATTTTGTGTTGCACCACACCTTTTCAGACAGTCCAATTAGATCTTATTCATAACTATAACATGCCACCAAAATTTTACATATTAAAATTACTGTTTCTATTTTAATATATTTTAAAATGTCATTTATTCCTGTGATGCCAGCTCCTTTTCAGCAGCCATCACATTCTTTAGTGTCACATGATCCTTCAAATATTCATTTAGCAATGTTGTAGGTCTATTTAATGTCACTTTTGGTCAATATAATGAATCCTTGCTATAAAAAAAAAAATAATTCTTTCAAAGAACAAAACAACACCAACAATAATGCTAACAAGCTTTTGAATAGCAGTGTATATAAAGCCGTCTTTATATTTTAAGAAGTGTCTTGTCACATAACATTTAAAAACCCATTACTTACTGTAATGAGTCAGTCTAACAGTCCATGTAGACTATCTGATTATGAAATAGTGATTAATAAATCAAACCTTCTGACAGGAAGTGCTACAACCTGTAAAATGAAACGGTGGGTCAGTGCTGTCATGTGCGGAGTAGATAATGCTTTGACCCTGTGGACAGAGATTAATGAAAGAGGCTTTTTCTGCATGTTCAACCTGTCATTTGTTACAACAGACAGACTCTGACTGACAGAGCGGCCCGCTCTGTTTATCTGTAACCATGTGTTAACACGCCATCAGGTTAAATGTCAACTCATGTTGCCTGGCAGGTGAAACACACAAAGTCTGCAACAATCCGAATCAACAAACCTTGCTAACTGTGACCGTGCTGAAGTATGTTTGCAGTACCTGCACCAATGCCAACAGGAAGTTCAATGTGTTGTCATAGAAATCAGAGCCCTGACTTCCACAACAGTGTCATAGGAGACGTACTTAGGCAGGAGATTTTACTGATGCATTTCTAAAGAGCACATTACTGCCTTCAGACAACATCTGCTTACACTGAGATACTTTGATAACTTTTCTGAAGACTCCATTAAGGAATCTCTGGATTGTATTATGGGGTGCAACACAAGTAAAGGTACTGAAGTCACAGATGCATCCAAAAAACCTAAAGACAGACCCAAATCTGCCGACTCATCAGACAAAGAAGATGAGGACAATGTCCATGAAATCTCACACACAGAGAATAATGAAGCGGCGCCAGAAGACAGCTGACCATGTTCATTTTCTGGGTACCTTCCTCAAGCTTCTATGGTAAGATGCACATGTTTTTGTTTTGATGCATCAGGAAACTGTTATATCAGATTATATTATAATATTGTAATATTATAATGTATAGTAATTTAATGATGTGCTCCAGTGAAAGACATGTACCAGAAACTGTTGTGATGTATTTGATATTATATTTTTAATCTGTTAGATGCCATTTTTATTCGGTGCAGCTGCGATCGCCTGAAGTTTGCAGGAGAGTACGAGGAGATCTGCTCCAGCCTGTTACTTTACATGATGTCCACATATATCTTCTCATCTCATCAAGTCAACTCTGTCCATCATAACTTTTTCAGTACCTTCTTCCTGTATGTATTTTTGGTTCATTGTATAACAAGACTATTGAGGAATGTGCCAAAGGTTAACAATGAATTGTTATTGTGATATTAGCAGATATTTTCTTATATTATTAGCTGATTCTATTCTTTAAGAATGTAAATAAATATTCTTAAGAAATGAAAAATACATTGTTTATTTATTTGACACGAAAAACACGCTTTAATTGATTACCATGATAATTATTCAGTACATTATGTAAAGTTAAAAAACATGGAATTAACCTGTAATATCTTCTAAGGCCAGCAGATGCCCCTCTCCGTCTATTTACAGGGTTTTTTAAACTGCTTACACACACACACACACACAATCTTTACTTGTCACACAATTTCTGAAACACTAGAACCACACCAAATCTGCAGAACCATACACTAATTCTAATCCTCGTCTCAATTTTCAATTTCATAAAACACAACAATTTTCTATATAACTCACAAAAATGTAACAGGAATTAAAATTATGCCAAAGATATTTGCAAATGTGTGCTTTTGAGATGTGTTCGATATTTTGAACGCAGTGCTTCATTTAGCAAGAGATGTGAGGCATCCATTTTGTGTCTGCAGTTTTTGAAGTCTGTGTGTAAAGTTTTGTAAGGTGTTGAAAACAATAATTTAAATACAGTTTGTTGATATGGTTGATAGACAGAACCATGTGAGACCATGTATAATGAGAAATTGTAAAGTTATTTAAAAAATAAATAAACAACTAAA
>JAUCMS010000127.1:14835177-14847877 GCA_032357445.1 Enteromius radiatus
AACTGAGGTGTTGTGACCCTTTAAGTTCCCTAAGAAGAGCCAACCTTCAATTTTGAAAATTCCCAGTTTATTCCCATTAATTCCCATTAATTCCCGTTAATTCCCATGGAAAGTTTCCATCTTTGAAAATTCCGGGAATTTTGCAACCCTACTAGTCACAAAGAACATTTCGAGAAACTAAGCAACAAAAAGTCATTCTGAACTTTCACAGCCTCAACTTTGCTCATCAGTGGAAAACAGACTGTTTATTTCTAAAGGTTAGAGAGAGGGTGAAAAATGACATTATATATAAACCTCAGGGGTAGAAATAATAACAGTATGTACGATATGAGCCCTTTAAATAACACTATTTTGTGTAAAGGGTAAAAAAAGGAATGTAATATAAGACATTAATAAGTGTGTGATTTATATATTATTTATATTATGTTTTGTGCATGTGCTGTGTGAAAGTCTGTCTTCTATACTGTAGGATAGAAGATTAGCAGAGTCTGTCTACAGAAAGAGAGACAAAAACAAATCAGTTTGTGGAAGACTCCTGGGTGGGTGTATAAATAATAGTGACTGGTAACTCCTACTAATAAAGTGTTTGTGTAATCTAAAAGTTTTTAGTGTTGAGCACAATCCATTCATGCTTAATTCTGCAATGAAAGAGTGTGTACTGTGCACTAAAAGTTGTCATATGTCATGTTTTTTTTTTTTTTTTTCAGAACATAGCTGTGATTTGCTCTCATCAGTGAAGCACGAGATGATACTGAGTGCTCACTCTCTGAACAACTGCTAACTCATCTGAAAAATTTTAACTGTAACTTAAAGCTCAAAAAGCTCTTTTGTCTGTGAAACACAAAATGATTTGAATGATTTGTTTGGGTAAAATATCCCTTAAACACCTCTGAACATTAATACTCAGTGACTGTTGCCCAACTTAGGTTTTTGCAAACTGTTGTGCAAACAAACTGCCGATCCAGGTAAAAATCCAGTCCAGATTTCGCTAATTGCAAACCCTTTTCCTCGCACATAGTCATATCAACTAAACATAGGCAGCTGTTCAGCTACAGGTATCCCATGAGGCTTTGCTACAGTTTCATTTCAGTTGAAAATTAGTTGCGTAAGGAATTAAAAACGGGGGTTAATTAAGAGAAACCTTCTAATCACAATCACTAATCTGAGTGCCTTGAATGCAGCACTATCTTGAGAGCGAGAGAGGATGCGGAAGGGAAGAAGTGTACAGCTTGATAGGAGCGCAGCTAAAGTTTGTAAGGCTTATCAAATCGCTGACAGAGCTTTTAATTTATTCAGTACAGCCTAAATTACGAAATGAAAGTCACAGGGACAATACTATTTGAAAGTGACTTTATTAATGCAAACTCAAGCTGAACAGTCATTGTGTGATAAAAGTCTAAATTAAATAACTCATTAATAGAGACATTACTATGCTGACCCTCAGTGTCTAAAGTCTGTGGGTAATTTTATTAAAAGATCAAATGCACATATTGCATGACCAGTCCAGTCTCAATTGCTGTTGTATAATCACTTTAAATGATCTATTGTAATGGTTTATGTTTGATCATTAATATATTTAATACATTACATACTTTTTTTTTGTTTTTTTTTGGCACACAAGGCCACTGTGTTATATGTAAACAGCTTGGACTACAGCTGCTTGAACTTGTAAGAAGATTTAAGGCTGCCAAATGATGGTTTACTTTTCATTTTATTGAGTTTGTGTGAGGATAAGTTTTAGAAGTTGGCATTTAGCAAACATAGTGATACTACGTAATTGGTGATCATGGTAAATTATACTTTATTGCCATCTGGAAACATGCACGTTTTTTATTTAGCTTTTATTGAGGAGCAAAACTAAATTAAAAACATGATCTTTAAACAAAATAAGAACAATTTGCACATCATCCCCCTCTTTAAAGTTACAACCCTTGCATTGTGATGACACAGTCATCGTGCATCACAGGAATAAATTACATAAATTACAAAGATGGATCTCAAAATCAAACAGTCATTGTTGGAAAGATGGCAAATATGCATAAGATGCTGGAAAACGTCTGTTATTTTTGTAAAATTATTAACATTTTGCATATACCTTAATCTTAATACATTTGAAAATTGTATTTATTCCTGTGATAAATAACAATATCAAACGGTTGTGGTGCTTAATCATTTTGTAGAAATGGCATTTTTTTTTCTCTTTACTCTTTACTGCCAGCAAGAAGTGGATCAGTTTCATCAGATTAAAGTCTATGGAATGTCTCCTTTTAAGTGTGTTTGTATGTTTGTGTGTATCATGGTGCATTGTTGTTTATATTCAAGCATGCATTTGGCCTCAGGATATGCTTCTCTCTGTGTGTCAGTATTCATCTCTTTTAGATCAGGACTGAAATACACTGATATCAGTGGCTCGAGTGTGTGTGTGTGTGTGTGTGTATGTGTTTGGAAGGAGCAGGGATTTCATGAGTGTGTTAGCTTTGGTCCTCATATTCCATAAAAACACTCAAAAACCTTCATCAGATCAGATTCTTCCTCTGCATTGATGCGTGAAAGCACAACAGGAACATTGTCATTTAGGGGAAAGATGATTCAAATGCGCAAATCAATGATGTGACGTTTGTGCGACTGTGTAGTATAGATTGAGTTTGTGGGGAAGTTTTGTGCTAAGGCTGACTGCCTCACTCTTGCTTCAGTGCGTAATGAGCTTGAATTTACATTTTACTCCTGTTCTGCCTTCCCTGTTTTCTCCCAATGTTGCTTTCCCAGTGTCCTCGATTTGTTCTTTCTTCAGTGAGTTAACCGTGAAATATGGTTTTATCTTAAATTATATCTCTGTGTTTCTTTTAGTCCCCTAATTGACCCATAATCCTAGTTTAATTAAGATCCGGGATTATAGTGGCAGCCTCTGTGCACTTTTGTATCTAAATGCTTGGCTGATATGAAACCAGACTCTGGGGACGGTGCTGCTGTAAGAAGACATCTTTACATTGACTGTATATTAATAAAGCAACTATTTGAGACAAAGATCTGTTGAAAACTCACATGCAACTTATGTGTTGTGTTCAAGGTGACAAGAACGATTCCTGAATCTCACTGATGAACAAGACAGTTAAAAGGAATTTCATGGGGCAACAGAATGAAATCATAAATCTGGAGGCCTGTTTTGATCTACTCTGTTCTCCCCCAGCACCACATGCTCAGAATAGCTAATGTTTGTTGTTCTGACGGACGCCTGTAGGGGGCACTGGAGTGTTTTGTGAATGAGGCCGAGCCTGTTTGCTGTAGTTCAGTTGCTGAGCCAATTTATTAAGACAAGGAGAGAGAGGGAGTAAATAAATGGAACTGCCCCCGTTGCTCCAAGCCAAACATCAAAGTAATCAAGGAAAACAAGCTTTTTTTAATGGGATGGATCCAATTAGAATATTACTGCTCCATCGGATCCGTCCAAGAGCAGAGAGATGGTGCTTCTCATTGGCCTTCTCCATTAATGCTAATAACCTCTTCTTTATGTGCATGGCATACTGTACATGTGATGGGCAGAAGACTTCAATTTAAGCCAATTTGTTAAGTCAGACCCCACTTTGCTGTGTACCTTCAGTAACCAATTGCATTTAGGCCTGGAGATGTTTTTTTTTTTATTTTAAAAAGAGAGACCATTAGAGAGATGCATAATGATAGATGTTAATATATCATTCATATTTGGTCTGTTTATCATCACATCATGCTTTTATGTTTAATTTGGCATCAGACTAAACTACATTCAGTGGATGTTGTGTATAAATACGGTGACATTAAACGTGTAGCAGAAGGAAATGATTCAGCCTTTTTCAGGTGTTCTACTTTAACTGCTTTTATGACTCGCTCGCTCTTTCTTTACTGCATTTCCTCTCTGTTACTCATTTATTTGTTCTTTCTCTTGTCGTAGTGTTATTATTCTCGTTCTATTGCTCTCTTCCTCATAGGTATGTGGTGAATGTCACAGTATAACTCAAATGATCCCAGTGGGACTATACCGCTCTCTACAGTCTTTAGGAAGCCAAAGATGCTTGCTTTATTTCTAATTCACAGTTGTAGATTTTTATATTTTGCTTTTTCTTCTTTGTCTGGTGGAAATTAAGTATTACCTGAGAAATCCCTTTAAAGCCATTTCTAAACTGAACTGTCAGTCAGACAAATTGGTGATCTAGAGTATTTTAGGATCTCTGAGGAAGTTAATTTGATGTGGAAATAAGTGAGTGAACTGAGAGTCTATAGGTTTTTCAGTTCAGCTCTTTAGTTCTTCTACTAATACAGACAGTTGCATACAGAATTTATACTGTCGTATACATCTTTAATCAGATATTTAATTGCCTCTAAGAAGAACTGCCACACACTCACAGTCATCAATCTGTTTTTTTTTTCTTCTTCATTATTCTTTTAATGAACTACTCGCTCATCGTTTCAGCAAGCAGCCGTTACATAAATCTAGAGCTCAGCAGGTCAAGAACACGTAATGTCATGTGTTTGATCATATGTGGCAATTGTATGTTATTACCTTGAGAATTTTAATATCCACTGAAATACACAGGAACTCAGAATCTAAAACAGACAAGTTGTAGCTGTTAAATATCTACCACTGAATCTGTGAAAAATTCATAATGTGAGGTTTTTCTGTGCAAAACTGGAAGGTTAAATTTCCAAATGGTGTAGCCTGGCAACAGAGTGCTTCTGTCGGACTGAATTATGGGCCATTTGATTGTGTCTCATCAGCACACTCTTTTCTGCCCTGTTTTAATTCAGCATCTGCCATTTTACTATAATTTACTGAATCACTGCTATTGACCTATTTAAGACCTGGATAGGGGACTTAAGGAGGTTACTGCAAAAATATATGTTGTCAGTCACAGTTTGTGGAAAATCCGATACTGCACAGGCTGTATGTAGTGCGATACAGTCCACAGATGTGTTTCTAAAAATGTAATACCAATTTTAAAATAATGTTGGGTTTGGGTGCAATTTTAATATCAGCATTGATGATCGAAGTAACATTATGCTATATCACATGCACTATTTTACCATGTCAGTTTTCAGTTGTTTTTTTTAGCTTTTTTTTTTTTTGGTAGCCTAATTGAAATTGAAATTGGAATTATATCTCTTGATATTGGATTTTTAATTGTGTATGCATATTTACACCTATTTAAATGTATTGGCATTTACTGTTATCTTACATCTTACAAAGTTAATCTTCTGTACTTATATATACAGTACATTTTAATGATGCCTAAATTCAATTAATTTTATTTTTTTAGAGTTTTTGTTGTTGTTTTTAAATGGTATATATCCGGTATATATATGGTATATATATATATATATATATATTTTAATATATAATATTTAATATTTAATATAATATTTTAATACTGGTGCAGTCACACCATAGAATGTTGTGAAATATAAATGTTAGACCTCATATACTCTTTGAGGAACAAATTATTTGTTAATTTTGGAACAAAATGATTACACCAGTAGCTAACATTTCACACCCCCTTTTTTTTTTTTTTTTGATAATGAAAATTGCTCACTTTGTGTTATACCTTTACACTTCTTGGCAGTTGAACTGTGATGTTCTTTGACAAGCAATTCTCCATTGAAACAGTCGTATTGATAACTATGTCTGCAAAACCGGCAACAGAGAAAATTTGTCATAACTACTGATGAAGGTGATTCATATCACAGGGGTCTTTCAAACATTGTGTCTGACACTGGGGAAATTACACCTCTTTCATCATCACGTTAAGAACTCTTCACAGCTGAGAAGGTGGGCTGATGTGACTTAACATCATTTGAATAATGCCATTCATAGAAATACTCAGATCGATGAATTATTAATGAGGTCTGCAACAACAGCATATCCAAACACTGTCTCTTTTCTCTCTCTCTCTCTCTGCCTTCTATCTTTTCTTTTTTTCTGTCTCTGGTTTTCCTTTTGTTTTTCTCTTTGCTGGAAACGCTTGTGATTCTTGGTACTAGTATTGCTTCTTTTATTCATTTGAATTTAAAGCCTTCGATATAGCAGACCTGTAAATAATCTAAACACATAAGCTTTATTTAGTCTCTTTACTTTTCAGACGGAGTATTGAGATTAGTTGGCATTCAGGAAAGTTTCAGATTAAAGTTTTTAAAAGACCAAATCAATAATTTAGCTGCGTAAAAGAGATTTGCTGGATTGCATTTTGCATGTGATCTGTGTTGTTAATAATTTATGCCATCACGAAGGGTACAATCTGTTAAAGTAAATACAAGATACTGCTCTACTAGCATGATCGAAGAAGTCAAATTTTGCTTGTAGGAACATCAGTGTATTTCTGGCTCGGTAGCAGCAGGGGTGACACCATCACAGCTTTCACGCTGATCCCAAAATCTGCACCAGTGTGAAGGTTAAATACCCATATCAGAGGGGAAATGCAATCAAAATATTTGTCCCATTCTATTACTCTGACCAGCCACATTTCACAAACACCATGAAATATCACTCTCGGCTGAACTATGAAAAAATCCCCAATGATGTACATTTCTCAGCTTATGACAGTGTGTTTAGGCAGGAGTGGATTTAGTGATTTTTGGGGCCCTAGGCAAGGACAGGAGCGCGGTCTGTCCTTCTCAAATCAATTTATTTACCTGGGGTTTCTCTCTTCATTGTACAGCTTGCACTGAAGTGGTCTTGTTCTCTGTTGTTAATTTTGTTGGAGACAGTGAACAGTTCTATTACGGTGGTTGGTACAGGCCTGATTGTCTTCAGGGGTCCCCAGGCAGCTCTCTACCTTTGTCTGCTGTTAAATCCGCCCTTGTGTTTAGGATCTTGAAGAAAAATCTATTATCCTGTAGAACTATGCTTGCCGCATAACTAAGCACACTTCTGTTCTGAATGTAATTTTTTTTTTATGCATTATATATCTGTAGTATATTGGTTAATGGCCGTTATTAGTGTTGATAGTTACAGAAATTTAATTTATACATGGTCATACATTTAAATTACCTTGCCATCTAACAATTTTCTTAGGCCGTATTTACGCTAGTGCATTTTTTTTTTAAGTATAACTTTTGCTACAGTTATGCCTGTGATTTACAGTACTCCTGTGTCTGAGATTTTTGAAAACGATGGCATAAAAATTTTGTTTTTAATGAAAGCAAACCTAATTTGTGAGAAACACTAGAGATGGAAGTACAGTCCATGCTTTGGTCATGTTGAAGTCTGATGCACCTATAGGTAGTTTACGTAGGGTGCTTGCTTAGCCTCCTCTCTCATGTAACGGGGGGTAAGCAGTCTCTTCACTAGCCCAGTATCCTCTGAGATAACACTACCAATTAGTCTGCGGTTTCCTGACATTCAGCCTTCAAAGCTGAGAGGCAGGAGCTTTTATTCCTAAACATCAAAGACTATTATTCTTTCTTTTCTCTCTTCAAATCAACATCTAGCCCCAGGATCTAGCACCATCCCCCTCTGTACCCCTCCCTTATGCTGTGAGGAGCGGGGGCTTTGACTCCGATCACAACACAAGCAGCAATGGAAGCCTAAGAAAACAAGAGGAGCTGTTGCTCATACAGCAGAGATGTCAAATAGTTTATTGTCTTTCCTTTAACTCTCCCTCCCTCTTCATTCTCACAGCCCTAGTCAATCTCACTGCCTTTACTGAAGCTGATTATTGTGAAATAGCTGCAGAAGTGTGCATATCTAAAAAAGCAACACAGCACTCTCTCTCTGTCTTTGGGTGGAGAATACACAGCCGTACGGAAGCTGTGCCCTATAAGATTTAAAAATGTATGACCCACGTGCACAATTGTGTAAAATATCTTAAATGTAAGAGCTCCTGTTCCCAATTGAGATGGAGAACTGTGCCTACCATATGAAAGAGAGAGAAATATGTAATAAAATGGGCAAGGAGGACTCTTTACTCGGAGCACAACAAAGCAATATTTCTTTCACATTATTGATTACATGCACACGACACATTATACGTGCATTTCAGTTCCTCACTCTAAATCCTGCATTCTGTATTTATCTTTTCCTTGCTTCCCCCTTTTGAATATTTCTGATATATATTTCTTCTGTATTGTACGCACTGTACACAGCAAATCTACTTTGCATGAATATAATGGCTTTAATGCTACTACTGCTTCTACTACTAATTATTCTAATTATTATTGTTATAAAAGGGATAGCCAGATGCTAAATTCACTTCACAAGTAGTTTGAACATAAATGTGTGTTGGAAGTGTGTGTAGGCATTCATCCTATAATGATCTTTTTTTTTTTTTAATCCCCTTTCGATCCAGCTTTATCTACAGAAGAAGTCAGTATAAGGGTTCCCTTTCAGTCGGTCACTCCGAGTCACGTCGGATATGACCGACGAATTGGGGATCTCGCTTTTGAGGGACCAATCTACTTCACGTGTATGAAAACACGCCAATGAAAACTGGCTTGCGCTGATTACATCTAGCTGCAGGTGATCACAGCGTGAGTATAAATAGGCAGTGGATGTAGCGCACTTTAGAGTTTAGCTTTAGCAATCCACTTTAGCTTTGGAGCCAAGCTTCATGAGTTCTGCTCCCCGATCTACAATGGTGTTTGAAGACAGTGGCTGGTCTTATGGCGCTTGCAGCGGTGGTGGTTCCTGTGTCGAGTGGATTGCCACAACAGTTTGCACTGTTGCACTACCCCACTGCAGGCGGCCATTTCCCCTGTGCGCCTCAGCACACTAAGAGTGCAGCTAAAAGAGCAGCTCACGGGTGTTACGTCTTTGTAAAGATGTCATACCACCAATGCGTTTCTGGATGTGGTCGTTACCTGGGGCCGGGCGATGGTTACGATTGCTGCCTTATGCGCCTGGGCTTGAAGCACGCTGAGGCAGCGTTTGTGGATGAGTTATGTTCTCTCTGTGGGAAGATGACCATTGTGGAGCTCAGACCAGACTCCGCTACCTGCAAGCTTCCGTTCAGCTTCCGAGATCTAGGGCTCGCTCTGGCAAAAGCTGCTGACATGTCTGTTGTCCCACTAGTGCCACTAGTTTGGTCTTTGGAAACTTGGATATCAATTGGCACATCAATTGCGTTGAGTTGCTGGTGGTCTGGCTAGCCCTGGGTTGTCTCAAAAATCGCTTACAGGGCAGGCCAGTACTAGTCCGTACAGACAACAAGGTGACCGTTGCATACATCAACCGACAAGGTGGTCTACGCTCCCGTCTCATGTTGGCCTCGGGTCAGGGAGGACAGGGAGCAAATGGGCCCCATATTGGCCCACCAGGACTTGGTTCCCAGAACTCATGCTCCTTGTGACAGGCCCTCCTTGGCCGATTCCTCTGAGGAAGGACCTCCCGACTCAGAGACGGGGCACCCTTTGGCACCCGCGTCCAGACCTCTGGAAACTCCATGTCTGGTCCCTGGACGGGATGCAGAGGTTCTAGGTGACCTACCCCAAGGGGTAGTCAACACCATATCTTCAGCCAGAGCGCCATCTATGCGAGCTGCCTACGCTTTGAAGTGGAACCTGTTTGTCGAGTGGTGTTCCTCTCAACGAGAGGACCCCTGGAGATGCCCGATTAGAGTCGTGCTCTTATTTTTGCAGCATGGGTTGGAGCGAAGGCTGTCTCCCTCCACCCTCAAAGTCTACGTTGATGCTATTGCTGCAAACCACGACCCCATAGATGGCAGGTCCGTTGTTAAGCATGACCTGGTCATCAAGTTTCTCAGGGGGGCCAGAAGGTTATATCCTCCGCAGCCCCCCACTGTACCCTCTTGGCACCTGTCTCTGGTGCTAAGAGCACTACAGCAGGTCCCATTCGAGCCTTTGCCAGCAGTCTAGCTGAAGTTTCTTTCAACAAAAACTTTGCTCCTGCTCGCACTGGCCTCCATCAAGAGGGTAGGGGACCTGCAGGCATTTTCGGTTGATGAATCGTGTCTTGAGTTTGGGCCGGCGGATTCCCAGGTAACACAGCTACGTGCCCAAGGTTCCCACTACTCCATTTAGAGATCAAGTGGTGAGCCTTCAAGTGCTGCCCTCAAAGGAGACAGACCCAGCCCTAGCTTTGCTTTGTCCTGTCCGAGCACTAAGATGCTACGTTGACTGGACACAAAGCTTCAGGACCTCAGACCAGCTCTTTGTTTGTCACGGTTACTGGCAGAAGGGGAATGCTGTCTCCAAGCAGAGGATGGCCCACTGGATAGTGGATGTCATAACCCTGGCCTATCAAGCACATGATTCGGTGAATCCTTGAGAACCGATAAAGGGTGGGGTCCATGTGGTGAACCCAAAGAGGAGACCTTAGAACCTGTGTTTCCCCGGCAGACTCCTGCCATCTATGAGGGTTCAATCACCTCCTATATTCCATATGCACTGATGGGATTCCGGCTCGGCTTTTTTTATGTAATTTATTTATAATTATCTGTGTGCCTGTTTGTGTGTGTGGTGTTGCTCTTGTGTGCATCTTACATTGCTGGTTGTGTAATATTGTATAAAAAAATTCCATTGGCTAAATAAAAGTAGATCTGCCATTTTGCACCATAATATGGTAATAGAAATGGAAACCACTCTAAACTTGGCCCAACAACAAAGCCTGTGAATTTTCTCCCAGAGTTTGTTTGATCTAAGGCTGAATTGGATTGCATTTGTTTAAGACTTGCATGGCTTATTAAAGCATTGTACAGACAGAATTAGAGATGTTACAGGCTTTGTGTTGTAGCTGGGCTATAAGATGATGTCGATACAGCGTCCTTCACCGGTTTGCTTCAAAACCTCATCTCACAGCATTTTAAGCTGAGCTGGCAGGCTTATCAAAGACAGGCTAAGGGGTTGGTACAGTAGGGAGGGAAGTCAATAGATCAACAGCTTAACTTGCTCTTGTTGGAGTTACACTGAACTCTGTTTCCTCTTTGGCTGCTGGGATTTTTAGAAGTTTATTCCAGACACTTGATAGAGTGCAGGCCCATATGTTGATACACTGATCACAGGGCTGATACTGTCACACCAAGCAGATGTTGACTGTGACTGTCTGTGTAAACCTCTCTAAACCCTGATGTTCCACAGACCCGGGGGACCGACTGATGAGAATGAACATGATTACAGAAAGACCAAACCTGCATATTGCCACCAATCTTAAGGTCAACTATTGATAATCTCTCTCTCACAACCTTTCAGATGCACACCATCAATGTCACCCACAGAACGGTGACCTATGACATAAGGTGAAAAGGCCTAGGGTGATCGTTCAGCTTTGGGATCCATAATGAATAAAACTGTGATGGAAATACAGGATATGCATAAAAACCATTTTGCTACCTAATAAAATATTGAGTTTAACATTTTTTCATTAGTTTTTTTTTTTTCCTTATGTAGGTTGGATTTGATGAATTAACAAAGGAACACATTCATGGCCTGATTTTTTATAAATTTACGCCAAGAATGATAACTATAACACTATTTTAGCATCCACACATCATGACATTCTCTTTATAAGCATGCGTTGCTGTTTTGTCATCTGCCGCTTTAAATGCTCAAGCTCTATAAAGTTGAGTGGATTTTAATTGGCACACTGTTTTTGCTGGATCATTTATGATCTGGAAATATATATTGTATTAAAAAAAATACATTTCAAATGCAACTGTAACAACATTTAGTATTCCAGTCAATAACCCCTTATAAGCCTCAAAGGGCAAAATCGCCAGTCCTATATGTTCTGATTAAATCTGATGACAAACTACTCTAAGTCATATTGAAGACTAGTGGATGTTTGACATTTTTGGCTAAGGTCAAGCTTTGCTCTTTCTCTCTTATAACACAGAGATTCTTTCTTGTTAGGCAAATTTTTCTGTGCCCAGGTTTCTACTCGCTAATGGTGGGGGTCACCCAAAGAACATCATGTTGTACTCTGTGTGAATACAAATGCACTTCTATTGTGCTCTTAAAGGGGCAGGGCACTTATTCTCTGGCAGAGGGGCTAATTAATGGAATGGTCATTACCCTAGTCCAGCACTGAAATTTGATTAAAGAAGCGCGCACACATGTACACTCGAATGTAGGCACTGTTTTCCCCTTATTCATGTCCATTAACCTGAATTTTGATGCAAAGCATGAGACTGTGTGTGTGTGTGTGTATGCATGCATGTATGAGCAATGGGAGTTGTCTATGAAGACAGATGACGTGATTGTGGTATCGCTGCTCTTTTGTATGATCTCTCCGGGGCATTTACAACCCTGGATAGCCTGTCTAAACATGTTTATTAAACAAATAATATACACAGTAAATCATAATCATGTATGAATTCAAGTATATATGTTAGGTATAACACAGGTGTTCATGATATATATTATTTGTGAACAGAATACACACACACGCAGCTTGTTTGAACAGCATCATGCAACATATTTTCCCATTCTCATTTTTGAATACATTAATTGTACTGTATCCATTCTCTGCAAGGGATAGTTCACCCAAAAATGAAAATTCACATTTAAATTGTCACAAACACGTATGTCTTATTTCCTCTGTTTGAATACAAAAGATGGACTTTCATTGTATTTTTATTTATTTATTTCAGTACATGGAAGTCAGTGTAGACCAGCAACCATTTGATTGAATTTTCATCTTTGGGGAGAAGGGTCTGGCTGCAGACCTGCAGCTCCACTTTCAGACCTCCACTCTCACACCTCCACTCTCAGTCACCCAAAC
>JAUCMS010000127.1:14866473-14881866 GCA_032357445.1 Enteromius radiatus
AAATGGGTGTGCTGTTTGAAAAATAGCATTACGGTTTTGAAATTTTAGTTTAAAAGCTTGGTTATAGTGTTTTAGCACTGTTTGAGAAAAACTGTATGAGTCTACTCATCCAATAGTATTTCTAACAGTAGGAGAACATCTCAATAACTACTGTACATGTATTCAAGCACTGTCACAGGCTTTGGTAAAGTTGACTGTGCAAACTAGAACCTATAAGTAACTATTAGGATATGTACACATAATAACACATTACTACTACACGCGTGTTATTATGTGTACATATCCTAATAGTTACTTATAGGTTCTAACTTATTGCACACACATTATGGGCAAAAAAAGAGAAAGAAAGTTCATTGAGAGGGAGAGAGAGAGAGAATGAAAAAGAGATTTTGAGGATTATGCTTGTCTTTCTGTGAGCTGCTGTGACCTTACCACTGATATTTCATGCAAATACACTGAGTCACAGACTCAAACTGTGTATGTGTGTCAGAATAATGCAGCTGAGATAAAATATAAGAAGTTGTTGTAATTTTAAACTGTGTTTGTGTTGTGCATAATGTGAAAGAGGTTATAAATGTGTGTCCGTGTGTGTGTGGTGTGAGAACAAAAGAAATGAGGAAGATGTTGGAACAGCACTTTTCAAGGTTTTGTTCTTTTAGAGGAGAGGACTTATAAGTCTCCAAAATAGATAGATTTAAAATATGTAGCAGTCAGTAGCAATGGGAATAAGAGGGAATAAGAGACTTCTGCCTGGGTTACACTGCAACTACTGTGCAAAACAATACATAAGGAGTTTTCATGCTGAACTCTTTACTTTCTTTCTACAGTACGGACACTGGTGCGCTCATTATTATATTGTTTACATCACTCCTTGAGAACAAAAAGTAACATGGAGGTGTAACAGAGAGATTTAAGCAGACGCTTGCTAATTTAAAAAAAGTAAAAATAAATTGTTTCCAATAAAATGAGTATTTGTTTTCTCTCTCAGCTGTGGATAGTTGGCTTCCACTTTCCCTTTTCTTTTTAAACAGAGTGTTCTGATAAAGGGGGATAACAGGATAAAAAAAATCATGTTATTTAGTTAGTTTTTTTTGTTTTTATCTTTAAATGGACCTCGGGAACAGTACAAAATAATAAAAAGGCAGTTCATGGCCCCTTTCATGTTAACAAACTGAACCTAATAAAGTATATAACCATACAATAACCATATTATTAGTGCATAACTGCGTTTTGGAAACTGGTTACCATGGTAAATATGTGTGGGGGTTCTTGTATGCCGTGGCAAGAAGGAAATAGGATTGAATCTAAACAAGGTGTAGTAAACCCAACTGCTATTTAGATCAATTATGTGACTGTTTGTCCATAATGGAGAAGTTAAGTTGAACTCAGTGCTGGTAATGTAACAGTAGCTGAACAAAACATAAGTACATGAAGACAGGTGTGTTAGTGAGATAAAGGAGTGTATGGTATCTAGGTCTGTTAGCAGCTGTGTTTATCTTATGTACCAAACAAAAAAGACGGTCATAGCCATGGTGATTGATGCTTATTCTCTGAAATAGTTAGCAGCATTTACATGCCTCCCTGGTGCCGACGTGTGCTAACTACACAAACAGACCTGCTGTCTTTTTTTGGTCTCTCTCTCTGATTAAGCTGTTGTTTTATGAAATGCTGTTAACACATAAAGCCACTTAAAGGACGGATGATCAGCATTGCATTTATTCAGAGTGCTTGTTTCAGGATTACACTGATTGCACAATGTGGACGCTATGAGCTAAAAAGAGGTGTTTGAATTTTTAGTGCACAGGTATACATAAGAATAGCTTTGACACTTAGTATATGAAGTGGGCTGTTCATACAGATAAGAGCATGTTCAGTGTTTTCATTGCAGCTACTCCTAACTTCAACTATAATGTTTTTTCAAGCAATACCACAGATCTCTGTCAAGCAAAGTTATTTGTTCTTCTAATTCCAAGGCTGCCACACATGAGACAGGGTAATATGGTGTTATTTAGCAAAAGGAAAAGTGCACAGAATCACAAGAATATAGAATATTCTTGATGATAAATTGAAATATAGGCATTAACAAAGAGCAAGGCTGCTGCATATTACTATTATATAGCTAGTTTTAGTTTTAGTAACAACACTTTACAAATTATAATTCAATAACTTTTAATCCATTACATTATGTATAACAATTTACATAATTATTATTAGTAGTGTAGGATAGGATAGTAGAGTATATAGTATACTGTATATAACACTGATTTTCTTTTCTCCTTCATGAATATCAGCTAATCAGAATGAGTCAGAAGCACAGTCACGTTATTATATTTTGGACATTTATGCTTTTTATTGAAGCATCTGAGGCACTGTAGTAACAGAGCTAATAACTGCAAATATATATATATATATATAGAGTATTTATGTGCGTGCTGACAGCTCTGCTAGGTGCTGGTCAGCCCCGGCGCCTCTCGCAGCAAGAGTTAATCAGTGCGTGTGTTGATTTGAGAAGCAATGAAGTGCCTATTCTATTCAAACACTGAATAATGGGGTTGCCAGGTTCATGTCTTTGGGTTCAGAAAACAAATTCTCCCCCCCACCTCCTCTTCTGTCCTCTATTCCCTTTCCCTCCCTCATTCTGTCCCATCCCCCAGTCTATTCTACGCTCTTTTCATCAGCCATTTCCATTCCAAGCACAAGCAGCATTTTTATGCACTGACGAACAGAAGAAGTGCCATTCATTTCATTTCTGTCGTCCTTTACTTGAAACGGAGGGAAACAGATGAAAAATGGGGCTCACTATCTGTAAACACACAATTAATAATCACAACATAATGACTAGCACTGAAAGGCAAATAGGATACATTAGTGATTTGAATGGTAGTAATCCTCAGTACTGGGTGATTAGTAATGTCTAAGCCGTGGATTGTAATGCTTTTCAGATCTACTCCTGGAGGGCCACCATTCTGCAGAGTTTTGCTCCAAACCTAATGAAACACAACTGAACAAGCTAATCAAGGTCTGCAATACCTGCAGAAAGTGATCTGTTAGCATTGCCATTCATCTCAATGGGATTGAGCTCGGCTGCTGGAAGTTTGCCATTTGAAATCTGACAGTTTTTTTCAAGAGACCACCTTTTCCCCCCCCCAATCACATGAGCTGGGGGGGTGGGGGGGTTGGTACTGCAGAATGATGTCAATGTCTCGTGGACTTTCAATTGTTTAAAGGAAAAATAATTGTTTTTAAATCATATCCAATCATGTTGAATTGAAAAAAATGAAATATACAATACATAAAACATAAAAAATACAATTTCAGTAAATGTGCAATTTTCAACAACAACAACTACAGCAAGAATGTATTAAAGCAAAAAGATACATTAGATATGTGTATTAGATATAGTTGGTTAAATTTAGCATTATATGATGGGTTCTCTGCAGTGAATGGCTGCTGTCAGAAAATAGTCCAAATAGCGGATAAACTAAAACTACTTTATACTGCTGATAAACTACTCCTTTATCAGCAAGTAAAGTAAATATCTATGGGGAGAACTTTACCTGTAAACTACAAATGAACCTGTAGGGCAAAAATCTTACTTCGCGCCTGTGTTCCCTGTATTTTCAGTGGAATCGTTCATAGAGAATTCTGTTTAGTTATTTCAATCTTTTACTGTGCTATTTCAGATGAACCTGTCCCTAATGACACACACAAAAAATCACAAACTGCAGTTAGTCGCTGACATATGCCAGGTTATATAGTTTCTGTCTAAGTGGGCGGCTGTTGGCACGTTAAGGTATTGAGCACAATCATACACTGCTGGATTGTGGTAAATATGTGATATGAATGTACATGTCTATTCCTCACAGCTCTCTGTAAATGCTGTGGTTCTTGCTCTAGGCTGTAAAATAACACAATAAGCCACAAGAGGCCATACATTACAGTGATTGTACCACGGTCACAGCGTGAAGCACAGTCTCATCCAATCAGATTTAAGAGCAGGAACTATGTATTATATAAGAACATTTATACTCCTGATGTTCACCAGCATACTGAGGGAATATGAGTCATGCTAAATCAAGCACAGTTAGTAGCAGAAATGCCTGCAATTTCTCTTCCTGTTGTAGGTCTTACAGAATAAAAAAAAAAAAAAAAAAACTATATTCAATATTAGAATTACAGTTTTTCAGCAAATTAGAAACATGTTCCTATTTCACGTCCTTATATTTTAGAATATTAAAATGTGCTTAATGTGTTGTGCAGTTGTATTTTTGATACATCAACACATGTAAAATGTTATGAAATTATTGTTTCTGTAAAAAAAACAACACCACAATTTATGTCAAATGAACTAGTAGGAAAGATAAAGAATCTGATGGATCAGAACATTGACTTGTCCAGTAATGTACAGTAGATGAAAGAGGGGATGGTTGTCATTTATTTTAAGACATTTTAATTTAAATTGGATTCAGACTGTAAGCGCTGCCATGTCTTTCTGACTCCAGGTGTCTGCCTCAGGAGTAATCAGTATGCATTAAATCTCATCTGTGTTTTGCAATGTTATTGATGTGAGAGGAATAAAATGACACACGTATCCTTTAATAATCACTCTGATTCAAAATTGAAAAGAACAGATACAAAAGCGATTTTAATTTTAATTTTAATCAGCACACATTTATCTGTCCTATTCATTTTGTCTCCACTTTGTGAAATGACTCGAATCAAACAGATAAATAGCATCTTCATACTACATGATTGAAACACAAGCTTTTCTGACATGACTCAACCTGTGTGACGGGCTGTTTGGAATCCAGCATCAATGAAACATGGCAGATGGGCTCACCACCTCGCTGTCCTTTATGGGAATGAATTCTGTATGAACTTCTGTCAAATAGCACAAGAGGGAACAGTTCTGTGATTAATAAAGCAGTTGAATTGAATTGTAAAAAGAAATTAGGTTTTGAAGACACATAATCTGCTAGAGTTTCTTTTGTTCAACACATGGGCTTTTGTCTCCCCTTTCTTTCTCTGTCTTTGCATTATTGAAGTGCATTTAAAGCGTCTGAAGTTTACAGGCTGCATGATTAGAAAACTAAAGTGGTTTTTCAGTAACCATATGTTTCTCCTTTTTTCCTCAACATGTTACTGTTTTATAATTGATGCATGGGAATGCATTTTTCTTTTTATAGATTTCTTCAGATATATACAGTAAATGGCTGTCCATTTCTGCCTCAGAATAAAATAGAAGCAGCAAAAATCTCAAATAGCAGTGAGTAATTATTGAAAGAATTTTCATTTTTGGGTAAACTGTCTTAGTTAAACTACCTCACATTCAGCTGTTTTTCTCTCTTCCCTGAGGTGGAAACAGGCTTCCGTAAAGGTTTTGGGTAATTTTACCATATTTAAATTCATTGCCCTAAGATTTGTCCTTAAAATCGGCACAGAAAAAGTTGAAAAGACACTGCACAAGCATAATTAACATATTTATTTTCATATTTGAACCATCTAAATGATTCTGCATTCATAGATATGACATTTGAATGAACTGGCATGTTATGAATTCAGCATTAAAATGACCCAAAGACCCTTGAATGGACAAAGCCTTCTCATGTTTTTGTATGTCCTCAATAGAGGCTCAAATGTATAGTAAAGGCCATTATGTAACACAGTTACACAAGTTCTCTTTATGGAGGATAGCTGCTCTGTAAGTCAATTGAAAAATAAAGCATGAAAAAGTTTTTTTCTTTTTTTTGTCTTATATATTTGTACTGACAAGCTTCCCCCATAATCAGGCAGTTGAACCTCTGAACCAGTACAAGTGTGATCGGTTTTGTGCAAAAACACTACAATATCAATGGTGATTTAGACCGCAAGCAACTACAACTGATCTCTGAGAGCCACCGTGGTTTGATTGCTGTTGGAACTGCTTAAAATGAAACCAAAGTTGTGGTTTGGTTTACCGGCAGTGCCAATGACTAAATGAGTTGCCATTCACAAAAGTTGAATTGATCCCAACCTAAGCAGCCGTTGGGCTTGCTGTTTCTCATTCATGTTAAAAACCACAAGAGCGGTGCATAGCCGAAAAGAAATGCAACCATCACCTCACCTCTCGTAGCTGGCATTGGCATGCCAGAGAATGTAACAGTGAGAAAGTAATTTTTATGAAATACATAATTGCTGCAGTGCAGAAATGGAGCAGGGAAATTATTTGATTCTCTTAATGTTGAGTGTTGGCCGGATTCCAGCGGCCGTATACTGTATAAGAGACTTTCTTAAACGATTTCTTGGTTGCCAAGAGCTACTACAGCAAACAGATAGCTACTCTGAGAAGATAGCTGATGGACCGGCAGACAGTCAAACACAGCTGTAGGACCAGAACCAGAACATTCTATGTTTCTTTGTAGTCAGCAGATTATAAACACTGTAAAAGTGCCAGAATCAGTCAGTTAGCCTGGAATTGAGATTTGGTGTGAACTTTCTCACATTTCTTCATGTTAAGGAGGGTATTTGAGGTACGGCGGCCAAGTTATATGTTTATAATAGTCCTGCTTTAATAATTCATTTCAATGACTCAATTGAGAAAGTTTGAGATGGCTTGAGAGGGGTTTTAGTGTGCTTCGGTCATTAATAAATGATGTTTCATTACTTTGCAGATGTTCGTTTGCTTTACTTTTATTTCTTCTCTCTCAGGCCACCACAGATTCAAATTTAAAAGTGGGATACGTCAGTACGGAGAGTTGGTGTAAAACTATAAGCCTCTTACATTAGCTTTCTTTTTTTCACATTAATAACATCTCACGGCTAACATGATTACTTACACCAAAAACGAGGATGTTTGTGTGTTTGCTCTGGAAAAGACAAGAAACTTATTTTGTCTCTCTTTCTCTCTCTCTTTATCTTTCTCTCCGCCTTTTACCCACAACCCCTATAATTGAATTCACTTCTTGCACATTTAAATGAAGAAAGAAATGGAGAGGAAATGGTGTCAGAGACACAAAGAGGGAAGCAGTGTTGCTCTTGTAGAGACTGTAAATGTAGAGCGGTAGGAATGAATCACTCTAATGGCTCAGCTGACATCTCCTCTCAATATTATGACTTTTGAAAACTTCTCTAGAAGATTGATTATATAACACTCACTCTATTTACTGCCTGGAACAGAGCGCCTCTTTCCTCAAGTCTTTTAGAAACAGAAAAAGTCTACAAGACAAAAAAAAGGCTATAGAGAGGGAGTGAGAGATGGAGAATTCATCTTTAAGTGGATGGATGCTTAAAAGCATGACATATGTTTTAAAACACAGAAAACAGTCATGAGTTCACCCGCGTTAATGGGAGAATATGTGACTCATGCTATTGTTGAATGTGTGTGTTGCCTGAAATCAAACACCTGTCTGGAATTGTTGAATGTATGATTAAGAGAGTGATGTCAAACAACAGATGTTTATCAGTTTCTATTCAAACAACCTAAGGAAAACAAATGAGTCTCAAAGTGCTGTGAACGTAGGTGGAGGAGGTAATGTAGAACTGCCATTAACACAGCGGCCTTCTTTTTTTTATTATTGAGTTTTATTATTGCACATTAAAGATAGGATCTGCAGCAGCTGCAAGTGTTTAGAATCAGTTCACATGGACCCTAATAAACAGACATAAACACTAACGACCAGCTCTCATCACATTTTTATTTAATAACTATAATAGAAAATTGAACATTTTCAAAGTGCATGTTTTTCTGGAAAGGAGAATATTTTCTAGAAAATCAGCCCACACACACACACACACACACACACATAAATGTGTTGTTTATATCAAATTCTTAAATTGTAAAATTTTTTTATTCTTTTTTGATAAAAGGAGTACATTCTATATTAAAATAGAAAACATTTTAAGTGTAGTTAATATTATTATTATTATTTTACAATATCCTACTGTTTTCTTACAAGATTTTTCTTTGCTGCAGTTTAAACCAACCCCAAACTTTTAAACGATAGTCCATGTATTGTATTTTTCCGAAAAAATTTCTATTCACAATATGTCACATAATTCCAGCATAGTCACTTACTGGTCGTGATCTGTATTCATCCGTTACTGAGTGATATTGAGAGGGTGTGTTTTCATAGCTACAATATAACCTGCATGGAAATTTGGTTTAAGGAATTTCACTCTAAACAAGTGATCTTCAGATAAACAGGAAGATTATACTGCCTGACTGTTGTTATGCTAACTCTAATAGAAGTCTGTGTATGTCATGTTTCTGTTCACAATTAGCCAGCAGGCTAACTGTCATTTGTTTACATAAAGAACTTTGTTTCGACTTTATTGTAAGGGCCTATACTACTAAAAAATACATGTGACCATAATATTAGTGCTCTTTAACCTCTGTAAAAGTGCTAGCCATTATGTAGCAGGACAAAATCAATAACATAAAGGTTATTTTAAAGACTATTCAAAGGTCAGAGAAATAAAACATACCCAGCGAGTATAGTTTTTCACATTTGTCACAGCTTTTTGGGGTTGTGCTACATTATGCTAATTATAGCCTGGAAGCATCTGTAGATGAGTCGCGCGTGTGAAGCTAGATAATGCACGCTTATATCTGGGGCGCTGTGCTTTTTAAAGCACACATTGTTTCTTACCTGACAGCTCATTGTTATTTTTGCTACAGAAAGCTGTGTGAATAATTTATTATACATATATTTGAAAAGATAGCACTGGAATGTGTTCTGCATATTACCGCTTTTAAGTGTGCACGAAAAATAGTCGGCTTTTGATTAATGCGTCTTTTGCATTTGCAATCATTTAACAAAACATTTAAACCTCGTAGATGACATAAGTGTTACAGACGGATTGGCCTCATTCGGTCGCTTCTTAAGTACGTGAAGCGGTTTGATATGTGATACGTTGTTTATAATGCGTATTCCAACCCACCAAGGTGAATTATAGATGTGAACTTTGACCTTGGGGCTGTGACCTGCTGTCTGGGTTATTAAGCAGAACTAGTACTCAAATTGTTCGCCTAAGCAGTGATATAAATGCACAGTCACACAGACAATAGTCACTGGAACAGAGCCGTTTTTCAGAGGTCTTAGAAGCCCCATTACTTCGTATTTATCCGCACACATAAGTCCGGGCCGGGAATCCACTGGAATAATACATGCGATTCTAATGATAATTGGTTCGAAGAGAGAAGGAAAATGTAATTCAAACAGATCTCTGCTATAATTTCATGCGTGGGGGAGATCAAAGCCCCTTCCTGTGCTGAAGTTATTCAGATACAGTTGTCTCAGACAGCTGCCTGATAATCACATTTCAGCAGTTGTCAAAGGAAGGCCTCTGATGGGGCTCAGCCTAGAGTCAGGTCATTATTAGATCCCCATTGTGCTAAATGTTATTTATTGCTGTCAGAGAGCATTAATGTTTAATGTTTAATTCAGCAGTGGAAAATGGGCAGCTCAAACAGTCACAGTCTGATAGGACAAAAGAGCTGACTGAACCAATGCCAAACTGTAGGGAGGGAGGGAGAAGAAAAGGGAATGGTAGAGATTCAAACATATGGCAAGGGAGTGAAAGAGAGAGAGAGAGAGAGAGAGGTAGAGGTGAAGATGAATGGATAATCGCTTAGATAATGGTTTTAATTTACATGTGTTGTAAAGGGTAATGATGTAATATAATGTTTATCTTGTCTGAAGAGTTTAATTTCCATCGGCCTGACCCAATACTCCACGACACAATGCATTATAAGACTCAAATGGGCCTTATAAACAACACAGCAGCTGTGCGCATGCATTAGTGCATGTGTGTGTGTTTAATTGTAAAAGGTGGAGAGAGTCCATGATGCATGATTAATTCATTAAGATGGGTTTTGGCCAACAACGCTCTCCATGATTGAAGGAGATTTGATGTTTCAACTCCTTATTCTTCATTCCCACCTCCAGCGTGTTTGTTTTTAACCGCTTAATCTGTTACTTTCCCAAATTCTTCTCATTATTGTCTAAGAATAAAGGTTTTAAAAGGAGCTTTTGTGTGGCAGCGAGAAAGAGGAAGACAGCATCCCGCTCCGAAAATACACTGCTGATGTACAAAGGCTCTGATGTTTGTCTTTTAGCCTGTGTAAAGCTCATTCATTATGTAAGAACACATTTATATTCAAGCCGTAGACCTTGAGACCTGAAACCCTCAACCCACACACAGACACAGACACACAGTAAGATGTGCTTATAAACGCAGTCGTTTATTTTTGCTTGTTCACCTCGCACTCCCTCCTCACCTTATCCTTTAGCTCTTCTGATGAAACACAAATCAGCAGACTTTAAAGGATGCGCATTACACCTTTCATGTCCCGAGCTCAAAGAAAGCTGCAGAAAAGACTATTCTAAATGTGCTGAATTAATATTATAACCGCTTTAGTCCTGCGATCCCTCCCACGGTTTGCTTTGATAATGAAATCGATCCTTTTGGCGAGCGGTAAGCGCGTGACCTTACTCTTACGATGAAAGGAATTTCAATGTGGAATCCAGTGTGCGGCGTAATATCGACAGAACAAGCGAGTACTTTGCCTGTATGCGCTTAAAATGCTTCATCAGTCCTCTCAGTGCTGTTTTTATACTCTCATAGAGGCCGTGCTGCTAAAACATGTCAAAGTAGTCAAGCTGTCATCCACTCAACTACATCGTCACGTCTAAATCTTTCATACACTTGATTTCAAAAGCATGTGTGCAGTACTACAGCGGGAGCCATTACTGTGAGTAATAATTGTAGAGAGAGACAGAGAGGAAAACACAAGGAGTCGGAGCAGCCAACACATATCAGCGTGTGATAAAGGTGCTTGACATCATCTAAGCAGCGCTGCCCATTTGTAACCAGGTTACCATCTATCTTTCATCAGTAATTGAGAACATGTAGCCACAGCCTAGAGTGTATCAACAATATAAAATGTTGTTAGCCTTCCATCAAGTCAGTGCAGACAAGAATTAATAGCTGTCATCAGAAAGGGAGAGAGAGACCCTGTGCTGGGTTTTACTGTGTGTGTGAGGGATTGAGTGGCTCAGTTCATTATCACTGCTGTCACACTGCTGTGTGTGTGTATGTGTGTGTGTGCACGCTCACCTTCATATATTTATCTGCGTGCAAAAAACAAGCAAAAGGTCATAGGTATGACAGGCAAATCCTGTTCACATAAATATATTGGTTGAACTGATATTTGACATTGACGTGACAGTAGATATACAGACAACCAAGGAATTTCTTTTGGATTAATGAGTATGTTTACTGGACAGCCTTTTTGTAAATGTGTATTTATACATCCTGCATTCCTTTTGCTGGGTAGCACATGTTTATTCTGGGTGCTTTAAAATGTTCACATGAGCATTTTTGATTAGTCTTGGGGTTAAAGGGTTAGGTTACTTAAAAATTACAATTCTGTCGTTAATTACTCCCCTCATGACTTTATCTTCAAAGCACAAAAATATATATATTTTTGGTGAAATTTTGAAAATTTCTGACCCTCCATAGACAGAAACAGAACTACCAAGTTCAAGGCCCAGAAAGGTAGTAAAGAAAATTGTTAAAATAGTCCATGTGACATCAGTGGTTCTTGGATTTTCAAAATATCTTAATTTATGTTCTGAAGATGAACGGGTTTGGAACAGTAAGTTCTTTAGGGGTTGGGATGACATGAGGGAGAGTAATTAAAGGTACAGCATGCAAGACTGACAGCTAGCGGTTAAAATGGGTACAGAAAAAACAAAGGCATTCCGCCCCGAAACACACATTTCAGAGTATAATTATTGGCTATAGCATTATTCTTTTAGCTATGTAAACATAACATGATTCCTTGACAGCAATATGCTGTATTTTCAGATGACTAGAAGTGGGTAGCAGTTGAAATGGGTACTGCAATTCTGAAAATTGAGTTTTTACAGAAATAGGTTGCATAATTGTGTCTTAAATTATATTAATCCCCCTCATGTTAGAATACAAATTAAGATATTTTGGATGAAATCTGAGAGCTTTCTGACCCTGAAAGCAAATACCACATTCAGTCAAGACCCAGAAAAGGTAGTAAAGACATTGTTAAAATAGTCCATGTGACACCAGTAGTCCAACTGTAATTTTATGAAGCTATGAGAATGCTTCTTCATTCAAAGAAAATAAAAACAACAACTTTATTTAACAATTCCTTGTCATCTACTGTATGTCAGTCTTCTAAAGCATTTTCACAAGAGTACAACAATGCATGTATGTGTCGTTGTACTGTTGTGAACACATGAAGACTGACACAGACGAGAAGAAATTATTGACTGACGTCATTATTGCTTTATTCTTTTTTTTTTTTGAACAGTTGAACGTCTGAAGACCTATTAACTATTTTATTGATCACTATCTTTCTTTTGTTGATTACTAACTATAGAAAGCTCTCAGATTTCATCCATAAATTTGTGTTAGAAAGATAAACAAGGGTCAAGATTTGGAATGACAAGAGTGTGAGTAATTAATAACAGAATTGTTATTATTGGGTGAACTATCTCTTTAATCTATTCTTTGAGTTCAGCCTCATGGCATACAGTAAATGTACCTGGAGGCACATTTTTGCAAGATGGGAAATACGTACCAATAAGTACTTATCCCTAGCCTGGGCCCGCCCATACTGGCCAAGCTGCCGTTTTAGAGCATTTCTATGAGAAAAAGATGGTGTGTACCGAGCAGCAACAATCGTTCGACTCTGCTGTTGCAGCTGTTTTGAGAAATTTTCATGACAGGTTTTCTTTGAAAACGGAGCAGAAGTAATTAAAGTAAGTAAAGACATTTTCCTACTGCTTTAATGAAGCTAGCTACAATTGTTTACGGTGGCTTCAGGTTCCGTCGCTACGCATACGTCATCGGAATGAGTGGTCTGATTGGTTGTAGATTCGTCCAGTATATACAGAGGCATTTGATGGACGCAGGTAGTAAGGCAGCTTGGCCAGACTAAGCTCCTATGAGCTTTATAGTTGCAGAAGCCAGGCTAACTTATCACTGCAGTTTTCAAAAGAAATGTCCACTGAGTCCCCAGGTACATTTTATTCCATGAGAACATAAAAAAGAAGCAATATTTGATTGGTCTACCTGCATAATATGTAAACATTAGTCAACATGAGTAAACAATGAAGATGTTATGTGTTGATACATTTGTGAAATATTAAATTAAAATATCAGCAGAACATCTAGAAATATTTTAGTTCAGAGGGTTTTAGCTGATAAAAATGTTTGAGACCGCTTATCATAGACAATTATGCTGCATTCTTTGAGGGGGAAGTTCAGAGGTCAGGGGTTATGTCTTGCCCTCCCCTACAGGGCACCTAGGTCACCACAAGATCTTAGAAAAATCCCAAATGAATTGTCTGATCAAATGATTGCTGTATTACAAACAAGACCAAACAGGACTCTTTTAATCTCATAATTTAAAGGATGTAGTGAAGAAAAGAAAGAGAAGGATGAAATGTTTTCCAGAGGCAGCATGACAGACTGTGTTAAAGTGTATGTCTTTTAGTGTGTATGTGAGAGAGACAGAGAGAGAGAGTGTGTTTGGTGTGTATGTTGAATGATCACTCAGCTCTGCTTGTGTGTGCTCTAATTACACTGCAGATTAGAGAAGGCAAATTAAACTGCTCAGTGCCACTGGCAGTAATGACTGCAGGCAAATGATTGTAATTATGAACAGATTGCTTTACTGTCGATAATTAAAACAACAACACAACTTACTTTACGACTGCCTGCCGATGGCTCTCTTAAACTGACACAGTCGATGTAGACTTCGTTCTTCAGTCTGTCAAACTCTATACATCTCTCGCTCTGTTCATTTATACCACAATCTTTGTTTCTGTCAGTGGTTTTATTTACTCTTTAACACCTGTACTTTCTCCTGCCATCTCATTCTTCAGCCCTGACCATCCTGTGGTTTCCAATCACTTCCTCTGAACCTCATGTGTTTTTATAGAACAGAAGGCATATCTTTATCCTGCTGATTATGTTTTATCCTTTATCCTGCTTATTATAAGCAAAAGAGCATTAAAAATTGATTGAGTTTAAATAATTGTATTATGTGAGAAGAAAGAGAAGTGCAGTCATATAAGACATTTGAAACCAGTCCTGGCATGTCGGAAAATGGATACCTGGGACAACAGCCAACTGGTGTTCTTAATCTTGTGAAAATTATCACTTGGCTACTTACCAAATAAACTAATGCATGCAATCCTACCACCTGCATACTGTGTTAAATAAAACAGTTATTGACCATTACATGGACTAACAAGCATAGCATGAAGGTTTTTGACTAAACTATTCCTTTAACCCTTTCAGTGGTGAGTTTAAAATAATCCAGGCGACCGTTATTTTAGAACATTTGCCCTTACTGTTTCCATGGCGACACTGCGACCACGATAACACTGCATGACAGATTAATCGCTATTTGGTTTTTCCATTTTTATTTAAAATATTCACAAACTTGCTTACCATGGCATGAACAATTATGTGTAAATGAGTGCGTTTTGTAAATTAAACACCTTTATAAATGATCTTGATTGTGATCTTTAACATGAGATGGGCGCCACCATGTTTGTTCGCGCTGCAGTTCAGAGTCCCGTCAGTCGGATTAACAGCACACAAATTCATCAATTTCTCCTGAAATCTGCAAATTAAATTTGATTGTTATTGTTGCTTCCATAGACATCTGTTTGTATTTTACAATCTCTAAATGTATTTTTTCACTAGTTCTTATGTGTATTTAAATGTCAGAAACATAAAATATGCATTATGTGGTTAAGAACCCTGCATAGTTGTGATAATATGACAAGCACAGTGCACGTCTCGCTCTGGCTCAGCGTAAACGCACGAAAACCCAATTTGAATTTGGCAGTTATGCGACGTCACCGAACGTTCTAAATCCCATATGTGGGACCGTACTCCCAGGGGCACGGAAAGAAAAATCCCATATGTGGGACCGTGTGCTGTATGTAGAATCGACGCCTAATCTATTGCTGGCAAAATTCAAAGTACTGGAGACGTTTTTTTTCATCTGACCCCTCCTCCTCAGACCTCCCCACACGCAGGTTTCCAGATTGACAAGACCATCAGAAAATAGCACATGTGATGATGAATAAAATGAAATACACTGTGTTTGCCACCAGTGGCCAACCTGGGGTGCTGAAATACAATTGGCTAAACTGGCAGTGGGTGCGTTTCACAAACCTAAACAGTGGCTCACATTTTCAAATGAGAATAAATAACTGTAGCATTGTTTTTCAGATAAACAAGTATGTTAACTTGGCATGTTTCTAGAATGGAAAACTGAATTTACCTTGGCATGGTTGAATAATAACAGTTCAGTACGTGGACATAACATACTGTGAGTCTCAAACACCATCG
>JAUCMS010000127.1:14890310-14904410 GCA_032357445.1 Enteromius radiatus
ACATTCCATTGGTTTGGTGCTACAGCATGCTCACACGCCGGTCACGCAGGGGGCGTTCCCATAGCGTTTTGACGCAGTGTCTCGTTCCCTAGAGGAACAATGGTTATATTCATAACCTGAGACGTTTTGTCGCATTGCTCACTTGCGGTATAGACACTGTTTGATATATGACATAAAGAATATCATATCTGCAACAGCATCCACAATGCATTTTTAGACATTCATGAATAGAGGCAAGACAGTATAATGATGTTCATGTTTCGGCACTACAGCAGAGCAAGACATCATTTGCACTGTGTCTTTAAACAACAAACGCATGCTGGGAATCCATTGCTGCAAGCTGTAAAACATATGTTGCATATAAAAGTACATTTCTGATTGGATTACATTCCCTCTTTCTATTCAGTAGAGTTTTATAGAAACCACTGGCAAAGCAGCAGCCCATCAGTTACAGTCAGTTTCTTTAGATACACAGCAGAGTGCCAACTACCCTAACTGTAGTGCTTGGTTTCATGTTTAATATGCTAAAATAAACTTCAGATATTCCCGGCTCAGCAGACATTCTGCTGAGTTTATCATCAGAAAAGATGCATCATGCAACTGTAACAGCTGCGGTGGTTAAGAAGAAGTGCTTTTTTCTTTCTCTATCTGTCGCTGCTCTAGTAAAACAAATTCATTAGAGGTTGCGGGTAAAAGCTGCAATAAGCATAAAATAGGGACTGCAATATATTATGATATTACTATTTGATGTTAATATAAAATAACAGTTAAATTAGTTTTTGGGCTTTGGGAATGGTCAAAACTGATCTCATATCTTTCCTGCGGATATATCCGAACCAATAAATTTAAAAAGTAAAAAGTAATACATAAACACAAATATCAAAATATCTGTCACAAAGACTAATCATGGCTTTACAGTGGCCAAATTAAACACAGAACTATATAACGTGCCTTTATCTAAACATGTGGGTAAATGCTGCATAAAAGCTGTAATAAAAGAATTGTTTACACTGATCACATAAACCCCAACAAACACCAACATAAAAAGTTTGCTGTTAGGATTAAAAGGTATGATGGATAGATGAGTTTTATTGGACTTGAAAATCTAAACCAACATTCAATGCCATTATAAAGCTTGGACGAGCCAAGACAGATTTTCAGTTTGTCTGAAAAAAGAAAGTTAAATTCACATAGGATGACTTGAAGGTGAGTAAACATTTGGGTAAATTTCATGTTTGAACTATCGCATTAATTCATTAGGTGTCATGAACTAACTAACCTCTAGCATTTATTAATCTAGGTTAATGTTAATTTCTACATAACATTTTGTACCTTATAACATTAGTATAATGCTGTAGTAGAACAATAATTATTATGTATTATCATTAACCTACTGTATAGATAGCTAAAAGCAAGGAAAAAAGAAAAATGCGGTTTCATTTAACTCTGTGTTACCAACCATAGCCAAATCCACAACAAAGCAATCAACTTTAGTGGATTTTGCTAATTTAAAGTATTAAATTGTACAGGTCTTGACGGTTTTTCCCAGTATTGACTAGCACTACATGTTTGGATTATGCATTTGTCCATTCAATTAGGCAGCTGTGAAGGCTAAATTAAATGGAAATAGTGTGAATTGGCAACAGTCTGGATTTATACCGGCCACAGTATCATATATTCCTGCTGATGTGTATCGATTGAACTCCATGCAGGCTCAGAAAGAGTGCAGTCTGCATGTATCAGAGGGAATACGTGGAGTGAGGAATTGGTGTGTATGTGTATGTGTGTTTAGATGAAGGTGTGAGTATCTACACACCATAGCTTGCCTCTCCTGAGTGCGATCTATAGCTGTTGTGATGAGAAATGTGGCATAGGTTACTGTTTGTACACTTGTGGGATACTAATGTTAAGACCGTTCAAAATAGGTGAAGATAACCTGGCAATTAGTTTTTACTAGGGATGCACAATATATTGATATTATATTGGATGTCACCTGACTTTTTTTTTATTTTACTGTTATCCAGAAATCCAATATTTGTTGGAAAAACCTCTTTAAAATAGTATTTAATTATGCAAATAATGTTCTATAGTGTTGTTTCTTCCTCCTGTTATCTGTAATATATTTATACAAAGAAGGATAGAATTGAATACTGCATCCGCCATAGCATGAGTTATGAGTTTTGGCTAGAATATTAATATATGTGCATCCCTAATGTGTACACATATGTGCCTTTGTGGTTGTTTTTACTGCCTAAAGCCCAGGGTTGACAGCACATCAAGTACACACACAAATAACATAAGAAAGACTATTCATATTCCCACCAAAGAAATCATTTTATGGCATTTGCTATAACAGCATGAAGGACTTTGTGATCTGTTTTAATGGTAGGATCATGATAAATTAGGTGTCTCTTTGCTTCTGCAGCAATCCCTGAGACGTCTGATGGAAAGTCTGTTTTTCATTTTGCAATTCTTTCAGCCTCACAGTGTAGAGCCTCAAACTGTCTGGAAGAGGTGTATGAGAGAGAGGACAAGTCTTTAGGGAACACTGAGTAAGATGAATGAGTTCTGTTTGAAAGTCAAAGATGACCACCCGCCCATCGCACCCCACCAGTCACATCACTATTACCATACCTGACAACGTCTGCACTCTCACTCTTAATGTGAGAAAGGTTTGAGCACTAATTACAGCCCTAATTATGGGAAACATCAGCGTACAAGTTGGGTTGTTGTGTCTGTGAGCTATTAAAATTAGTATGTTTCAGTTATATGCATGAATTAGTGAAAATATTTGTTTTGTTAGAGCATTCTTTAAGTCAATTTATGGTATCAATATCTATGTGAATAATTTAGAAATCCATTTTTGAGAAGATCTGAAATGCAATTTTGCTAGACTGCAGGCTTTGTAATCTCTCAAGTCAAGCCTCTCTCTTTTTCTGTTTTTTTTTTTTTTTTTTTTACTTTTTTTTTTACTGTAGTTGCTATTTGTCATGTGAATCCCTCTATTAACCCCAGTGTAAGAGAGTGTGTATATGTGTGAAAGAGTAGGAAGGAGAGAGAGAGAGAGAGAGAGAGAATGCCCCTAATCTCCTCTGATTCACTTTGACATGTGAATGACACGGTGAATGGTTGCCATGGAAATAAATGTGTAAAATTTATGCATGCACCTTTTTTTCTGCCTCAGCCAAAAAGAGGGAGATTTTGCTAATGGGGTGTAAGTGCTACTGGTCTCTCTATCTCTCTCTCTATCTGTCTGTCTCTCTTTGTGGACGTATGTAAATGTGTGTGTGAGTGTGTATAAATGTGGGTGTATGTCTTTCTCTGTGCTTAGCGGACATTATATTGTGGGTTGTTCTTATGCTTCAAAGCATGTTAGCATGATTAGCAGCGATGCCACGGTATGAAAACACAACAATGTAAAGGCTGAATTCGAAAACTAGACTGGTGCAATATAAACCCTCAATTATCATATAAAATTAGAAGGTTTGCATTGAGACGGTAAGCTGTTCCGATATGATCTCATGAGTTTTTATATTTTTACGTGACGTGTGGTTCAGCCATATGCACATTTACTTACATTTGCATGAAACGTACAGTGTATTAAAATCAGATAAAATGGAAATGATTTACATATAAACAACTTTGCATACATACAAATGAATCTTCAAGAAAAGCGAAATCAAGGTATTACCATTTTGATTATTGCATTCAGTTGTCATAAGAATAGCATTATGTTTAAATGCAGTTTGCTTAATATGAAATAACATTTTGTTCTGTTCTGTGTGACTTTTGCTGCCAAGTTGTTTCAATAACTGCATAATGTTAAGCAAGGCTACACATTAAAATTTTTAAATTAATTTACATTTCTGTAATAATGTGTTATGTAATATGAAATTATTTGTTTGCAGTGGGACTCAAAAGGCATTTTCTCAGTCATGCTGTGACAACTTGACTTAAATTCTGAATCTCAAAATCAGAAAGAGCTTTCCTGCCAAGTATGTTTTTACACAGAAGGAGTTTGTCTGATAGAAGCTTCCAGTGGAGAGCAATTTAGTGTACATTAATTGTGTGTACAAATTAGTGTACATAAAACTTGTACATTAAGGCAATAAAATTAAATAGAAAATATAAGAATAATAATGAAAAAAATAGACAAGAAAACTAACCACAGTATAAATAAAACCACCAGCTTGACTTGAATCATTACTCTTCACAAAACTGGCATCATGGACTAATTTTGGATACTGTAATTGAAGTTGTCATTTTCTTGCACATTCCTGTTATGTTTTATATTTTATTTCCTCTATTAAATGGTTATATTTAGGTTTGGATGTAGGGTTTATCAAAGAAATGATGGGAAGTTTATCTATGCAAAAGCTTTATGACAACATTTGAAATGAATCAAACCTTTTCCACAAAGTTGTCCTAAAACCTAAAACCAAAATGTGTTCTTGTCTTGTTACAACTTTAATTAACTTTTTTTTATTCACTTGTAATGTACAGTAATATATATATATATATATATGATTTATTTTTCAGATTTTTCAATATGTCCAAATGGTATATATTAGCCAAAACAGTACTTTATGTTTTGTACCTAAAAATATTACATACCAATACCTACACATAAACGCGTAAATTTCCAAAGAAATGGAACTAGCACAATAATAAGTACACACAGACACACACACACACACACACACACACTTTCTCTCGCACAGAGGCAGTGGACAAACCCCAGGGTGCAATTTTACTATTTTGGTTTCCTGCATGAATTCCAGGAATTGTGTAAGTATGTGTGTTGTGTTGGCGAAACAATGAGCATTACATCCATCATTACATTTTCTGAGGCCATTATTTCAACTTCTCTTAGCCATATTTTATGGCCTCATTTTTACTGCCACATTCTTAGATTTCAAAGTCATAGCTCATATCCAAAAATGCTTCTCTAAAGTTCTGCACCTCATAAATGAAATAATGTATGCTGCAGTGCAGAACAAGAAGAAATTCTGTTTATGAAATCAGCTTATATACTGTAGTCAGACATGCAATGTTTTACTTTCTTGTTTTACTTTACTTGTCATTGCAGCCTTCATAATGCTGAATCATGTATTAATGATTCAGCAGGGTGCAGCAGCAATAATATCTCCTTCATTTGCAATACTCAAGTATTTCAAACGTGTTCTGCTCTTCTCTCTGAATTTATCAGCTTGTTAACCTTTAGATCAGCAGTCAGTGGGAGAAGAAATCTGATCGAGCAGTTCTGTACACAGGGTAATGGCTCTTTCTTTCTCATCCCCAGGCCAGTTAGTCTCTTCATATATAATGGACACAGCAGCAGTGTAATAGAATTCTTAGATATTTATTTCATGATATAATCTTCTGTATGAATCTAGATTAAGACCTGGTTTATTTTAAGTGTATTTTAAGAGGAATTTCAATAGCATGTGGTTTGGTTTTTTAAAGAGTATGAAATTAATCAAGAGTACAGTCCATCACATATAAGGAATTATTATTGGAAAAATAATGTGAAAGACACAGAGAGGCAGAGAGGGAGAAAAAGGGAGATATGGGTAGAGAGAGAGAGTAAACCAATGACTGTCCCAAGCCATTAGAATGAGGGATATTTCAGCTTGACTGAGCAATTCATTCTCAGCATGTCACATTGAATTTTCTCAATTCTAACAGCCCCCGCACTCCTCACTTTTTCCTATCCTTTCAGATGCTGAAATATTGCTTCCAAAAAGCTATTCTATCTAAATATGTTACAGTCTGCTTGTTTGTTAATCACAGTGAACATGAATATTCACTTTGCAGTTAATGGCATTTTAATTAATCATGTAGCATTTCAAATATGTGTAACCCATTTATTTCATATATGTTACTGTTTAATACATGAAGGAAAGATAGTTTTAGAGCAGCACGTTCCTCTAATTCTGCCAATTACAACCCAAAGGTAAACATGTATAGATGTTCCTTACCTCACTTTAGTTTCCTTTAAAGAGGTATTTTGTTTTCATTCTGTGACAGATTTTTTTTTTCAGAACATAGATTGAATGCATTTCTTATCTTTATTATCATTATATCTGTTTTTTAATTATTGTGCTGCTACAGTTAACATGTTCACTGATGTCTGATACAATTCCAACCTTTTAAAGGGTTATAAAATCAGGATTTGTAACAATTTTCTTAACAAAAAGTGTTTTCAGTTTAATTTTTAGTCAACATTATTAGGGGTTAATTGGATTTTTATATGGGTCGTGTGTGCAATTTCCCAAAAGGAGTCTGTTTACAGGAGCGTCTGTAACCTTAACAGCCCAGTGGTTTTAGTGTTTTGAAAACAACAGGCTTTATGATTAGGGCTGCATACGCAAAGCATGGCAAGAACTCATCAGCAAAGAAGAATAGTGGGTGCAGACCAATCATGAATCATAGGAACCATCACACACTACAAAGGATTTTATTCAAACAACACTAAAGTACTGCAGCAAAATCGACAGCAAACCTCAGTATTCACCTCAAAAACCCTACTTCAACAAAACTGATCACAGTTCACAAAGCTAACATTCATGAAAGAGCTACAATTGCTAACACCAGTGTTAAAAAGCAAAAAAAGATGGTGTTATGATCATAAAATCTAGACATTTGGCCAGAAAAAAATCACCTGGCTTGAATATTATGAAACCACTGTGGGCAGTTTTGGATAGAAATGTAAAAATTCTCACTCTAGACAACATTCAGCTGGAGACTATTCAACAAGAATCTCTTCTACGAAGCTTGGAAGCTGTATTAAATGCAAATGGTAGTAAAATAATTTAATAAAGAAATATTGCCTCACTAAACTATAACTTGTAAAACCTGCATATAGATAATTGTAAGCTTTTAACTGATATTAATGATATTAAATATTTCTGTTTTGGTACTGATTTGGGGTGAGTGACTTGCACTGCACACTATAATATCTGCTCTCTCTCTTCCTCCTCCTCATCTGACTTCCCTCTCTCTCTCGCTCTCTTTCTCCTCCCTGCAGTCAGACAGTTGTGACAGGCCTGCTTCTCTCTGACTGATGTTACTGAGATGCCAAATGGGAGAGAGAATGGCAATTATGTCAAACTGCGCAGAAACATGTGTCTGTGTGCACCAGCGCCGACCCACCTCGCTGCACCTGATCACTCTAAATAACTCTGAACACAGGTATTCTGTGCCAGTGGCAGGCAGCGAAAGAGACAGAACCCTATCCTGCGGGTTTGTTTTCCTACCGCTCCCTTCATTTTCTTTCCCTCTGTATTGTGTTTTGTTTTTTCTTTCTCCCTACGGCTCTTCAGTCCGCAGCCTTGAACTATCAGAATAAACAACCCGCAGTCTTTCTATTTGTGAGAAGCTTTTAAAATGTTGTAAGAGACAGAAAGGCATTGATACACCATTATATGTGTGATTATATGTGCATGTACACACAAATGCAGTGCTGTACGTTTAAAAATAGCAACCTGCAAATACATAGTTATGCTCCAACCACAAAGTGGAACAGTGGACTAAATGAGATCTAGAGCAGATTGTAGGAACATTTCACAAGAGAGAAACACCAAGTGGAGCAAAGGATAGAGGATTTACATTCCCATAAGAGAAAGAAAGAAAGAAAGAAAGAAAGAAAGAAAGAAAAAATGAATTAATGCTATAGAAAGTAGTCTGGCAGTGTTTGCCAGTATGCACCATATGTGGAGGTCTGTTTTCATAGAAAATAATCTCAGTACTGGTTTTACTGCAGATCCACAGGCTGACAGCACTTCCTGGCACTCGGCCAGTAACATGCAGGCTTTAGGATTTGTTCATTTTTGCTACTTATTATTTGGTGGGAGTGTGACAGAATTGTTACAGAGGTTTTGAACACCAGAACCACTTCTTAGGAATGGATAATTGCTACCATGCAACAACACAGTAGAAGAAAAACAGCAACATTTGGAAAGTTTGGTGTGTGGTTTAAGGAACTGAGTGACTGAAGGAGAATGTTTGAAAAAGAAAAGAGTGGTGTGTGTGTGTCTGTGTGTGTGGTGTGTGAGAGAGGGAGAGAGAGAGAGAGAGAGAGAGAGAGGGAGAGGGAGAGAGGGAGGTTCTCGTTCTGAATCTTGGCTAACATCCAGCTGAAGGTAATCTGTGTTTCTGACCCTCTCTCTCTCTCTCTCACTCTCTTCAAGACATATGAAGACTCAAGATAATTAAATGGTTGAGATTGGATGAGTAAATCACATAGTATGAAAAATTATTTGCTAACTGCACTTAAATGATTTTCATTCAGAAATTGCTAGTAAATTTTCTAAATAATTACAAAGAAACATCAGGAAACATTACATTTTGAAGTCGAAAAACTGAAATAGTATTTTCTTGCAATATGTACTGAATCTTTCAAAAAATCGTATAAGCGTGGTGGCTTTGTTATTATTTTGTACAATATTTGTTTTTAAAACTCATTACCAAATAGTGTTATAACAAAATTATTTCCAAAGGCACCAGTTACCATATTTTAGACTCTTTTCTTATTTTACACGAGTGGGCATGATACTGTACATGTTGTGTTTAGCTTTATATATTTACAAAATCATGTTAAAATGACTTTAATGTGATGTCAAAAATGTCATAGGCTATCAAATGTACAAAGTGCAGAAAGTGATGAATAATGTGTCACTTAAAATACGAGTTTTCAATTCATTTATATTTCACATCAGTGAGTGTTCTGCTGTGTGTGTCAGATATATTCTCTTCCATTTGAGTTTTGCTCTTTTTTTTTTAATTTCCCATTTGACATTCAGGTCAGAGACAGTGGTCAGAACACGCTATCATCTTTCCCTGATTAATGTATATTAATGCATTTTGCATTCATAAAGCCAAGATTTTATTGCTGATAATGTCCATTAAAATGGCCTTGTTTTTAAATAAATTAAACACCCATGGTTTGGAAGCCAGAGTCTGTATTTCTGATGAATTTTAGAACAAGGCTAATGAGAGATCACTTTAGTCTTTTGATTGATAGTGAATGTGATCTGTAAGAGCCAAATGTTTCCCTAGAGTAGATAGTGAGCATCACTGACTGCAGTGCTTTCTGAGCACTGGCCCAGTTCTCACAGTCCTGCACAGTGAGGCTGCAGTGTAAAATAAACACAAGGTCATTTGAAAGGATTTATGACATGTTTATGGGGCAACAGAATTCACATTCCTACTTCCTCTTCTACTGTTTATTCACTAGGTTAACCTAAATGCTGCCACATCTCATATTCCTGTTTCCTGTCTTATCTGATGGGATTTGAAAAAAAAAACTAAATGCATAAAAACTAAAAAAACGAAACAAAACACTTACACAAGACGAGTGTAAAAGCAAACACACACACACACAAATCTTTGAAAGCAAATATCTATCTATCTATCAATCTCTAATTCACTTCTTATGGCAATATCATGCAACTTAAGACAAAGGAAGGTATGAAATCCAAGTTAAAGGCAATAGAGAGAAAGAAAGTCATGGCAGAATGAAACATGTCATTATATGCTGACAGAAAGGCACACTGAGGCATATAATGTAATTACTTCCCAACTTTCACAGTGTGTCAATCACGCCACTATCTGCTTATGCTTTAATGGGATATTGAAATGTCCTCTCAGCTGAGAGGCAATGAAGGCTCCTGCTAATTAGTATGAACGAGGAGCGTTAAAATGAGTAATGCTGTGGAGGACAGGTTTTAATTGAGAATAATATAACGCTCTATCCCTCAAATTCATCAAAGCCACACACTAATTGCTCATCAGACTAATGTTGCCACAGACCATGTTTTATTTCTTGTACATTTTTGGACTAAGAAAGTTTCTTTGCTCTAATTGATGTAAGGTAATTACAGTGACATTTTAGAGTAGGGTGACATACACATTTTATAAGACAGTGCTTAACAGAAATTAGGAGATAAGTAGATTACTAATTAAGTAATTAGCAGTGGTGTGGTAATGACTCCACGTGTGTCAAAAGGTGAGCCGAAGTCTCGAGGCATTGGTCTTAGAAATTGGGAGTGCTTCACTATTCATGGTTGTCAACAAAATACCACATCTCTATCTAAAAACCATGTAAAACTAAACCTTATAAAACATTAGAATATAATCATGAACAGCCTGTGATATAGTGATAGAATGTATTTTTATTCTAGGCTATATTACTATAGTTTAGAATATAGAAGAATATAATATAAGGTCTATATATAGAATAAAAGGTCCCACTTTATTTCAAATGGCCTACTACTTACATTTAAATTAATAATTTATTGCAATGCACTTATTATGTACATACATGTTTTTACATTGTATACTTATATTTTAAAAAATGCCTGCATGTAATTACATCTGTAATTAATTTGTGTTGTAGTTAACACTGTTGACCCTTACACCTTAACCCACCAGTAAACCTACCCATACCATCAAACCTGTCCCTAATCTTACCCATGTCCAACTTCAATAGCAGCAAGAGTTTTGCAATGCATTATGAACACAATAAGTGCATGTACTTATTTTTGATGTAAGTACATGTAGTAATTAAAGCCACTTAATATAAAGTGGGACCAAATATAAATTATAGTTTACAATATCAATCTTGAACAATCTAATTAACTTGATTTACATACATTCACTTGAATGAATCAGGCTTTCCAATATTACTGTAAATATAGCAGAGGACCATTTAGTATGTTTGGTTATTTAAAACCATGAAGCATTTGTTTGTGAAAAGTTATAATACCTTCAAAATAGCTCATATAATTTTAGGCTACTTAAAAGGCAAGGTTATCAGCCTATATTCTGTTAATCTGATTATAAAAACATCAATTTGTTCACTTTTATTTGCTAAGTGTCACGGTGAGGTGCGGTGAGTGAAAGGCATGAAGATGACCGGAGACGTGGAGTGAGATTAACAAAACATTTAATAAAAGACAAAACAACTGAAACACAAAACGAAAAGTAGGAGAGGGAAAACACAAGTTACATAAACACAACGACCGAACCGGGAGAACTCAAAAGACACGGTTTAAATGCAAGCTGGAACAATAGGATAAGCACCTGTGAAACACAGCTGGGAACAAATCAACTAATAATCACAAGACAGGAACGCCAAATAAGGTAAAACACGTGAACACAGAATGAAATCAAAACAAGATGACATGAAACCGAAAACAAACCAGACAGACAACGTTAGACTAAGTCTAGTGGCATGTGATTTAATTTGACTATGTACTGCATTCTTAAACTTTGTTAATTATGGCAGAGCATTTAAAAAAATAAACAATTCTTCATTTTCTCACTGAGGCTATATTCATCACCATATCACAGATGACAACATTGTAGCACATTATTACCTACATTTAAACAGTGCAAATACAGCAATACAACTGTAATGCCAGAGAAGTAAGGTGTGAGAAAAAGATAGATTAGGAAATGGTGTAGTGAGAAAAAGAAAGCACTTTTATCTTTTATCTCTCTCATCATTACTGAGTGCTGTAATAGAGGCGATGGCCCCTGAGGGTTCTATGTAAAATGCAAAGACAGCATATCCACACTGCATACTGCAGTATCAGCCATGATGTGGGAGGGAGGGGGGTGAGGGGACTAGAGAATCAAATCTCGTGAAAACATCATTTGTAAAGGGCAGAGTAAATTTATCTTCCTCTGATCCAGTGTAGCCTGACGTTGTTATTCTTACACACAATTAAGATTCAAATGCATGAGTTTAGAAACACAAACACTGAAAAATCAGCTCCACCCAAGCCCATCAGGGATCTCAGTGACATACGAGATACATCATTTAGTATTCAGTTACCTTTTCAGATTCTTGTTCAATTCTGTGGTTTGCCCTTTTAAAATAAACATTTTAAATATTTAAGCCCTTTCCTCTGGAAGTGTATTTCTATTTCTATGGAGATTTCAACTGGTTACTTGCAATGTTTAGTAGATTTGTTGTTGTTATTACTGAAATGATTTTACTCTTTTAAATATGTACAAATGCATCATTTCATGGTTACATCACTGATCAGTGGGTGCACTGATGAAAGCAGATGTGTCTTCTTTTGATGAGTTTTGGACATGTGAGACTGCTGAACATTTTATTCAATGACAATTTGACTTTATTGCATTACAAAGCGGGGAGAGATCAAAGACCTCAGCGTCTGATAATGAAGACTGAAGGCCAAGGAAATCACACAAACCCAGCCGCCCAAGAATATCATCACCCCTCTACAGTATATGAATCCATGTATAATGGGGGGTGCTTGATATCTAAGAGGACTGTAGCTGAATCTTGAGTGTATCTGTTCTATACACAATGGAGCAAAGCTGATTTGTCAGTTTGCCAAGGTCACAGAAGATGATGCTCTTCTTTAGACTCATAGCAGAGAATAATTTGGAGCTCTGGGTGGAAAAGTAATACTGTGGGTCATATGCTTGAGACCCAGAAGACAAGAGTCGCACATAACAAATGCAAAATGATGTGTAGGCTGCTATATGATAAATCACAAGACAAAAAACAATGCGCAATTGAATTTATATATATCACAAAAGGGCAAGTATAAGGTGTCATTATCACATTATATATCAGTGTGGCCTATATAAAAATGCAGCTAAAAGATTTGCATTAGCTATGTGGAGAAGTATTTGGCCTTGTTTTATAATAAGCACATGAGAATTGAGATATGAATATTACTGATGCCACTGATGCCTCTTCTACATCCACAGCTGTTCGGTCTAATTTAGAGCACACTGCCACAATGGAGAGATCACAGGCTTAATATGAGGGGCGCATAAATAAAGATTATTAGGTTAATTAATTATTTTGCATTTATGATTCTTTTATACCTCCACATAATTACTATGGGCTGCTATAATTGAATTTGAACTTGTGCCAGAGTGGGATAATTTGTTTTCAGGTTACCAAATGGTGACAATGTTGCCGGGTGTAGAGGAAATGACATGAAGTGTGAGTGCGGCATAATTCATCTGTCCTCAGACGCTGACACCAAACCCACAGAGAGGAAATTAATTCAGTTTCCCTCCTGCCACATGGGCAAACAACATTACACACACAAATAAATAATAACAGAGAATCAAAGATGCTCCTGCGCACATCAGATCGGGCCGCATTCATCACCGCACTTATCAAATGTAATAACAACAACGTGGAATGTGGAACACCCTCCTTATCTGATCGCCTGTGTGTGTGTGTGTGTGTAGATAACATTCATGAATGTGTGTTTGTCTGTCTGTTCATGCATGTTTATTGTATGAGTGTCTGTCTGAGGGGAAGAAAGAAATGTTATGCATATACTCCATGCATTTCTTTCCCTTTGTAAAATTCTTAGCCCTTGTAGATAATTTAAAAAAAACACATCTTAATTAAATTTTTGGCTGTTTTGTGTAATATAGGATTACGCATTGCACGAGAGTGAACATTTTCAAAGGAAACACTGTGAATGCAAATGCAATCATGATTGCCACTTACCTTCCAGCTGAGCCTCTGTTTTGCTGGTGGAGTTACTTTCATCTATAGCTCTCTGATTTAGACCCATGGGATTACAGAACTCATCCCATCCCATAATGCACTATACATGCGTGACAATATTTTCAAGAAAAGAAATGAGTTCTCAGCAACCTTTCAGCTTGAACAGAAAATAAAAGGTTTTAGTTTTGTGTGTGTGTGTGTGTGTGTGGCATTAAATATGACAATATTCTCTATTATAATTTAATAATAATAGAATAATTTCCCAGACTTTCCCAAACTTTATTTGTTTTCGTTATTGCATTGTATTATCTGAATGTTGTAAATCCATGCTGTAATTCTAATGACATAACTTTAATGAGAAAAAAATAAAATGAAAACATTCAAATTACTCTTCTAAATGATAAATCATTGTAAATTGCCCCCAGCCTGTAGCCCCTGGTGGTCATACTTGGAAATGTTATCCAGCTGCTTTAACAGAATGTTTGATTTGGCTGCAGGAACATATATATATATATATATATATATATATATATATTAGTGCTGGGCAACGATTAATCGCGATTAATCGCATCCAAAATAAAAGT
>JAUCMS010000127.1:14911735-14924484 GCA_032357445.1 Enteromius radiatus
ATTGCCATTTTGAACATTGCATTGCCATTTTGAATATTGCATTGCAAATTGAATATTGCTACACATATGCTTCCATAATCATGGCTTTAGGAACAGTGTGTTTGTGTGTGGGTGTTTTTTTTTTAATAATTCCATGTAGAACCGCCACTGACCTGATTGACAGCTGAAGAACATGGCAAATGTTAGCTGATATGCGAACTCTGCAAATGATATAGTTTTCGGCATTCAAACAACATAGCATTTTGAGAGCAGAAGCAGATGTAAGTGCGCACTGTCTGAAATTTTTCTCATTGCTTTTGCCAGGAATGCTGATGTATTTATTAAAAGTGGAAAGCTTTCATCAGGATATGATTTCACCAGTATTATGTCCTAAAATGGCAGACGAATGCGAAGGTTGTCATTTGGACTTGTGGTGTTTGTGGCTGGCTACATGTAATCTGCTACTGAGTGTTCAGATCTTGCATTGACACTCAACAAAACAACATGCCAATCACATTGTGTTCCCTTCATGTGCGTCTTTTTCACAAGTACTGACCTCTCTCTCTTCTGTGGCCTTTTTTTCTCTGATTCCAGCTTTCTTTGTGTTGAACCATCACTTTAAGTGAACTTAGACTTAATGTGATTTCGCCTCCAGGATGAAAAGTCACTTGATGGTACTAGTCGCATTTGGCCAGACACGTTGTATAACCTACATAACGTATCTCGTTGTGTGAAGTGTCATCATTCGCCAGTAAATAGCAATGTAATTCACTCGAGTCTTTCACAGCTAACCGTAACCAATGGCCATCTCAGATGCATCAGTGATTGATGGAAGAAAGGTAACCATGCCAGTACAAGCCCCAGGCTCAAGAGCTCATTTCCACTAACCCCTATCAGCAGACTCTTTAATAGTGGCTATGATTGATTTAGTAGCTGGCTGATATGATGTTGTGTGCCTGGGCAAATATGTAAATTTGTTGCTGACACACACCATTAGCCAGGCCGGATCATGCTCTATAAATCATGTCTTTAATCCTCTACATGCTGCTTCCTGTAAATGCTCTTCATCTCATTTCCTCCGATATTACCTGTGTGCCTCTTTTGGTTGCTATACATTGAGGTAACTGATGGTATAAATGTCTGTTTTTGCTTCTAAGTGAGAGACATTTATGAATGTGTTGGATGAAACTCAGTATAATAATAAATGAAACTTGAGGTGATGTACTTGTGTGTGTGTATTTAGATTGTGAGAGAGAGGGAAGGTGAGACAGAGAAAAAGAAAGGAATCATTGATCCCGAGCTGCTGAAAACTGTCACCAAATCTTCCCCTGAGATTGTGTTGAACAAAGGTTTGATGGCTCCTCTTCAAGACAGGAATGTGCCCCATGCTAAGGGCACAGCACATCTGACAACACATTGTGCTGATGCCAGTCAGCTATGTGGAGAGGGTTTAGCATGTCCTCCTTCTTTTGTTAAGAGCCCAGCTGAAATTCTGATTCTCATCCTGTTCCAAAACACTTCTCAAAATCTTATTGTTACGAAACAAAGGGTGCCAATCTGGAATGCTGATCACTCAGAAGATATTCCAGTTATGACAATGGCTTTCGATAAGAGAGAACGGAAACTTTTCCATACATTGTTTTAGCTTGATAGGGTCACCAAACATCTCTGTTACGATGAGCAAGGCAAGTCTTATTGCTACAGTGTTCCACTTCTTTTGGGGTTTGTGTGTCTGGAAAGAATATTAAATGATGACCTATTGTTGTATTATTTATACTGTTGATTGACTTCTTTGTGTATTGCATGCTTATGCATGTACTTTTTTAAACTGCTGAGTTAAGTCACAAATAAATAGAAGTTGCAGCAGTTCTTTTCATCTGTATTGTGAAGTACATCAGAGTGAAACAGACTTTTGGAAAAGAAAAATTGTAGGGTGGTTATTTGGTTCCATTCATCAGTTGTTGATTGAATTGAGCTGAATAATTACACAGAAATGTATTCAAAGCTTAACAAAAAAGACATTTTTTTTTTCTCTCAAATGTAGTTTTATTTTTTACCAAATATCAATACTTAAAAGCAGCTAATTAATTCATTTATTTTAATTGTATTATTATTAGTAGTAGTACTATCATTATATTACGTAATATTTCTTTCACAGTTTTTTTTTCAGTTAAACTGATCTTTTGTTGTAACAGGCTGCTGTAAAGACCTTGAGGTTTCTGTTTGTATATGATATGATGATAGTTTTACTGAAAAGAAATTGTAGCTCATGAAGTGACTGTTCTGGAGGTTATTCATGTCTTTATGTCCTCCTGTATTGAGGTGGCAGAGGCTGAAAACACTGTGACCATTACACGCACACTTCAGTAGTAAACAAAACCATTCATGCAAAGACACACAAAACTTGCAGGATTCCGATTTAAATGGTATTTTTGCAACTTAATATGTATCAGACACTAGTCCATATCACATTTTGATTTACTGTTCTACTTTTGATGAATCCATCCAAAATTTAGCAAATTATGTGACATTCCGAGTAGCATAAATTCCATTATTATGACTGACACTCTGTTCCATCTGTGTTTTCCGCATCTCTATTATCCACATTAGTGTGCAAGTTGTAGGGCCCTATGTATATCACCATATAATCTGGCAGAACATTTAGAGCATTTAACATAGACTGTTTTATTCAAATTATGAATTTGAATATGCATGGATTCATTCAATAAAATCAACAACATGCATGTAGACAATAGAAATTATTGGATTTTCATGTCGACGTGTAAAGTGTGTCATCTGACAGGTTTCCAACAAATAGATTTTTTTTCTCTGCTCTGAAAACAAAACTGCTGTGTGTCATGACCGTCTCAGGCAGTAAGATGTTTATCGTACAGTTATGTAAGGTTTGGACAAATGAGAGTTTGCAGTGGGTGGAGCTGACCTGCAAAATATAAATTAAAGTAATTAAAAACATTGTCCTCTTGGTCAGTGTTATTGTGGTTATTTAGACAAAACCTCAGACACACAAATAAGCGATGGCTTTTATCCCTTGTCATTTTATTGCATCAAGTTAGGACACAGTGTACTACACAGTGAACATCTGTCTGAATATATACTGCGCTTTATATAGCTCTTCAAGTGTAGTGTTTCTGAGATTATAATTGCACTAATGATTGCTCTCATTTCCTTTGACCTTTTATACATCATTAAAGCTAAAAGGAAGTAGAGGAAACCGACTATTTAAAGAACAGTCTACAAAGTGTATGTTCATGGCCCTACAAAGTATATTTTGGTCTCTCAAAGCTCTCACAAGCTTTGTCCTGCTTCTCTGAAGTTATCGACCTCTCAGGCTTATTGCAGGGATATTTTCAGTGACCTAAAAACAGCTTTTGCTCTGAATCAAGTGGTTTCTAAAGATCCAGTTGGCACTCCATAAGTGTGCAATGCAATAAACTGTTTTCTTTATTTATGGTTAAAACAGCTACTTGTATCTTTCAGAAGTTGCTCTATATGTCTTATCTAATAGTCTTAGCATTTAATCAACTCAAGCTCATCTAACAAACTAAAACACTTCATACTGAGGGTAACATGAGTTTCTAAATTTTCAACCATTTGTGACAAAGAGGTACAGTGTCAGTTGTTCATTTATTGAAGACTGTTTGGTTTTCATCAAACTCCATCTTATCGCAGAAGTGAATAGTGACAGAAAAAGAGGAAGAAAGGAGGGAGAATCTCATTATTGTAACTGAAGAATGATGCCTGAGATACCACGTGTCAAATGATAATATAAAATCATACTGCAGAGTTTCTGTTAGTCCTTTGTCAGGTTGTGCCACGCATTCCCACAATGCCCTGCGGCTCCAGGTTGTCCTGTATGAACTGACAAAGACAGCAGGTGTGCAAATACTAGTAAGGCTCACTGAGCAAAGAGTTCAGATAGTGAGGGTAAACAAAAGACTCATTTGAATGAGCAAACAGAACACATATTGAAATGACTCGTACGAGTTACAACATTCATAGACATAGAAGACAGCCTGTTACATTAGTCCTTTCTTTTTTTCTTTCTTCACTACCGTTACATTATTGGTCTTTATTTATATATATATATTTTTTCTTGCTGACTTTTTTCTCTTTCTTTCTCTTAACATGAAATTCAGTTGGATTTTAAAACCAGTAAGGTGATTGTACAGTATGCAGCTGGAGACTGCGTTATGGAAATTAGGTACCAATGTATATTTGCTATTAGCTTAAAAAAGGTCATCTGTTACTGACACTATGGGTAACTCCTTTTCCCACAAGGTATCTGGGTACCTATTAAATATCTTCAAGTTCTTCTTCTCAAATTGAAAAGCTACCATCTCCCTTGCTCTCTCTGTCTATTTTAATTGGAACCTTTCATAGAGGTGCATTAGACTGATAAGAAAAAAAGACCCATTGTTTTTCATGGGAATGTAATTCACTGTAATTTATGTTTAATAAATCGTTAGGCCATGTACACTTTGGCTCTACACTGTACTCTTTCTCTCTTTCCTCTTTTCTTTTCTTTTCTTTGTCATCTATTTTTCCGAACAGATTTGGTTTCTTGTGTTTACTTTAGCACTTCACAAAAATCAGATTCTCAGTTTGTTGATTCACGGCTGTTCCCATGGACTCATTTGCTCGCACTCACTTACTTACTTTTTCAAAGCCAAAGAGGACCCGGCGTTGTCTCCCATGCCTGAGGCGGAACAGGAGCATGGTTTTGTTCTGTAGCGGCACATTGCTCCAAGGGCACTGATTTCCAAAGGCTGGCAGCTTGTACTGACATGCCGACTCATTTAAATTGTGCTTGACAGAACAACCCAGGGCAATTAATCATTTGACTAGCATGTGGAATGATGCTGTATCACAGACAGAGGAGAGAGAAAAGGACCTCTCGCACGTTTGCTCTTCCTATCCGATTCGCCAACCATGAAATTGTTATCATGCCCATGACAGCATATTTTCCCTTTGTAATAAAAATCTGCTCCATACAGAGCGCTTCTTTTCATTAAGACAGGGCAGTGGACATTTACTTGCTGTCACTTGTATCGTTACACATTAAGACATATGTTCTCTGTTTGATGCTAAATGAAGACAAGGTTCTGCCAGAGGCAAGAATGACGAAAAAGAAAGAAACGGGGGGAAAAAAAGTTTGACGCTGTGTTAGTTTTTCATAGCCACCAACCATATGGTTTGCCTCACTGCTGAGCCAGCTGCTGATATTTATTTCATATGCATATTAAAACTGGAGAGTGGATGCTTTGTAGACGGTTTCCAAAAATTGTACAGTGATTGCTTCATTGCTGATGGGTCTTTTATAAGCCACAGAGGAATCCTTGAGAGAAACACCAGTCTGCACTCTCTGCTAAAGTGTGATTGAATGTTGCATTTAGCCTCTAATAAAGTTCTATTGAAGACTTCGGCAGCTGGCTCCCATCTGGAGTTTGTGGAGAGGCTTTTACTGTGTGAGAGTGTGTTTTGGGGGGCTTTTATTTAAATATATTTAGGTAGGCGTAAAAATTGAACACCTCCTTTTTGTTAAATGAAATTTGGCTAGAAGAACATTGTGGTTATTATACAAAAAAATGGCAAGGTTGATTTGTGGCACAGAAGCTGGATGACTACAAGGAGGACCTTCAGAGCGTTCAGTGATGTCTAAGGCATGGTGTTTGGTTGAAACCAATGAAACCAACGTATAAACAGTAGAGGTTTGCAGTTGGTGCTAACAACCCAAAGTCACTGGATAAATGTGCCATCTGGATTTTTGTGTGTGTGTGTGTGTGGCAGTTCAGAATTTAAATGTCTGGTGAATTGCGCTAAAATGTTAATGTTCTGTCCTTTTTGAATAATGTATCACTTACACTAAACCTAACAAATAGTGTTAACAGAAGCAAGCCTGGAATAAAAATGCATTAGTTGAAGCAATCATGCCATTTACTCTTGCATTTCAAGTCTTTGGGCTCTTTTATTAATGTGACTTGCAACAAGACCCAAGCGCTTTGCATTGCAAGTGTAATGGTGTACCAGGTGGGCTACTGAACAAGGTTACTGTGTCAGATGAGCTTTACATATGGTGCTGGTCATGTGATGTAAATGTCAAAATGTATTAGTCTACAAATCATGTGCCATGGCTGAAGTGTTGTGAGGTCATAACAGTATTTTGTTAAGTTTGTTAAACTGACATGATATCTAATCTAGGTAATCATCGTTTATGTAAAAAAATTAAGAAAAAAAAAAATGTCTTGTTGTTTTATTGACACTAGTGTTCATTTAAGCTATGAATTGTGAATTGCGTTTATGCGTATTCTTTTGGAGTTGTAGGTGCAGGCATATTTTCACAATGAGCCTAGGTTTTGTATGCACATGGTGTAATAGTTTTTCATATGAATGTGGTCTAATTTCAAACATGGTGTTTACTTCTGTTGTCAGCATACAGATGCAGTTGTGCTTTTAGATGCGTTGTTTTTCTCAGATGCAAATTCTTGGAAATGAAGCCTTTAAATGCATCACTACCAAAGGGGTTTAACAGGATGATTCACTGTGGAGCTTATCACTTATGAGCACTTTGATTCTTTTAATACATTTAATCTACACTTCTCATTCTTATCATTAATCCTTAGTTCTATAGCTGAGGTAAATAAAACCTAAACCTTTTGCTCATTAGTTGGAGCGTTATAAAATGTATTACAGTGAGTTGAACCAAAAGGTTACAGCAGAAGGTAACAGCTAATAAAAGTGAATAAAAATAGTCAATAGTCAAACAATAGTGCTTTGTTCAGTGTTTAGGAAGCAACTCTGTGACCTCTAAAGTGTCTTGTATCAATAAGGATTCCTATGTAAGCATTTGGTACATAATATTTTTAATCTTTTTCAATATAATCAACTTTTGATTTACACTTTAAAGAGATTCATTTAACTTCCACTCAAGTACAAATGCCACTCTCAGATATGAATTGCACTTTTTTGGGCAGTTATTTGATGTGACATTATAACTGTTTCATTCTGTTCAGTGTGCTTTCTAAAAACTGACCTTTGAAACGTGTTGGAACTGATCGTAGTTCACTCTCAAAAATGTGCACTAGCAGTGCACACATTCCTCAGTAAATGGAGATAAATAATCTTTTGCAAATAATGAGTAAAATTTTGGCTCTGTTGAATTTTTAATATTAGTTTGAGCGATTCAACATAGAAGCCAATGGCATGGGTTTGAGGTGGGACGAAGAGTTTATCCAACGAAAGGTAGGTCGGTAAAGAACCTGCCCGGAAACCTATTATTGTGCTGCTAATCCAGAAATGAAACACTTCACCTTTAATGAACTTGTATTTTATATAAACGTACAGTTAGTAGAGGTTACCAGATGTTGCAGCAGCATTAGTATCTGTTCGCTTGGACCGCCGGACAGTGCGCTTCGGAGCCTTACACTCTGTAAAACCCCCAATGATTGTTTTAGGATCATTACCCTTCTCACTCACCCTGATAAAGCTTGTATGAGAGTGTTCATCTCCCCATGCGCATCTGAGCAACATGTCAGAGCCCCGGAGACTGGATTCTCCAAAGCTCTGTTTACACATGAGCTCAATGCACTCCTGAGCTCAGCTAGCCTCAACGAGCAGCGCGGTGTAAAAGAAGGCCACGTTCGCTACTAATTAAGCATCGGGGTGGAGTCGGAGCTGTTTGACGTCCCCTGGCTTGAATAGCCATTCTGTGCCAGTAGTGAGAGAGTGAATTGTTATCGGTGTAATCTTTGTGGGTTGAGCATATAAACAAGGTCTCTTTAGTATAGAAACTGTGCAGCTCGCTCTGTGCAAATGTGTTCATATAGAGATCTGATTTAGCTGATTTTTTTTTTCACCGCTTTGGCATGCGAGACCTCCGTGTTTAACGTCTTTGTTCTCAATCCAGGGGTGCCATAGGATACAATCTACTTTTACGGCGTTCCTCGAAAAAATCGCTAAGCTAGAGAGCTAGAGAGCGACTGGCCCCCGTCTAACTGAGGCTAAAGGGCTGCAGAGGAGAGCTGTGATATTTGAAGTAATTCACAAGTGCATGTGTTCGCACATTAGTGGGATGCAGTCGGACAGCCACAAGGTTGAGAGCTAATTACAGCATTTAAAGCCTATCAGTTCCATGTGATTGCTGCTTGTGCTGGGTAAACGGCTTTTATTTGGTATGCTGTGGAATTTTCACCTCACAGCGAGGGCTCTGTGGCAGCAAATTATTTTCATCTTAATTGCATGTAGGTGGAGACATGAAATAATGGGGCATATTTGTGTTCAATCTGCTGTGTTTTCATTACATTGTGGAGGAAAACATTGTTAGCGGGAGTTAATTAACAAATATGAGTAATTGCTCTATGCTCATATTTATCACTAGTGTGTTCGCAACAGGCAGGCCTGAAGCGCTAACGACAAAGTGCTACATAAATCAAAGTGCTTTTCTTTGCCAAAGCAGAGCCCTTGGGAGGTACCTTAGAGCTTAATTAGAATCTAGAAGGATTTTTTTTTAAGTGTGAGGTGAGCAAGCACTTGAATAACAATGATAAATTAGGCCCCAGAGCATTGCCTGTATGTTTTGGACCGTGTGCGCAATGTTGTATCCTATTTCTATATAATTCATAAAGTGTGATGGCAGAGGCGCCGCGCCAGACGTTCTGCCGGTCCTGTCGATTTGATGAGAGAGATTAATGCAGGGATTGCTGTTGCTGGCAGAAAAGTTTACTGAAATGATGCCAGAGTGTTCACTGCAGAATTACCCAGATGGGATTACGTGGACTATTCAGATTTTACGAGGCCGTTTAGAATATTTTTCTTGTCACGGAGTAATACGAAGGGATGCTTAATGTTGTGCTTCGCTGTCAGTCATAATTCAGCGATTTGGCCGACCAAAATGTTTGGCATCCAAAATATTTGTGGTCAGCCAATAAAGTGTTCATTTTTGACTCTTGATGGGAAATTACCGCGTAACTTGATAAGTCTTCTGTTTCATCAGTTATTTTTTTCAGGTTTTAGTTTTTTATATATATATATATATTCTATTTTTAGAACTTCATTATAGGGTTCATTTGTAATAAACTTTTAATGCACATAAACCTGTTTATATGTGAAAACCAATATGATGATATATAGGCAACCTGTTGCTGACTAAATAAAATAATTTACTTTTAGATTTGTTTCTGTATTGAAGCCCTGAGGCCAAAGCAATTGCTTTATTGTTAGATTCAATTACTCTTAATGTTAGATTCATTAATCAATTAAATCATTTTTAATTAACTTGTTTCTATTACACTTTTCAGCATAAATGTTGTTCTAGTTAACTTCAACTAAACCACATATTAATTTTTCCTAAAAATTTTCAGCCAGGGGGTCTTTAGATCCTACTTTGAAAACCCCTGAACTGACCGGTCACCAGCATTGTACAACCCTCTCAGAAAGACTACATTCATCACTTCCACAGAAAGGAGCAGACTCAGCGGAGTTCTGTTATGTACACGTACAGAGAGCATGTCAGTAATGCTAAGGACTGTGTATTGCCACGTATCTCCAATTGAAGGTTTCTGTTGCACTACCGCAGCAGACCTTGGAGGTGCACTGAATGTTGTCTGCGGATTTAAAAAAACAATAGCACACTAAGTGAAAAGACTTGTCTGACAGACACTTGTGCGATTTTTGATTACAGTCATACTGATACTCTGTGGACATGCATATGGACTGCCTGTCTGTCTTGGCACCAGATTCAGCCATCTGGCCTCAATTATGCTTTAAACATGCTTTGTTGTACATGACAAGTCCACACTGACAGCGAGTCTGCCAGTGTTTAAACGTCATGCCTCTGGCTACGATTATACTCAATCAGTCACTCTGATTTTAATTGGAATGGTTGAGGATGAGTGGGAGACGTGAATGAAAATAAAAATGTCTTCATCTCTGCTGTGGTCAATTTGGAGGTTTTAAGTGTGGCTGTGCTCAAACTGCTTGGAATTGAAATTTGTACTTTACAAGGTAGAATATCCTGCATTATTCTTTCAAATGAAAAAAGGCATGTTTGCCAAGCCTCTTTGAAATGTTTTCTTTTAGAACAGTTTTTGTGTTTGCTTCTGTTATAACTAATAGTCATAGTAAGTCTTGTGCATGACTAGTCATGATCCTGAAAATCAGACATTTAGGACTAGCCACGAAAATGTTGCACATCCCTTCTGAGTAAATGAACGTATTTGTTTTCATCATGTTTTTTACGTCTCTTTATCATCTTCATCACACACGAGAAAGTATGGAAGCAGTCTATCTCTCCTTTCCCACTATCCTCAGATGCATTCCATTTCAGACATTTCCTCTATTTCTTTTCTCTTAGGCTCGGATTAGCCGCTTGCCATTGTTTTCTCCGGACCTGCTGTTGCTGTAAATTGGCTGGCTGTGCTGTTTTGAGGTTACTGTTTTCAAAATGCCCACGCTAACAGTGTTAGGAGTACACACAAGGTCCCAGAAGACCTCTTCAGATGCAGAGAAACAGGTCAAACACTGACCTAATGAAGACAGATGGAGGTGGACGGTGTCTACATGTGCTCTGGATGATGGTCGGCCTGTGGAATGTTTCTTGTGCTTGGGCCGATCTGTTATTTTAGTATAGCACTTCTCCCATTTGACCTTTAACAGAGGTCAAGACTCAAATACAGGATCTGTTATTGACCCCCTTTTTCAGAGTTTTCACAGCAAAATTGCACAATGTCCTTGTGGTGAAGGACTACATTTTTCTGGACCCTAGTGCATAATTGACACAGACATTAAAGACATTCAAGCAATACGCTTGAATTATTATTATTATATGTTTATTATATGATTTTTTCATAGGGTGTGTTTAAAAAGTTTTGTTGATTTGTGTGATTGAAGTGTACATCGATTCCTCCGATTCCTTCCTAGTTTCTTGTTTGTTGTTGTTGTAGTGCCAGAATCCCTCAAAGGTTGATTTCCACAGTCTCTCAAAACTTCTTTGTTGCTGAAGATAAATTCTCTCCATCCACACCACATCACATGAAACCCTTTTAACAATGTGGCACAGTTTTAGTAATGCACAGTTTTCTTTCAGTTTCTCTTTGATCTCTCTGCAGTCGCCATGTCTTCAAGAGTGGAATAATTTTAGGGCATATATGTATAAATCCTTAGTGCTCTTTTGTTCCTGGGCTCTCGAAATGTTATTATAATGACCAGAAGTGAATAGAGAAGATTAGGCATTGTAATTCGTGCCGCACTTCCATCGTAATATTAGCCTTCCTTTGAAAATGCAATGTGAAAGATGACAGTTCAGGTGTAACCATATACATGGAATGGCTATCGATTCATTAAAATGCCTCCGGTGGTTTGTTTTTCATATTTCTTCTATTAATTAGCCTGGAATGCTGTTTGTCCTTCATATATGAGCAAGACCTCTCTTTCCATACAGCTGTGTGTGAATTCACAATAGGTGTACATGGTCTGTGTGGCACAAAACATATAAAGCGTTTTCATTATTCAGGCTAATTTATATCAACCACGTTGTTAATCTTCCACAACCTGTTGATTGCTTTGTTTCTCGACACATTTCTGGAGAGCAGCCATAACTGTGTTTTCAGAAGGACTCCTGTCAGTGGCGCCAGGCTACACAGCCACAAATTGGAATGTGGCACTGGCCCGGGAATACAGCCAAGATTTAAATTAGACAATAACCTCTGGCCCCTCATGCAGGCTTCTCTCTGCAGCTGTAGGCTGATCCATTTGTTTAATATGGTGGAGTATTCGCTAGAATAATAAGCTGATGTATGAGCTGGCTCTAAACAGTTTGTGTTTCACAGACTTACGAAGACTGAACAACAGGCAGGCAGAGTGCCCACTGCAGATGTATCCAAACAGCAATAAAGGAAATGTACAGTATGTAGCGGCTAAATATACACATTTGGAGAAATTAGTCATGGAAATGATGAATACAATACAAAATGCTGTTCTGGAAGTTTTACAGAGAGTTTCTTGGTAATATGAAAACGCATTTAACATTTTTATAGGGTACACTTTTTATTGCGTTATTTTTTTATTATACAGGGCTTGTTGGACATTCCAAAACCCTAAATGAAATTAGGTGCAAGTCAGCATACACATAAACTGTGTTCACTTCCATATGTGGGGGCGTGTGTGTGTGTGTGTGTGAGAGAGAGAGTGTGTAACTGGATGTTCTGTTCTATTGTGGGAATCTCTGGAGCTATATCCAGGGTGAAAGCTTGACTGTGGCACACAGCCAATGCTGTACCAATTGAGATCAAAGATGAAGCTTCAGCTAGTCAGGGCTTTCTTTAAAGGTTTTCTATAAGGACTGACATAAAATAACTGACCTATAACTCCAGCACAGAAAGTTACAGAGGTTGTCATTAATCGGAGGTATTTCGACAAGACAAAACAGGACCGTTTTGTCTTGTCTAAATACCTCAGAGTAATGACAGCCCCCATGGTAGGTCTGACTCCATTACACAGCAGAAACAGATGCCGGGGTGGTGGGAGGTGACAATCCCCAGTGTGCTCTTGTGTGACATCTTATGTGTGTTTTTCCATAAAGATGTGTGTCTAAATAGGACATGTTGCATTATCATTTTATTCTAATAATAATAATTACTACTACTTCTACTACTACTACTAGTTTGAGTGTTTTGTAACTAGGGCTGTGCAATTAATCGCAATCGCAAAAAAATCGCAATTTAAGCACATGCAATTTCTAAATCGCATAAGGCTGC
>JAUCMS010000127.1:14935039-14962818 GCA_032357445.1 Enteromius radiatus
GTAGGTGAGTTTTATCAGGGTTGGAACTAAACTCTGCAGTGCATCGGACCTCCAGGGTAAGATTTGAGGAACCCTGGCCTACGCTAACCAATTAACAGGTATTTTCTGTTGCATTTTTAGTTGCAAGTTGTAAATAATTCACACACACATATTTCAGATATGATAATATATGTAAACCACATTATCTTAAGCGTTGTAATGCAACATGATATGGAAACAGTATATCACAGTGCTTGATAAGGTGACCTCTTCCTTCCTGCTGTTGAACTGAAACTGATATGGCCATATTCAGTTCCACTTAGTAATATCACTTATCACACACAATCTCATTACACACATGTAATCACTACTGTATATGTAGAAATGGATTTGGAATGGCTGCTGTTGGACTCTGAGAGTCTTTGCCGCTGTCATCTGAAGAGAGCTTTTCTCTCTGCTCAGCTGATGTTAGGAGCCTTGCTCTATCGATCCTCCTAACCATCATGCTCAGTAATTGTGATGCACTGCCTTTTAACAACTGCTGCTTATGTCTCAGCTGAATCGGTTTACTAAATTTACAAAGTGAAAGGGCTTATTGCTTCATAATCGGTGCTATTGCTTTACCTTGGTCATTTCAGTTTAGTATATGGGGCTGATGAATGAATTCAAGTTGGGCGTTTAGAACAGATCTGTTAGTTTGTGTTGAAATAAAGGTATAGTTCATCCAAGAATTTAAAATACGCAATCATTTACTTAGCATAATTTTATTTAAAACCTGTATGCAAGCCTGCATGCAACACAAAAGAAGATATTTTAAACTATGTTGGTTTTGGTTATCACTGACCTTCATTGTACAGACATGGAAAAGAAAAAGAAAAAAAAAAAACTTAAAATGTTGCTTAAATGTTTTTTTATGTTCCACAATAGAAAGTAAGTCATACAGGTTTGATACAACATGAGGTTGAGCGAATGATGACGATTTTTCTTTTTAGTTCACATGGTAATTAAAAATATTTGGCATTTACAGATTAGCATACACATGAATATAATTGCAGACATGAAAGAATAATAAGCACTACTGTAAACTCCACCTAGACTCTCAAAGGTCTTGCTTCGTTATTCTGCACTAATGAATGCTTGAGGGTCGCACCGTCTTACAGTGCCAGGTAAAGTGAGGAAATTATGACAGAAATATTACACTATTGTATTTTGCGCACAGATGATATATGTATAACCTGAGGCTGTTTGTAAATTAAGATCAATCGTGATTAATCTCATGATGTTTTTTAATAAACATTATTAATTTATCACAATTGGTTTTGCCAAAATCTGCCTCTAAATATATATTCATATCAACTGTTCTGTGCATTCTGTCTGATTAGATTAATATTCAGTTTTTAAGCAATAAAAATCGAAATATTATAATGTTTTATTATTGCCTAAATATCTATATGATCTTTGTTTTACTGAACAAAGACACCTGTGTTTGATTTTGAAAAAAAAAAAAAAAAAAGCAAACCGAATGAAAATGCACCTAGCTGAACTTGCCTTTGTATTTGAAATTGAAAGTAACTTTATTTTCTAAAGTGCCTCAGTATATTTTTAGTTTTCTTTTTTGGCCAGTTTAGAATTTAGTTTATTTAAAGTAGAATTTATTTGTTTGAAAATATGGCATACAAGTCAAACCAGTCCATGACCACATGCAAATAAAACTAACAAGTGTGAACACACTGAAAAAGCTTGCTTTCATCCACCCGAACTGAAGATTGAAACCACTTTACACATTCTGACCTGAGCTTTCACCACACACACACACACACACACTCACTCACAGTCTCCAGTAACCTACTACCTCATCCCACAACTCCAGCACTACACTGACAGCTATGGCCATGCTGCCACCATATCTCAATTCTCATTTACACACACCACCTCACTGTCTCTGAGAGCAATGTTAATTTAATCTCTGCCTTCTCTCTCTCATCTCATTGTGTTCAGTCAGGTGTTCAGTGTTTTGTTTTGTTATTTGTAAAGGTCAGTGTCATTTTAGTTATGCTCTGATGTGAAAAAGATGAAGAAAGGGAATATATGTACCTCACATTTGATCTTTGAATGTCGTATCAGATCTTACAGCACAGCTGTGTGTTGTTGGGACATTTAGGTCGGGCCACTCTCTTTTTCTCTCCCTCCCTCTCCTTCTCACTCTTTCTTTCTCTCTGCGGTATTGTACTGTGAAAACATGCTGGCACTGCAGGTCTTATTCATAGAGAAAGGTCATGAAGCAAAGTAAATGAAAAGAGCACCACTCTCTCTCTCTCTCTTCCTGTTTTCTCTGCTTTGCTATCATTCATTCGTCCTGTTTCACTCTATTTTATCAATTTGTATTTACTATTTATTTAGTTCTTCTCCCTCGCTCATTTTTCTTTTTTACCTACCTGTTGGCCTTTAAATTCAGTGTCAGGGATGTCTTGTGATCACTACCATGTGCATGATATCTGAAGCGTACTTCTCTCATGACACAATTTTTATTATTAATGCCTCAACGCTGCTGTTTTGATTAACACACTGTTAACTTCTGCAATGCCACAGGGAGGGAAAATGAGTTTGTAGCTTGTGTGTTAATGGAGAAGTGGGAAACAGAGCTGGGCTGGCCACTAATGGCTTTAGTTGGAGGTAATGTGAACATGTGTTAGGCACTGCAAGCCCCTGGCCCTCACTATGACAAAACACACCACTGCCTTTACTAGATTCGCTGCTCACAGCTGTGGAAAAAAATGCTGCAAGTTAAATGCTGGAATGGAGCCACATAAAAAATGAAATAAGAGGGAGAGGTGATGAAAAAGAGCTGATTATTAGCCTTACCCCTCGGCTGGATCTCATCATACAGGCATTGAATGAGCTTTGAGTCTCTATGTGTGTGTGTGTGTGTACGTGTATTTGTGGGTGGGTTGGTGGGTGGTTGGGTAGTTGTGCTAGGGGGATGGTGATCAGGTTTTGCATACATTGTGAGGACCAAAATGACCTTATTAGGGCAGTAGGGAACCCCAAAATCCCCCACCTTGTGACAACTCAATGCCTATGAACAAAATGTCTTAATAAAAGTACTAAACATGTCTAAATTTATTCTAAAATGCAGAAATGTTTTTGTGAAAGTTTGATTTCGATGTAGCAGGAGTCTCAACTTAATATGTACCTGCTCTAAAATAAGAAGAACATTAATAATAATATGCTCTAATAAAAAATGTGTTGGCAGATTCCTTGTACACATTATCCTTTTACAAAAGAGTAAGAATAATACTGGAAGGAAAGAAGATTGAGAATGAGGATGTGAGAATATGAAAGACAAGATATAGCAGAATATAGCAAAAAGTGATAGCAGGAAGAAAGTCAAACAGCTTTAGAGGATGGATGATGTGTTGACATGATGTTGTAAATGTTTTTTTTTTGGAAGCAGTGAAGGAAACGCGTTGAGAGTATTAAAGTGAAGATTGAGAACAGGACTGAACATGAAACGAGGGGTTCTGAATACATAAAGCAAAAAATTGAGGGAGACAGGAAGAAACAAAGAAAAAGAGAGAGAGAGGAGCGGAGCGGAGGTCAGTGAATTCCTCGATGAGGAGCGCAGAGCAGGTAGTCAACATAAGCAAATTAAGTGTGACGATAGGCTGTAATTCACAGGCGGAGGGATTTGGTCGTTTGATGAGCAGATTTGGAGGTGCAACTGAGAAGAACAAAGTGCGACACTTTTGGATAGCCGAAATAATCTGTGTGAACGTTCACTAAACCCATCACTCCCTGCACTTTCTTTTCTCCTCCAGCCAACATCATCCAGCTTGGATTAAGCAGCTTTTATTTTGTCCTCCTGCGAGTGTGATAGCCACACAATATTGCATTTTAGATTCAGACATCTTTTTTCACATCCTGTTTCATGGAGAATGTAATGGTTTGGGTCAGAATAAACATCCATTTCTTGTACAAGTATTATTAGGTTTTCTTATCTCTTCTGCTCTGGTCAACAGATATTTCACAGCACTGAAATGAAATGTTTCCAACTTACGTTATGGGAAGTTAGTCGCTTGTGTTAAATTCCTATAGGGTAACGTAGTGATTTCATGTTTTTTCAACAAAATTCATCCCTGATTTTCTCCTTTGTCTTTTCCTTAGACATTTCATACTCCAAGTCTTGGTGACGAGGAGTTCGAAATACCCCCCATTACCCCTCCTCCTGAGACCGAGCCTGGTATGGGCCTCCAGGAGGTGGATTCACCTTTCCCCGGGCTACCTGACCACCCCAACTCTCAGCGGGGGTCATTCACCCCTCAGTTCCCACCCCAGAGCCTGGAGCTGCCCTCAATCACCATCTCCAGAAATATGATGGAGCAGGAAGGACAAATCAACAATGGACATCCAGGGGTAAGTGTTTAGTTATTTGCTTGAACATTTCTTAATGTTTGCAGATGTTGAAGGCAGTCGTTATGCAAAGTCAAAAATAACACAAATGATATTTCCATCATTCACTGGCAGTTACATTTAGCTTTTAGATCCTGCTGGATTTAAGTGAGGATTTAAATCCAGGCAGGTTTCCTCCTCTAAATGCAAATATGTTTGACAAAGGTGTCATGTGCAAAACAAATCAAGGTGGCTGATGATATGTGCCGTTGTTATAAAACTGGATTTGTATTTTTAGATAAAGGAGTAGTCCATTTATAAATATAAGTTCTGTCATCTTTCATGGAGCTCAAAAGGTAATATCCTGGCCACACTTTCCATTTTTATAAAAAGTAAATAAGAACTGGTGGAGAACTCCAAAATAACATAAAATAAATAAATAAAACATATATGTTCCCTATACAGTATCTCATGCAGTTTTGTCCTAGCCCTTAGCCTAATGTTTGTGAGGCAAGTAGCAAAAATTAGTTCTTGAACAAACTGTTCTGTTTTGTAGCATCTGCTCATTAAATCAGTTCATCCGGTTCTCAAAACTGGGCTGAATGAATCATTCAAAAAAATGACTAATTTGCTTCTTAGGTTCAAGTCTGTGATCTGGTAGTTATGGTTAACAGCTTACTAGATTAAAAAAATATGATGAATTAACAACGCAAAAGCTATCGGATGGCTTCATAAGACTTGGGTTACAGTGCACAAGACATATGAACCACTTTCATGATTTTTCTTTGATAATGGTACTTGAATGGTTTTCTTCCAAACCTTTTGTTCTCATTCATGGAAAAGAGCAACCAGTATATTGAATAAATGTTCTATTTTTGTGCTCCATAGAAGAAACCAAGTCATAAATCCTTGTCAACATGTGGATTAGTAAATGACAATATTTTGAAAAGGCAACAGAGATTAAATCTATTTTTTAACCTTGTGTTGCTGTGATGACTAACATGCAAGATAAAATAAAGGTCTAGGGAAGCATTTGCTTCATAATAATCATGCTTTATGATCAAGCTTTTATGGCTGTTAATTCAGATAGAGAAATGGCTCCTAAATGCCACAGACGTGTATTCATCGAAGAGGAAGTATTGAAAATGCCATGGCTAGACTAGGTATTTTAAAAACGCTATTATAGAAATGAAATCGCTATCAGAGAACTTTGAATACATAAAAGGACACAAAGTGACATTAGGCAGCAGATGATGCGTTGGCAGGCTTTTGATGTTTCGGTTTCTGAGATTTTTCATCAGAACTGTTTTTATTTTTATTTTAGTTTCATTCTGAATAGTCCCTCGCTTTCCCTTAGCCTACAATGTATATGAGGAATAATATATCTTTATTTACATTCCAATATGGATAGGCACCATCAAATTTTATTGCTCTTTTCCTGGCCGTCCGTGCTGCTGGCGAGTAAAATAATTGCAGCTTTTAAAATATCTGTGCTGCATAAGTGACCGCCGGAAGGCTTTTTGCCTAAAGAATTTTCATTTCATGGTCAGTTAAGCTCGTATGCATCTGGAAGAAAAACGGAACCTTGACACAATTACAACACGGCCTGTTCTCACTGCACTGTGAAGGGATTAGATTTGATTCTCCAACATTATTCCTCTTTAGCAGCTCTTTCTGTGGACAGTGGTTCTGATTGTGTGGGGACTATATTAGCGGGTTTGGGGGAGAATGAGGGCACTCTGCTCTGTGCCTGGTGGCATTGTGACGTCCCTCTGATTCTTCTCTATCGCTCATCACTCATTGTCCTCCTGAAAGACTCTCGGTCTCTCTCCTCTTAATGGAATTGATCTCAGTTTGTCCTGCTCTCTGGGACTGGTACAGACAGTGCCGTGCCTTTGAGTCAATGCCTCAAATTTATAAAGGACTCGCTAAGGGTTACTGAAAGTTAGCACTGTAACCTCCAACGTTGTCCTTCAGTCATTTTGATGCGTTTTAGAGTCATAATTGTACATTTAATGCAGAAAGACAGGCCATTATGTACAATTTGAGTTCCAGTTGTTGTAATATTTAAGACCAATGAGCAGCAAGAGAATAAAACTAGAATAAAAGAATATGTATGTCAAGAGAATTTAAACGTTGGCTTAAAAAATCTATTCCAACTCTTAAGTGCAACTTAAACAGATCTATGAGGGATCAAAAAAGAACAACGTACCTGTGCTAGTTTGATCTGCCCTTTGTGTTTCTGCATTAAAGCCAACAATTCCTCTAATTCCTTCCCTCTAATGCTCCACGTATGTCAGGCGAAATTAGCCGCAGATGCTGCTGGCCAAACCCAACTCGGCAAAATCCATTTCTCAGCTGTGAAGAAGTCTGGCGGGATTCAGAATGTGAAGTCATTATTTATTTAATCTGTTCTCCTAACAAGCTCCTGCATCGTGTTTGAGGCTCGCTGGAATCTGGGTTCTGACTGGATCTCAGAGTAGACGGCAACCGGTAGAGACGCAAATTATGTGATCACCTATTTAGCTCAGAAGAGGTTTTTTTTTGGAGGTTGTGCAGAGCAGGTTTAGCATTTCTATTTTTTCTTGTATCTAATCTTTTTTTGAAGCAGTGTGCATGAATTGAAATGCAATAGAAACAATCTTAAATCGGTTTGTTTGTTCTTTTAATACACTGCGATACAATGCGTTATTTTGTTAGTTTTTTGTAGAGACTAAAGATGTATATACATCTACAGGTATATACAGTATATCTATCTATGTACAGTAGTTATAGATGTATATACATTATTAAATAAACATCAATATTTTGTCTAAATGAAAAATATAATGAACGGGCAGTGTATTTATACAGAGCAGGTGTTTGTGGGATGCGAAGCAATCTACAGTGGAACAGTTTGTTTTTAAAACATGATCCCTCACAAACTGACTAGGGTCTGACTGCTGTGTCTGTGAATAAAATGGAAAATATGACCAGTGTTGCAGAAACTATATTTTTCTTCTCCTCCAATACCAAACACACACACGCGCGCTTTCTCTCTCTCACACACACTTTCCTCTCTCCTCCACTCTTTCTCTTTACAGGTTTCTGTTATCTTATCTCCAAGCTGAGTAGTTGTGACATCAGTTGTACATCAATCTCTGAAAGTGGATTTTTTTTTTCTCCCCCTTCACCTTCATGTTTTTCTTTTTCTTCTTTTTTTTTTTTTTTGTCAGACAGCCATTGTGACATATTGGACCAGTAAGAAATGAAAGATATTCATGCAGGCATGCAATACTTGTAATGAAGTCTCAGCCTGACCTTCTATGTGATTGATTCTGTAATTTAGTTTTCTCAGCCAGTACTTGAAATGAAATGAAATCATGTTGAACAAGTTTTAAATACCCATAGTGCAACGGGAGAGATGGAGGGAGGGTGGAGGTAAGGGAAAGAGATGAGAGTGAGGGGAGAGGTAGGTTGTAGACATCTTCTTTTAAGGCATCGGAACAATGTTTTGGACACTTTTTTTCAAAGGGGACAATTCGTACAGCATGAACCGTATATGAGCTGCATAAAACGAGAGAATGTATGTGTGCTTTGTAGATGGAGTGAGAGAGTAGAGCGAGTAGGTGGAGGAGAAATATGAGTAGAAAACAATTTATCTCCACGCTACCATGGTCTCTGCAAGCATTCAAAATTCCATTTTCTATTTTTTCTTTTTCTTTTTTTTTCTTTCGAAGAGCCAGTTATGCAGGTGCCCATAAATGGCTGAAAAATAAAGCAGCATGTTGGTTAAGGTTCCAGTGCAGCTGTGAATATGTGCAGGAGGCTGATAAACTATTCATAATAGAGCTGACCTTTTCACACTGGCCAAACTTGTAAGATTCATCCTCATAATTACCATATAGATGATTTTACTCCTTTTTCTGTTATGGAACATTTCCAAGAGCTCCGCGGAAAGATTGAATGGAAATTGAACTTGTTAACATTCTTTTCAGCATGGAACAGCTCATACCAAGCTGCTTTTAATAAACTCTCCAATTCCATTCCCACCCCCCACAGAATCCCGAGGCTGGTATCTTAAAGAGCAGACCCGAGACTCTCAGCCTTTGACACGGCATCTTCAGATTCTTATCCCGATCGTCTGAAAGCAGTATTGGTTATGTTATGGTTATAAACACATGCTGGAAAAAGAGGCCCCCCCAGTATATTTTCTTGACTGTTTAGTTGCGGTTCCTGCTTTTGATGAAAGGGGTGAGGATACTATTTGAGGCAGAACCAAACAGTCATCCATCAAACGTCTCAGTGTGTCGGACAAGGGCCTCGTTGTGTGGCGTGGCTGTTTGGTCAGCATCTCTTTTTGGCGCCTTTTAATGTCGGAAGCTTTTGTGCCTGCCTGTAGTAAAGTATGTCGGAGAATAAAGATACGAAAAGAAAAAGGTTATTTTTTGCTGGAATACAGTCAGCTGAGATGGGCTGATTGCTGGAATAATAGCAACATTTGCACAAGCACACGCAAACACAGAGGAGAGGATAGGGCACATCTGGCCTCTTTGCTCTTCAGATAAGAAGTTATTTACAGATTTATGAAGACTATCAAAAGCATCTGTGTAGATGTGAGCTGTGTGTCAGCAGACAATGTTCCAATCAAAATGCAAATGGAGGGTGTGCAGCAGGGACATAAATAAACAGATCGGATACTGACTCACTCATTCTACCAGCTAAACCACTCTGACAGCAGAAATCACATTTCTTTCATTGCCTACAAAGGCTGCTATTAGCAAAAGCTGACTGCTGTTTGAATGCTCCATTCAGCCGCCTTTCTTTTCCATCAACCGATTCTACACATAACATATCAGTTTTATATGACATCATCTCATGTTTTCTTTTTCTGCTGTATGATCATTGGGAATTTGGAAGATAATGTTGTCAAATCATTAGATGCTTCAAGATAAATCGCAGCCTCTTTTTCATAAGCCGCCTCGGGAATTATTTCCACATCTGTTCTGCTTTGTGCAACCGGATCAAAGTGCTCCTGAAACTAAAGACCAGTTCTGACCATTTCAGAGACCTCATTTACCGACGTAGTCAGTACATGGAAAAAAAATCAAAAGAGTAAGTGGGCATATGGTCATCTGACAAATGTTGCATGTTCAAATCATTGATCATGTTGAAGTGTTCACATGAGGGAGAGAGCCAGAGCACAAAGCCCAGCCAGAGGCTTTGATGATAAATATGAGCCCTCAAAGGCTGCCTTACATCTCTGTGATTCCCTCCTCTCTTTACATTACAGACATACATAGAGAATGCTGGTGATTTCATACGGGCCATCGCTGACAGTTAATGTTGAAGTGTTAGACACAGATGGTTGTGACTAATGAACACAGTAGACAGGTCTGACACAAATACTGCTGCTGGCTCTGTCACTGCATTCTAGTGATGAAACTAATGCAAATGTGTTTATTTCTGTGGCAGCACAATTCTTTTGTTTATCCATTTATCTGTCTAGTTTACTTGCTTTATTTTTTACAGTGTGTTTTTTTTTTTTTTAAATAAAACATTTCCAGCATCAGCCGAACAGATGTTGAAAACAGCTATTGTTTTGTAGATTGTGTTTTTTGATATGGCACGGATTCGATATGAAGCTGCATGTACCCAGGGAATTAATACTGAGAAAATGCAATCTGTGTTTGAGGGAAGGTGTTAGAATATTGTACTAAGGGAGAGGTTCAGCAGGTCTGGCCAATAAGGCCAGGTGCACAGCTTTATGATGTGTTGACACATACAGATATTGAGTTTGAGTCTCTGAATACCAGATGGAGAGAGGGAAAGAGAGGGAGTTGATGTAGAGTGAAAAATGAACAAAAGAGATCAATTGAACTGGTTTTCTCTAGCTGTTGATTCTTGCTCTGTAATCTGGTTGCTTTTGGAGACTGTTCAGTCAATGCAAAACAGGTTCCTGTGTACCCCACCTCCAAACACACCCGGTACATTTGTTTTAGTTTTAATTGGGACTTTCCTTTTACCTCAGATGTTCTTTTATATTGAGCTAATTATATTTCCCCCTATCAGCGTACATTTTAAACCTCTGATTAATACAGATAAGCTGATACTGTAATTATTTAATTTATTTTTGTTATGGCCAATAACTGATAAATGACCAATATAAAGTTTTGTATTATTTTGTATTAAAAAAACTGATTTACATGTATATACATTTTTATGGTAACACTTTGATAGTCCACCTTAAACATATCTACTAAAAGTAAGTAACTTTGCAACATTTCAACTACATGTCAATTAACAGAGTATTAGTAGACTGTCTGCTTAATAACATAATAGATATTGACTATAACAAACATAGCAAGTATATGTCAGTTTATTCCAGTAAGACTAAACCTACACTAACAGTTTACTCTGAGAGTAAGTAGACATGTACAGTAGTTGCAAATTAATGAGAATTCATAATCAGGAAAAATAAGGTGAAATATTATTAGAATAAATGTAATGTAATTTTCTTCCTCTGATGGAAAGCTAAATTTTCGGCAGCCATTACTTTAGTCTTCAGTGTCACATGATCCTTCAGAAATCATTCTGATATGCTTATTTGATGCTCAGTGGGTTAACAATTGTGCTGCATATAAACAATGACTTAATTTTAGTATTTTTTGATGAATTGAACAACAGAACATAATTAATGAATTTATTTTTTAGTATTGTTTCGTAACAATTCATTTAATGCATCCTTTTATATCTAAGCATGGTTTTGTTCTCTGTTTGCTCTGCAGGCTGTCGGTCAGACCCACCTCCGTCAGTACCCTCCAAACCCTGCCATGGTGATGCGCTCCATCATTAGCATGCATAACCCCAATGGCATGATGTCACAAAACCAGCTTACCACCATCAACCAGTCCCAGATCAACACGCAGCTGGGGCTGAATATGACCGGATCAAACATTGCTCACACATCCCCATCTCCACCCGCCAGCAAATCTGCCACACCCTCTCCCTCCAGCTCTATTAATGAAGACGATCAAGAGGAAGGAAACAGGGTGAGTGCCATTTAATCCATGCATTTGTGTGGTGTTTTCATAACATTTTTAATTGAGAATGAAATCAACATCAAATTAGTGAGATTTTATAACAAGCAAGCTTCTCTCTATCAGGTGATTGGTGAAAAGCGTCCTGCCCCTGACGCAGGTAAGAAGCCTAAGACGCCCAAGAAAAAGAAGAAGAAGGATCCCAATGAGCCCCAGAAGCCAGTGTCTGCATACGCCCTGTTCTTCAGAGACACCCAGGCAGCCATTAAAGGCCAGAACCCTAACGCCACGTTCGGAGAGGTGTCCAAAATAGTAGCTTCTATGTGGGATGGATTGGGAGAAGAGCAGAAGCAGGTAGGAAATGGCAATCCTGTGTAATATCAAAAGATATTTTTAACCTCACAAAAGAACACCATCGTTCTGTAAATAGAGCTGTCTGCTGTGGAGTCTTCTCGCTTGAGCTAGAATAACAAATGTTCTTAATTTCTACTCATTGTTACACAGAATGATTTTTGTCAGGTATTTTAGCAGACTGCTTGATATTTTCACCCTTCTTTAGTTTTTTATTACCGGCTGAGATGAAGCCTGCAGGCTCTCCCTGTTGTGAAGCGCATGCTTGCCAGTCAATGTTCCGCTAATTATCTGTTTATCACACCTCACGTATTCTGTTCTCCACAGGTTTACAAAAGCAAAACAGAAGCCGCAAAGAAAGAGTACCTGAAAGCTCTCGCAGCGTACCGCGCCAGCCTTGTGTCAAAGGTGACATTTTTTTCTTTTTAACCAGCTCTTTGTCTATCTGTTTTTTCTTTTCTCAATTCAGACTACCATTCACTCATCTGTCGTCATTTTTTTTTGCCATTTTATTATATTTCTATTTACAGTACCTGTATCCAAACAATAGCTCACTTTCAGGCTCAATAGCTTTCGCCTTGAGTCCTTAGCCACTTTTAAAGACGAGACCTTCTACATGGTAAATGTTTCAATGTAATCACAGAATGTAGAACTGACAGCTGAAAGGCGAATGAAAACAGCAGTTCTTCTGTACCTAGTAGAAGCGTTGATTTCTTTGTGCATTAGTTAACATTCATTGATTTTTCTGAAACTGAACTTCTAAAAACCAGCTGGAAAGGATTTTCAAGCAATATTCTCTCGCACACTTACATTTTGACTGTGATTATGTTTGTTCCATCACACTAGAGGTGTAAAAATAGCATTAAATACAGCTAATGAATTAGAATGAGATATTCTTATGATTCATCATGCCTCATTAACTGGCTGTATCAGCCAGGCAGTGGGGAGCATTTGCATATTATTGTTTATTTCTTGTAAAAAATTAAGATTGCTTTACAGACAGTTCAGCAGTACTGTAAAGTCCAAGCAACTCATATACTATAGGTGTATGCTATACATTCATGACACCAGCATCACTTTGCATTGAGTACATTTTTTGTTTGTATTTATATTTTCAGTGTTCAAGTCTTATTTCAGATCTTTTGTACTAGGCTACTAAATAATATAAATTCCCCTCTTGGCAAATTCTTTAGCTCACAGAATGTAAGACAGCAGCGATTTTCTCTGAACAGCTTTTCTGTTGAGTCAGTCACCAGATCAGCACTAATAAAGGAGAGGGCACTACATAAGAAAGAATCTGTGGAGTACTAGAATTCATTTGACCACTCTCTATTTCTGTCTCAGGCTGCCGCAGAGTCAGCGGAGGCCCAGACGATCCGCTCGGTGCAGCAGACCCTGGCCTCCACCAGCTTGTCGCCCGCACTCGTGCTGCCTTCCCCTCTATCCCAGCACCCCTCGATGTCCGCCGCGGCGCAGGCACTCCAGCAGGCCCTGCCTCGAGCCATCGCCCCAAAACCTCTGCAAATGCGCGTCGGCGGCAGCCAGATTGTAACCTCGGTCACAGTAGCTCATCAAAACATGACGGCCGGGGGCGTTCAGTCGCAGCTGCTGGGGCAGATGGGAGCGGGCGGTCCGCAGTCAGGTGTGTCGTCGCAATTGAGTCCGCCGATGCAGCCCCGGCATGCTTCCATGCAGCAGCAGATGCAGCAGCAGCAGATGCAGCAGCAGCAGATGCAGCAGCACTTGCAGCACCATCAAATGCAGCAGCAGCAAATGCACCACCAGCAGATTCAGCAGCAAATGCAGCAGCAGCATTTCCAGCATCACCTGCAGCAGCAGCTCCAGCAGCACCACATGCAGCAGCAGCAGCAGCAGCACCAACAGATGCAGCAGCAGCAAATGCAAATGCAGCACATGCAGCACATGCAACAGATGCAGCAGCATCAAATGCAGCAGCAGCATCTCCCGCAGTCGCAGTGTTCGCCCGTGCAGCACTCGCCCAGCACGCCACACTCGGCCTCTCTGGGCAGCCCGCCACCCCCTCCTGCGTCCCAGCCTCACCCCTCGCAGGTACAGGCTCACGCGCAGGTCCTGTCGCAAGTGAGCATCTACTGAACCAGAAGCCCTCGGACCCGCAGTCGCGACTCCACGAGAAAGCCGGAAGGAAGTTGTTATTGAAAAGCATCGTTACAAGGTTGCTTTTTTAAGTTGCACTTAAGAAGTGTGTAAGAAATATGAATGTTTTACAAAGAACTGTCCTTTGTTCTAGATGGATATAAGAAATGTGTTAAAGGACGAAGCGTCTTAGCTGGATTTTTTGTCTATAAGATAGGCTGAGCTACCGGGAGGTCTGTTGATAGACTTGAGTGCCCAGTAGTCATTTGTATGTATATTTAGTTCATTTGGTTTCTCTCTCTCTCTCTCTCTCTCTCTCGGTTGTGGAGTTTAAACTCTGTCAGAGCATGATGGCGTGGGAAGAACGCTCAGAGACGATCACAGAAACACCTGACGGTTTTATTTAACAGCTTTATTTATGAGGTTGGATTGGCTTTCAACACCAGACAAAACAGAAGGCCGGATTTCTGTGAACGGGGAATTTCTAAAGAAGTTTCGCAAAAGATATGAACTGAACTGCTACTAAACTGGTCATCATAGACATGCTGTATGGCTCTTGCACTGTCTGGCCAGTGTATCGTCCAATCTGCCCTCTCTTCTTCCCCTTTCCATCATCTTTCTTGGCGTTCCCACGGATGGAACTGTTTAACAGTCACTGTTGGGAAGCTCTCAATCAAATCATCCTGCTTTTAGAACCAAGTGGTGTTTAACACATCTCATGCCGTGTTATCAAACAGGAATAACTTTCAAAAGATGTAAAACACTCAGCATTTGCTGGACTATTTGACACGCTTGCATAATTCATTTCAGTCATCACGTCTCCAAACACCTTTGTGACCTGCTGTATGTGTTCTTAGGAAAGAGGACAGAACATTTTTGGAGTTCTTCTCCTCTGGCCAAAACCCTCAAAAGCGCACTCACTCCCACATATGTAGTAACAGCACTCCAAAAAACTTCTTCTCTGTAATTATCTTTACCTCAGAAGTTTTATTGAATAAGTTATGTTTCTGTTTTTTTTCTTTTGTGTAATTAAAACTTATTTTATGGGGAGGGCAGGAGCTAAATGACTGAATTTAGGCTGTTGGTTTACTGATTGGGGTATTTTTATTTCATAATACCCTACATTTCACTACAAGGGCCGTTAAATGGGGGTCTTATGAGATGTTTTTTTTTTTTTTTTTACTATCATAGAAAGGACATGGAAGTATTTTGTGCCAGCTGTAAAAGAATCAGTGGTAAGATAAAAGAAAATGAAGTTGTACATTTTTCATACCTCTTGTTGTAAAGTTTTAATATGTGAGGCTTTAAATGCAGACGTTGGCAAGCTGACCTGTCACCTGCTTTATCTCATAGTGCTCTTTTCTACTTTTTTATGAGTTACAATAGCAGCAAATCATTTGTTTGTATTTTTGCTTACATTTCAAAATTAATTGCTTTTAAAAACCTGACAGTAAAATAAATACAGTTCATGTCAGTTGGAAACTCCACCTGTTTTTAAACATCATAAATGTCATTTATTAAGTTTTATTTTTGCCATCCAAAAAAAACAACATTAAAAGGAGGCATCATCATCATCACCATCAATATGATACTAGCCATAATTTTGTATTATATTTCTCTGTGTCTCTCTGTTTGCAATTAAAATAATCAAAAATATTTATTTCAAGGAACTGATTCATTTCAAAGATTATATTAGCCATACTTTTGTATAAAATATTTCCTCAATGTGTCCTTGTTAGTTATGAAAGATTTAAAATAAAGACATCAGTACTTAAAATATTCTGTTGATTTGGGATATACAGTTGTACTATTTGTATTTATTTATTTCTGCCTGTCTATGTTTTCCTTCATGCCCGTTCACGCCGATCTCCTTTTTTCCGTGGTGTTTTAAAAATGACCCCTGCGCCCCCAGACACAAATATTTGTGGGGGAAGGTTGGATTTTCAAAAGGCTAATTATCATAAATGCACAATAAGCACGTGAGGACAGTGGAACGCCTTTATCTGCTGAGCGGTGCTGGTGTCTTCCACCCTACACCAGGCAGAGACACCCGAACACAACAGAAGGGAAGGAATCTGTGCCTGCGCATATCTTGTTCCAAATTAATAGAATTCTCAATCTGTATTTTGTACCCAATTAGTTAATTTTGAGAATGCTTGTGCAATTTGCATGAGAGAGGCTGCAGTGATTGGCTCTCGAGTCGGGTTTTGTGTCACAGAGAAGCCCACACTCTCACTCTTTGATTAATTGCAGCATCTGTTCTGTCAGAGGGTGTAGTGGAGAGGTCTGCAGGAAAACTGCAAATAAGTGCTGGCAACAGTCTTAAAGCGCCTATGATGAAATGAAAATTAAAAACAGCGAGTACCCCACATGCCCTGAATTTCAATGGCAAGAAGGAGGGAGAGAGAGCGAAGATTGCTAAGCATAGAATGTAAGAGTGGTGTCCATGGCGACCAAACACATCCTTTAAAAACAGCCGGTAATGAGGGGCCGGGAAATAGCGCTTATTATTCCAAACAGTCTCATGGAGGGCAGCATCAATAATGCATGCAGTACCTTGTTATTTGGTAAACCTTGTTATCCGCATGGTCTCAGTGAGGATAAATATCTCACAACAAGGGTTGGAACTCTGACACACCCCTGTGATGAATAAATAAATAACGCTTTGCAGATTTTTACAAAACTGATTATATGTCCTAACAACGGCTGATGATGTTGGCGCACGAGTGATTGGGAATTCAATTTTGTCCCATTTCAGGGACAGAATGAAAACTGACCATCGTCTAGATATCATTTATGTTTCATTTTATATTTATATTATATATTACTATAGTCCTATTTAGGACTATAGTTTATCTAAAACAATGCATTTACTGTATGTCATTTCAAACCTGCATGACTTGATTTCTTTCTTTATCCTATATGTTTGTGTGTGTGTGTGTGTGTGTGTGACCTTGCACACAAAACCAGTCTTAAATATCAAAGGTAATTTGTAGAAATAGCCAAAAATACATTGTATATACACAATTATTATTGTTTTGTTGTTGTTGTTGTTTTTACCAAGAATAATTAGGATATTAAGTAAATATAATGTTCCTTTAAGATATTTACTTTTTTTTTTCTACAAATATATATAGTAATATTCATGGAACGACATGATGATGAGTAATAAATGACAGCATTTGTATATAAATATATATTTTAAATGAAAATTCTTTAAAGCAAACTTAAAATCACCTTGACTAGTATTACCCTCCAGTAACCATATAATGTCTATCTATAGAATCTAGATCAAACCACAGTCACATGATCTAACAGTAGTTTTATTGGATATAACGTAATATTCCACTGCAATTAATCTCTCTCTCTTTCTGTGTGTGTGTGTGAATTTTAATTTAGTCTATGTTAAAGACACAGAGGAAAAGGTCATGTGCATTGTGAATGTCCCATTTTTGTAATATCAATCAATGATTGATTGGTGTCTTTCATTACCCTGCTGTTTGGCCAGATTCGGTGTTACAAAAGGTCTGTGTCCTGAGGCTGAGACAGTGACCTCAGTAGCTTGTGGTCTCTTTGACTAGTTTCCATGATTTAAATTATTATATCACATTTGATCATACTGTGCTTTCTAACAAAATTCAAAGCTGTATGCCTGCTGTTGTGAAAAGACGTCATTATTGCAGTTAACAATTAAGCATTTTCTAGCTCACTGAATCTTGTCAGTCTTATGAAATTTGAATAAATGTTTGTGATCGGTAATTTAAGGTAATCATTGACACAGTTTCTTGGGTTCTGGTAAAGCAATCACTGATAAAGCAGCTACATGACAGATGGAGAGTTTCTGCTTGTGGCCATTAGTAGCTTAGCAACAATAACCAAATAGGGTAGAACTCGAATAGGGCAAAGGTCATCTCTAGCCATGGAACATCAGTAACACTGTCCGGTAGACCATGCCGCTTGCCCTCCATTAACAAAACCAAGCCCTTCCCACCCAGCTCCCATACAACACATGCAACCTTTGACCTGACTTCAGACACCTGGCCTTGCAGAGAGTGTGAAGAGTTTTGCTGACTAGCTTTGGGCAAGATCCCGTTGATCCCTGGCAGCTTTTGTTTGCACAATGTTGACCTTTCAGTCAGAAAAAGAACTTTCTTTAGGTGCTGTTGACCTGCTGGTGCTGCTGTGAACATTGGTATGAAAGATTCCCCAGACTGAATGATAGGATAACAGCTGGGTCTGAGGCCAAGTGAAGAACTTGACTTTCAAACGTTTGTCTTTTATTGACGTTCTTTTGATTAAAAAATACATGTGAAGCAATCTTCTAGAACACTGATGTACTGTGTGTTTAGAAATGGTTTGCAGTTGAAACTAAGCTTTAAAACCCTAAAAAACAAATTGTACTCGTTTAGTGTAGCTAGATAATAAAATTGTACATAATTTAGGTCATTTTAATTGTTTTGATTAGCTTTAATTCATTAATATTTGTTTTAATTGTGATCATTTTCTGCTCTGCCACACAGAACACCAAGGCTATACTTACAAATTCTTATTTATGTTTTTCATATTTTTACTCTCTATTTATGTCACCATGCTTTACAGTCTTTCTGAAGAAAAATCCTGCTTTTCGCGAGTGTTGTTTTTCACAATTAGTACTAGTTTGTATAGTGTAATGAACATCATACAGTATGTTTACTCAGTACAGTTGCTTTTCAACTCGGCTTTATCAAAGCAGTGCTTCAGCCCGATTCCTCCCAAGAACAGATCAAATGAGTTTCTAGCTGCTCCCAGCAGCCCTCTCAGCTCTGCCAGAAACAGCAGAGCTGCACTAAATTGAAGTTTAAATTCCCAGAAAATAGTTTTTTCGCTAAAGCAGGATACTTATATGCACTTATTAATGTCAAGCAAGATTATTCTGTGAAGCTAAATTTCACGCTTCCGCTGGAAAGACGAATACAATGAAGCCCTCAATATTTTAACCTCAGCAAGTTACACATTATGAACTTTCTGCATTTAAGTGAGCATAATTTCAAATTCCATTCATTGTTCTCCACAGCTAAAATATTTTCAATGTGCTGTCTTTGAATTAACCAAGGTTACGTTTGCGGTATAGATTTTCTTCTCAGCTCATACATATTCCATGGTCTGAGTCACTATTGGTTAGATGAATAAAAAGGCAGAATTTTCTATGCATTTTTAATTGCTTCCCACGAACGTATCAAGATACCGTATGCAATGAAAACTATTTTATTCCCTCAGTTTTCAGCTCTTGACCGCTCTTAAAGTCCAGCTCTGAGAGTTAAAGGTCATCAAACAAACAATCCTGCTTGAGAATCGCTGGGGTGAACGAGCGCAGGAATATGACTCTGTTTCACCTTGCAGGCAGAAAAAAAGCCAGCCGTTCTCAGGAAATCTCCAAACATAGTTTACAATACAGTCAGTATTTCTGAAGCCAACACAAACAGTGTGATTTGGTATTCAGAACCAGTTTGCACATAGCTGGAATTTCTCAGCACTAATGTTACCTAACGTTTAGGTAGAGATTCATTTTAAAATCTGCCACTGATTGAGGAACGTTTTCTTTGTTGTGACAGAAAACGAAACTTTGTAGCTGACAGATGTCTTTGGGAGAGAGAGAGAGAGAGAGAATTCATTCCATCTCGTTGAGTTGCAGAAAATAAAACCATATCTCGAGTTGCCTTTTTCCAATTCCTCTTCAGTATTCTATGGACTTTGTGTTCTTCTGAGAAACCTGACTCTCCGAAATTGCTTTTTATTGTGACTTACTTAGGCTGTTAATGTAAGTATTACTGAGCTCACATGTTGCTATAGCAACAAAGCTGATAAAGTGTACTGGGAGAGCAAAGTGATAGATTACATGTGCATGCTATGTCATATCCAATAACTCAAACTTACTATACGGCACATTATTCCAGTGGTCTGAGAGAAATCAATAAATGCGGACACAACCCAACAAGCCATGCTCCATCTCTCTCTCTCTCTCTCTACTTGTTCTCTGTGTCAGTCTCTCTCTCTGTGTCTAATTCTGTACGACAGTAAGGAAGCCGTAGCAGATCAGGCCATGTTTCTATGATGTCTGTGCAGTGCTACAAGGGGCAGGTGCTGTACAGACACCATTCAGAGAGACTCTATTCAGCTCCTCTCCTCCGTTTCTCCATTCATGCAGGGCAAAACGCCATCTGCTCCTGTTGTGCCTGGAGCTCTCACAGCTGACCAAAAAAAACCACCCCAACAGCTGTTGCCAAACAAAAGCCAAACAATGGGGGCAGAGAAAGGTTACACACAAGTTTGAAAGAGAGAGGAGGAGGGAGGGAGGGAAGGGTGGAAACGGATTGCTCCGATGAAAGGGGAGTCAGAAACAAATCTTTTACAGATTATGAGGAGGAATGCTCTTTTCAATGAGTGCAGTAGAAACAGTTAAATATGAGATGGTAAATCTTGCCTCTTGTCTCTATGAACTTGGTGGACTCCATTACGGCTGTCAAATGGAGAAAGAGAAAACAGTATTCATGATTAGTCTTTTAAAGGCACTGATGAGTCAGACTAATCTAATGCAACAAGAGAGTAAGAGGTCAAATTTCACAGCATTTTAAAATATGAACCAGTTAGGATGGCTTGCAGTGTCGCCCTTTTACATTTGATTGATTTATTTTTATTGTTTGATTGTATACTTGGCCATCATAAATGTTTTGTTTGAATTTGTTTGAAGAAACCTATGCTGCTTTTGATATTTAGAACATTCAGAAAAATCATTCAGCTCTCACATATTTTAATGAAAGATCAATTAAAAAAATAAATAAGAAAAGTTAATCAGAGGCTGTTTCTGCCCATGCTTACAGATGAAGAGTTACAGTACAGTCAGTCCGAACATCTGTAGGTGCAGACTACTTAATCTCACTTGAAAACGTACCTAGTTTATACAGTCAGCAATTTATTTTTTATTACACTTCTTGAAAGCCTCCTCTCATTCTGATAGCAAACTGTGATGTGTTCAAGTCATGTTGGATGGATGTATTTACTCATATATGAACTTGAATGCATGTGGTCTAAAGGTGCAAAATATTTGTCTAATCATTGCATTCACTCCGCGCAGACAATTATGAGAGTTTGGGGCGTGGCTACTGTAGCAGCTGAGCCTGAGGGGGTTTAGCCGGAGTGGAAAAACACATTTAAATTCTGTTACAGAAGTGCAAGCCAAAATTCTAAGAATTGCCAAAATACACAGAGACAGACAGTTAAAAATGGGATTACACAAACACTAACAGTGTTTTTATAAAAATGGAGGAATTTGATGAAATGTTTGGTTTCAGTGGAGTATTTCCCTCAACAGGAATCTAAACTTAAATGTCCTAATTCCTAATAGGAAGTGGTCCAGTCCTAAAAGACGTTTGCAAAGATTGTTTGTAAACATGCTTCATTTTAGAATTGCCCATGGGAAACACTTCCATACCTTTAATACACGCTGTACAAAGTAATGTAAGTCATTTTTAATCTTTAAGTTTCACAAAAGCACAAGAGTCATTAAATTAAGGAGAGCTTTGGACCGCTTCTTGGTTATTACAGTTTTGCAGTTTATCAGACACAAAGGGACACAAAAAATTAATGCAATTACTTTTTTCAAGGTTATTATGCACTACATTAGGGAATAGTACAGTGTTTTTAAAAATAGTAGTGTTGTTAAAAATGCCTTTGAAACGACATTGTTTGTCACATGGTAGCCATTCATTTAAATGACAATTAGAGTATAACTTTAGGTCTGTTTTGATAAGCATTGACTATTTGCAAGAGAAATATCATATGTTCCTAAAAAAATATTCAGAAATAGATCATATTAGAGAGAGAGAGATATTAAAATGAAGGCATTATGATTTATCTGCCGAAGGTTATACTCTTCTCTCTTCAGAAATATTTAGAGAATTACTCAGAATTACTTTACAAATCCAGCCAATGATGAATCCACTAGTGAAGTTATTTGGTTTGGTCAGAGTGTAAACTGAATTCCACATCAAGTGTAGACAGCAAGACAGCATAAGGACACGTCAACTTAATCCTAATCCTGTTTCATAACAGTATGTCACGGAAAGAATATGTATTTATGTAAATTAGATTCTATTGAATACAAAAAGTATGTGATATTTTATGTTTATGACATTTTTGAAACACAAACTTACCATTAAATCTAATGCATTTTTCTTCACAAGTTTCAAATGAGATGGCATGTTAAAATCTGTCAACACTAAACAATATTGTATTTACCACCTCTCTACTTCAAACAGACAATCTCTGCATTCATCCTGCCATAGACTGAACCACTGCACATATTAAATGTCTTTTAATCAAAATCAGTTCTCTATTGTTTTCCTATGCTTCGACCACCCCAGTGATGTGATCGTGTGAGTGTGTGAATGTGTGTTTACGTACAAGTCTGGTTTATTATGTTCATGGTTCCATTCAATTTGTCATGTGTTTGACTGTGTTGATGAGACTGCGGAGGTGCTGGTGCTATTTATCACACGGCTCCTAATGCACTAATTCTGTGTTCATGATCTTCAGAGGGTTCATCCATCAACATCAGGTTGACAGAACCCCACCCACACCCCCTTGTCCCTAACCCCGCCTCCCCCAAAAGCCGTCTGTAAACATATGGGCCTCATTTTTTCATCAGTGTCCTAAATTTCACACAATCACTCCATCTTATGAATCCAAACAAGCTGGACAGGACGTTTGATAAATGGCATAAAAACATGTACCAGACTACACAGACTAAATGCCATTAGTTATTAAATGAATGAATGGTTTCTTTAAATTATTGATGAATATATATATATATATATATATATATATATATATATATACAGAAAAGCACTGAAAACTAAACAGACAAACCAAATAAAGCTAAGAAATATAAATCCTTGGCTTGTGGCTTTTCTGTGTGTGTGTGTGTGTATGTGTGTGTGTGTACATAAAAAGCCACAAGCAAGAGCACAACGAAAATATAGTGTGTGTATATATGTATACACACACTGCACTTCACATTTGTTACATATATATATATATATATATATATATATATATACAGAAAAACATAGCTGAATCGATGTTCTAAATCTAGTGAACTCATTTATTTGTTTGACTGCATTAACGTGCAATAAACATCCAAGCAGGGCTTAGTAAATAATGTTGTTTTATGAGTATGGATATTGTTTTAGATAATTCTGATCCCATTTATGTGAATGGTTCCATCTCTCCTATTACATCCCAGCTGTGTTAATTGCCGCTATGAACAATAATGAGGTCTGAGCAATCAAAACACAATTAGAACAGAGTTTGTAATTAATAAAGGATGCTGATAATGATGGTATTAAACATTACTTAGTCATTCAATTCTGTTGCTTGTGAGCAAGCGTGTTCTTCAAGATACAAGAGGTGAGAAAAAATGATCCATGCGGCAGAAATGAAATGGCAGCACTCTCTGTGATGCTTTCTCCAGCAGTAGAAAATGAAAACAGAGAGGCTGGCTGTGGGGAAAGGTCAGAACACATGTAGTGGAGATGTCTTTTGAGAACGCTCTACCACAGATGGCTTGTACTTAATGATGAGGTGCACCAGGAAGCATGAGAAGATTTTGATTAGACTTTTGCTTCCAATAAAGGGTGTACAAGGAACAGAGCCATGTACTGTGACGGATCCGCTCTATAGATCTGTTTTATTTTACCTAGTATTAAATTACAAATCTTAAAGGACTTCAATATATATTTTTTTAAATATACTGACACAATTAAAATTTCTGCAGTCATTACTTTAGTCTGATAATGATGCGAAAATTTGAATTGTGTCATTATATTTTAAAAATATATTGAAAAGAGTCCTTTTAGATTTCACAGAAATAAATTGGAAACCTTCAAAACTGTACAAAATATTTATTTATATGTATTTTTTTTTTTAGATCAAATAGATACATTAGCATACAATAGTCTCGATTAGCATGAAAGTCTTGATTAAAAACATTTCAAATATTACTGTTTAAAATTAATAATAAAATAATAATAATAATAATTATAAGCGCAGAGACACACAGAGAGAGAGAGAGAGAGAGAAGAGACAAAAAGAAAAAAGCACCTGGCTCACCTGAACCACAGCATGATACACAGTTACACAATATGACCCAGCTCTCATCTCTCTGTGACTGACTGGGCTCTCTGAGAGACACATTTCCTGTTAGGGCTGTGTTGTGTGTTTCTGGGTCAGTGGCCTGGTTTTTGGGGGATGAGGGTCTTTTGTAGAGGACCAGAGTCCTAATACAATAGAGGCTCTTCAACAGCTGCCCTGTTCTCAGCCTGCCAAATGAAGTGACCAAACCCTGATGAACTTTTCCCTATTGTTCTCTGGCTCTGCCACCTTTCCCCCCCTCACTGGATTGGCAAACTCAAATCATTAGGCTTCATTGGAAGTGATGTACGGTTGGCTTTTGTTTGGGCAGTGCTGTTGTCATATCTTGTAATTCATTAGACACAGCAGAGTGCACAAACACAACAGGGACTGCACTGAATCAACCTTACATGCATGTTGATTATGTAATGTTGAGAGTGCATGATGATGATGGTGGTGTGCTGATTAGTGTTGATAAACAGCATCTGTTTAGCTCAAACCTGCACAATAACCTTTCTTTTCTTCTAAATAAGGTTTCTCTGCACATCAGTGGAGAAAGACTATCTTCTGTGTGCCAGAACGTCATGGTTTATTTTCATCAATTTAATTGATTCTGACATCGAATCACATCTTTTGCAGCCTGCATGAATAAAAAAAAATCCTTAAAATGTGATCTTCAAGGATTATTTAGATTCAAAGCAGCAACATTTGATGGAGAAAGTTAAATAAATACCTGTCACATCTGTTCATTTTGTTTAAGTGTCACCCTGTGCCACATTGGAGTCATAAATAACATGCTGTATAGTTTACTATGCATCGTTTTAAGGATTTTTTTTTAGATGTTGTATATATTTTTTCTCTGCGGGATGTATAATATGCTTCGCCTTAGAGCAAGAGAGAAGTTGGGAGATTGTTGCAGAAATAATGTTATCCTGACAGTATAAATCAGCTCCAAAGTAAGGTAAACATTTGTGTAGCTGTCACATTTAATAAAGTGCCCTGGCATTTCAAGCAGCTTTGAAGAGTTGTTCTGCGTAATAAATAATATATCTAGCCTTGGACTTCAAGACCTCGTATGGAAGCGAATAGTAAATATTAAGAGGAATTTTGTGTTTCGAGTGCCGACTAGTCATCAGATTTAAAAACGAAACCTGCAAGGGTCGACTCTGTTCCCAGACATACAGCCCATTCTTCTCCATACTATAAAAAATGAAATTGCCTTGACAAAATACACTGTCTGTACTTCATACCATGTCAAAAAATGTGATCTAAGTTGGCATGGCAACAAATCTCCAGGGAAGGAAAAGGTCATAGTGGCTATAAATTCATTGCTTCAGTTAGAACAAGGTGGTTTCCTATTATCATCTCCATTCTGCAGTAGCTTTATTCTCTCTCTCTTTCTCTCTCCCTCATGCTCTTATAATGTGGTGATTCACTGCTCCAGAGCTAAACAAGCTGATGATTTTAATTTTCTGTTTTCAGAGTAATAAACATTGACATGAGAATGTGCCTCAGGCTCAGGCTCCTAATGAGAAAATGAAATTAGTTTTTCAGCTGACTGATCAGCAACATTTTACACGTAATAATCAAGCATTTATTTGAGTGTGGGAGCTCTCTGTTTATGAATGCTAGTATGTGTTTTGTATGTTTACATGCATTTCTAGGAAGAAGAAGAAGGAAAGGAAAAAAAAAAAACTCCTGATGTGTTTGTGCTCGGGAATTGCAATGTGCAACATTGACTCCACTGAGCGCATAAATTAGCGTTTTTGATTTTGCTTCCTTATGTTGAAGGTTGCAAACTTGCACGGTCTTATCTATAATATATCTTTGTTGTAGTTTGGAGGTAAAAGAGGTGGCCCAATTACCTATCTGACACAACATTTATTCCATTTACAAACTGTCTGACCTCACATCTCAATGAATAATGCACTCCAGGTGTGTATTTGCTGCGGTGGCACAGGTCTTGAGTCATACACCAATGTCTCAATTGCTTACAGATGCGCAATGGCTGATGCAAGAAGCGGTCAATAAGAGAGGCCCTCTTTGCCCCTTTCTGCCCTGGTGTATACAGCACAGTTGTGTTCTCTCAGACAATTTTATTTGAGAAATTTTTCAGGACTCTCATACACCAGAGAGTTGCAAGATTTTCAAAAGGTCCCTAACAGGAAACATTAATTGGACAAGGGTAAAGCTAGGAGAGCTGTGCACGGTGCATTGTGGGTAAATGTAGTTGACCAAGAGTGCATGCCAGGCTACTGTCCGCATAAGTTTAAACTTTACTCATTCATGTACTTCATGTCCAGACTCGAGTGAGCCAAGTCTCTCTATCATTTCGTCCATATTGAGCTGTCTACCTTTGAACTGAACATGCTTTATTAGTTTTATTCCTGCTGTTGGCAGCCAGTGTTGGGGAATCACATTCATTAGTGTCAGTTTCATTGCCCGCTGAGTTCAAAGCATTTATCTGATGAGAGAGAGTTGGCGCGGTTACACTGAGAAACACAGCACCTCTCCCCTGCTACCACTTTACATCTGTCACTCAGCTGATGCAAAACACAAAAACAGCAACTTGTTTATTGGCATTGTTTGGTTTGGTTTTCTCTGTAGCGTTCCTCAGAGGAGCACCTGCTGTGATCATTTTTGTTTGATATAAACTTGTAACAAGTTTGCTTGCCCTTGAGGGTTTTAATTAGCAGTAGTGAATAAACAGGCAGAGCTGCACCATGCCCTTGTGGTCAGTTAAAGGAATAGAAAACATATGAAATATGTATACTGACAACAGTTATACAGATCTATTTCTCCGTACTGTGTCTTCTTTTAGCATTTACAGTCTTCCTATTATGGGTTATGAAATGTTCATATATTGGTTTTGGGAGTCTCCAACAACATGTTGACATGCTTGCAAGGTCAAAAAAACACTTTCATTGTTTTATTATATGCATTTATTTTTGCCTTATTTGCTCAATGACTCCCAAACGATTCACTCAACAATTCATTTTTTCAAAGGGTGACACTAATCACTGATTGGTTGATTTCATTTCCATTTCATCATGCCTGTAATGCCTGATGTGTACAATCTTTAACAGCTACTATTAATGCTTCAGAAGTGGCACCTAGTGACAAGGAATGATTTTGCATTTTCATTCAGACCAACACAAAAATCGACTGATGCTACTGACGTTGAAATTAAATGGCTTGGGATTTGTTTTAAAAATGATTTGTTTCAGTGATTCAGAGTTGACTGTTTTGTTTAAGAGATCACACATGGCAAAATTAGGTTATTCTTTCAAAGTGATAATTGCAAGTAGGCAACTCTTCTGTAGACCTAACTATGGTGGCCGAGAAAAAAAAAAAAAATTCTGAAAACAAAATAACAAATTACAAACGCAAATCTAAAAAACAAAATAACAAGTCAGAAAACACAACGACGATAAAATGAAATAAAGCTTTTTGCTCAGTCACGCTTGTCAGGAAAGTAAGTGAAACGAACACACACTTTTTAAATCAAATTATATGTCATTAATAACGGTTCATTTCCGTGATTGCGTTCATAACAGCAGCGAGACAGGGGCACCTGCAGGATTTCTTCAGAGGGTATGAGCTTATCAGTATTTTTTTTTCTTTTCAGCCAGAGGCAGCGAGTTGATCATCCCTTCTCAAATCATCACGACTTGCCTAAAATAAAATATTAGTGCTGGGCAATGATTAATCGCGATTAATCGCATCCAAAATAAAAGTTTTTCTTTACATAATATATGC
>JAUCMS010000127.1:14962918-14983400 GCA_032357445.1 Enteromius radiatus
GACGCGAAGCGGAGGGTCTTGTATCACGCTGAAGGGGCTTATTTTGCGATAACTACCGGCTACACATCTATTATCCCACTTATTATACGGCTATATACATATATATATATATATAATAACGGTTGTATTTTGTTGTTAATTGTTACCAGTGTTTGTCACAAGATGGTGCCAAACGGTAATCTTTGTTGTCGCAGAGGGATATAAAACATACAAGTAGTACCGGCTATGCGTTATTACTTTGGAGCGGTTATTATTCGAAAATAACGAACCTGCAAATAAATGTCTCAACTGACCAATCAGAATCAAGCATTCCAGAGAGCCGTATAATAAGAGTCTTTAAAAAGTCTATTAATAAAGTATCTGAAAAAGATCTACTGTATGAACAATAAATTAAATTATATTAAATAAAGACAAAATCAACAATAAATAAATAAATAAATCAAGGTAATGAAACATTAACTAAATATGGTCCAATGCCATGTCTCAAGTCAAGTGAACGAACCATCTTACAACAGGCATCCAATACTGACTTCCGGAAAAGGGGAACAACCAATGACATTTGAGATTACAAATAAAACAGCAAGCCCCGCCCCACGACTGACAAATATAAAAGTGTTCGAGCCAGCGTGTGAGAGAAGATAGAGTGCACAGGTGACATATAATGCGCGCGCGAGGGTTTGAAATGAGCTCACGGGCCCAGTTTCTTCGCATGTAGATCTGTTTTCCTCTCGCGGAAATGATTTACCGCGCGCCAGCATCAGTGATATGCTCGCTTATTAATGGCATAGATTTGTCGCCATGCACGACCCTTTACTTTACGCGGACTGTGGTATGGTTTGCGGGTGCGCACACGAGGTCTGAAGACAACGTTCATCATCCAAAGGAACCGAACTCTAACAGCAGAACCCAGGTGCGCGCCAAAAGTGCTAGTGTGAAAGAACCCTCAATGCTGTTTGATATAACTCGGCTCCCAATAGAAAGACTGTTTGACTCCCCTGTCCCACAAAAATCCTGATTTAACACACATCTTCCTTTCCTTTTCTGAAATAGCAAAAGATTAGTATTTTCATGACTTAGCTATAATAAAGAAAGAGAGAGAAACTGTACGATAGACACTGTAGGCTATTAGAAACACCATCAAAAGTAATATAATAATGCAAATGTACATGCATATTTTTATTATATAGTAAGGGTAATTCATACAATATATTTAAACTGTTACTGTTGACTTTCTACCGCTAGTCTGCTGATCTTCCTGTATTCCTTGATTGACAGATGTCTCCTCCAGTAAACGGTGAGTGGCGCTGTCTCATACCTACTTCTTCCGGCTTCAATCCCCCCCCCCCCCCGACTTGTTACAATGTTTTCTGAATTGTTGTAGCGTTTTCTGAATTGTTTTTCTGTTTTTTTTAGATTTGCATTTGTGGTTTTTTTATTTGTTATTTTGTTTTCAGAATTGTGATTTGTTTTGCACCTCTCGGCCACCGTACCTAACAGTCACAGAAACACCTTTGTCAAGGGATTCGGTTATGCATGTTCGTTTCAAACTCCAAGATAGTAACGTGTCACCACCTACTGATGTGACAAAGTACTCTTCAGATAGATGAAAAGAGACTGCAACATATGAATCATTCACTCAATCAGTTGCCCACCAGTTCTGATGAGTTTGCTTGGACCAGGGTTTACAAAATTAATCTGTTGCTGCATGCTTTAAGGGCAACTGTTAGCGAGCCTTTAAGCATTATGAAAACAGACACTTTATGATTACTAACAATCATTAAAAATATGTATATATAAAAATACTGATTTTCAAGTAGAAATTGTGTAAAACTCACTGTGTATAACAGTTATTGTAAAATAACTATTTTATATGATTTTTGGAGTTTAGGAGAGGGTCATCAGGCTTTTGAGCTATTTTTATTGGACATTAAGCAAGTTTTTGCTTTCACTGATTTGATTTATTTGTAGTTGCCTTATTTCGAACTATTTTCATTGGCAGAGCAAAAATAGATAAGGTAACCATGTTATATCTTTATAGTGCAGAAGTCATGCTTGTGTGATTTTCTCTCATTAAAACATATCCTAAAGAAAATATGAATGTCCAGTGAAGTGCAACACCCTGCACTGATCTACAGATTATCTAGGGTAGAGTTTATAAACAGCTTGGAGGTGATGATGATTTATGTCAAATCATGATGAAATATGCCTGTTTGCAGTTTACTCTGACCCTCTGAGGTTGATGTTAGACAGGGCATCCATTATTTTCAAGTGTTTTATACAATTTACTTCTAGGGTTTGGATCTCACATTATTAAAACAAACTACATCCATATAGATTTTCTCCCAGGCAGTTCTTCTTTGAAAGCCAGAATTCAAATATTTAGCCTGCACCTGAGTTTCAAGCTTTCACTCTCACTAAAGCATGGGGACAAAATAGTCAGGAAATGTGCAAGTTTGAGAAAACCATCTAAACAAATGAGGCATGAAAGGATTCTAAGACTGTCTTAGACAGTTGAAGGAGCGTGCATGAAAGCACATTTCATATGTGGGTTTTTAAGTGCCCCCTAAAAAAAATCTTATAAATATTTTTACATGGCTTTCCAGTTAAAATACTTTTCTAAAAAGCAAAACTGTGCAAGATAACTAGTTCTTTTATTGTTTAAACCTGGGACTCTAAAATAAAATACATTTCATGCACGTATATAGTTATTAATTTATTTTTGTGCAGTACTGCAAATGGCTTTTTTTCACTATACGATTTTTGATGGCTGCTTTTTTTATTGAATGTGGTTTTATCAACATTATGTGACAGTTTTCTCTGTAGCTGAAATAATAACTCACTTCACCATTTCCTAGCAACCTCATTAAGCTCTGGTTAGACAGATGTGACAAATTCAACACCATGTGCAAAAATCACCTCAGGCTGTAATACAGTCAGGTAACACTGACCTAAAGCCCAATTACAGACCTGTGGTGTCCTAGTACCAACTCTCAGCACTGACCCTGCACCTCACAGTGCATTGGTCTACATAATCTCCTACCATCTGCTTCTGGGAACCATCCTGAAAAATTCCAAAAGAGATGCTGCCATATCAGAGTGTGACAGATGTAGTGTGATGACCAGAGATGGAGCAAAAACTGTTATTGTCCCACACCATTACCGTATCTACAGTACCTCAGATTTCATATATTGTTGACAATATATTTGTCATATTACTTTGTCATATTATTTGTCATAAGTGATTTAGACCAAAACATTCACCTTGTGTTTAATAAAAATGGTTTAGAGACTATCTAAGTTTTAGATAGTAACCTCTCAATACCATAAATAAATAAATGCTCAAAATAAAACTATATTTGAATCACCTCTGAGGCATCAATGTTGCACATACCTGGCAGAAAAGTATCCTAATGGCCTTTGATAGTTCTGAAATAGGAAATTTTAATGGCTGGGAGGAAATATCGATTCAAATATTAAACATGATTCAGTCTTCTAGCAATGTGCATCAATTCACATATTGTTCTTTGAAGTCGACTTGGTGTCTCCCGACCTTTAAGGAGATTTGGCAGTTCCCTTATGAAAATGGTATTCGTATTCGGGCACATCCTATACTGGGAAGCATACAATATTTTAAGTTAATAGGAAACACTGATTTCTTGAGTCAGGACTACCCATACTAAAGACTGGTGTGTTTTGTATCAAAATAACTTGCAGTGTGCACAAACCAACTGATGAGAAATTGTGAACTGTGATTAAAAATAAAAAAAAAATTGTGAATTGATTTTTAATTCAATCATGGCCACAAGAATTTACATACACAAGGTAATGAAACATTCCCAGCTCTAGTAGTAGTGACATACTGTAACTCAGCAGCACGCTAATGATAAACATGTACTGTTTCACACATGAGTAGTGGGTGAAAAAAAAAAAAATCTCTCTTTTATTACTAGAATGATTTCCTAGTATCGTTTTTAAAGAAGAAAAAATATCTTACCAAAACAACTAGCCATTTTTGGAAAATGATACATGTAAATAAATGAGTATACATAAAAATATACATATAATAAAAATCAGCTTAAAGCATAACAAAAATGTAAAAAAACATCCCAGAAGAATTATTTTGCCTAGCCAGGAAGAATATTATTATTATTATATATATTAATATAACAGTTTCCTCATATCTGCATAATTTAATGTATTCATTTAGATATCACCGTGGTTGTTGTTTTCTTTGTATTCCTCATTTCGAATGTAATATTTAAAAATGAAAATATATTTTTGAAAAGTATTTAGGATACCATCGTTTGTGATTCTGGAACATGCTGACTAATGCTACTGAAATGCCGCTGTGTTGTCTTAGCTAGATAACTCTTTGATGTGCCGTACATGTGCGTGTAATGCATGCTTATACAGTAGATGTAGTCATGTAAATGTTAAATCAGAGTTTTGTGGAATTGAAAAGAAGGTTCAGTGGGGGATTAGGATTTTGTATCCTCTGACTTGAACTCTGACGCACACCAACACAGAGCGTGCTGAACATGATGTAGTGCAAAGCGCAAAATGAATATTTTCATATCAACTGCAATTGGTTTTACCTAAATGACTGTTCCCCTCAGTGCCAGGTGCACATGCTTTATGTGCAGTTTTACATTATTGCATTCTGTTATTTATTTATCTGCACCAAATTGAATTTTCCATCTGGCTCAAGCTATAAAGCCGTCTTTGTTTGCCGTTAGATCATTACTCATGATTTTACCTTCTTTTTCCTCTCAGGGGACGTCAGGGCCGCTTTATCCAGAGGAGAGAAATGCACTGTGAAACATTGCCCCGTTTCCACAGCGTTAGGGTTATTTCATCCTGCTGTTGCTATGCAACAATGTGAAATGTTGGCACAACATGATTTAGATCTCGCACAACAATAAAATCCTGTGCATAGCGGCGAATGAAACCTCTCTACCTCCACACCTTTAATGTTGCCAGCTGTAGGCGAACACAATATAAAACACTTTTATTATAGATTTTCTGTCTCCAGTACACCACGGTCTGTTTCTCATTCAGAAAGCTATTTTTTTCTAATCTTATATTAATGCTTGATGTCTGTCTGTATAGATTTGATATGGCATCGCCGATATATTTTGCACGAGACAAAATAAAAAAAGAGAGATCTTGGCTACGTTTCTTCCAGTTAACAGTGTGTACTTGTATTTTACACTAACTGCTGCAGAAAGACAGTGTTTAAATAATGCTCTAATCAGCCCTGCTTTTGATACGTGCTAGATAGCAGCTCAGAACAGGTGTTATTCAGCTGATAAGATCTTTCTTATGTTAAAACTGAACTGATAAGGTGCAGTGTGGCATGAAAAAGGCATAGTTTGAATGTTAGGTTAATGTTTTTGGGCTGCATGTTTGATAAAGATAAAACTAAATTACCAAAGCTTTTATTCAAAGATAAGAATTGCTTAGCCCAAGCTTTATGACTTATGCAGGGCCTTTTTTAAGAAGTGTTATGCAACTGCTTTAAAAAAAAAAACTGTAAGGGTATGAGCTACCATATTGTTAGACTCTAGCTCTGTTTCCAATCAGCAAATGTATAAATGTCAAAAAATTAATTTATATTCACACATCAGTTAAAGGGATTGATCATCTTAGTTTATAACATTAAAAAAGACATGAGCAGATGCCTAAAATAGCTTTGAAAGCAGCCTGTCATTTAGGTTATGAAATTACCACACTGTTTCCAATAATAATGCTTACAGTAATATGAATATTGCCGACATTATTGCTTGCTGGTAATCTCAATTTAACCTCTACCGTGGCGAGCTACACTCATCTGACATTGTGTCTATATTAAGAAATGAGAATTACAGCATATTAAACACAATCAATGTACTTTATGTGGGCTGTAAAGAAAGAGTCTCTAGGATGTGTGTGTGTGTGTGTGTGTGTGTGTGTGATGGGGAGGGGGAGGTATAATAGTGCCTGAAAAAGGAGCAGAGAACATTAATCATGGCTCTCTTTCACGGCCTTGACACATGAGTCACAGAAAACTCTGTTTATCTGTGCTCAGAGAAAGAAAGGGAGAATAAATATAAACGCTTTATAGATAATTCCCCACAGAGCTGCAGAAAGCTGTCCTTTCAGACAGCTCTCTCTTTCTCCTGCCATCAGACAGTGCCTCAGATCATCCAATTATTTCCCCCACTGCCACATACCAATTAGTTAAACCATCCCGTCTTTATCTCTGATGGCTGCACCAGGTGCTTCGGTTAACTTCCTGTGAAAGGGTGTTTAAGTTTGAGGGGAACTCTATTAAGACGAAAACATATGGGAGATTTCTGTCATTGTCCTGACACCTTTTATTATCAAGAGAATGAGCTCTTTATACATGCTGACATTGACATTTTGATGTTAATGTGTGTTTGTTGTGGCTGTGTTCATTAAAAATAATTAATCAATGCAAATGAGTGAGTGTTCACTCTTTTCAAACTTTAAATGATGCTGACATATATGGTTACTTGCCTACCAAACAAGAGTATTTAATATAGAGTCAGCTCTGGCTTCTTTGTGCACTCCAGACACACAGTGGGAGGATTGCGTGGTGAGTTTTTAGGTTATATCAGTACACCGATAAGTGTTGACTGTGTCTTTATGAGTGAAACTGATTAAAGTGATTTGTTCAAAACCACCATGCTTCCTATTTTACACAATATCCATCCTAAACTGTCTTATAGATTAGATCTTGCATATGATTTATGGTGGATATTATACAAAATCTGTGCCAGTCACTGAATCATTAACTCAGTCATTTATTCAAAAACACAACTATATTTTGCAGAGGGTTGTTTCTTGTTAAAAAGTAAAAGGTACTTTCAATGTTTTGAAAGTAAATGTAATTGCTTAAATCAGATAACATCTCACTGTGTTCAGCTTTCAGGCATATAGCTTTGTGAAAATGACTACTCTCCAGACAGTCTGATAAAAACATCATGGACATAGCAGAAAGAGAGACTTATGAACAGCTTTTAACCTGCCATTGTGTGTGTGTGTGTGTGTGTGTGTGTTTCTTTCTTTTCTCCTTCTTTCTTGTGTAGTATTCATGAGGAAAACAAGAAAGTGACATAATCACACTAGGAGGTGGACAGTCTGACAGTTTGTGTGAGTTTACACCAAGAGAAAGCTACGGTTGTTCTCTCTCTCCCATCTCTTGCTCACACTCCTCTCCTGCACTCCCCCTCAGCATGAGTTTAATTATCTTGCTCATTCTCTTATCTGATTCACACACACATCCAAGACTCCATTTTCTCTGCTTTAGGACCCTTACGTCTTCCTACTTTTATTCAGCCTGAAAGGGAAAGCAGAGACTCTGGCAGCATGGTGGATTTTATCATAAAGAGGTTATTGTTGTTTTATGGCCAGGGCAAGCTGAACAGATTTCTTAGTGCTGTCTGAGAAAGTTGGTACAGTAGCTTTGTCTGTCCCGCTTTGCCTAGAGTGGGATGTTGGTGGTTGGCTGTTTTTTAAAACTTCAAGACATGATGTTTACATTTTGTGTGTTTTCGTGAGAGGTTACATTATGGTGAATGATAAATTCATTTATCACACTGATAAGATACTGTAGCTTGAAAAACTTAAACAAACCATTTGCTTATTTGTTTATTTTCTTAATTGTTAACCATTACAGAACGTATTTCTAAAAGATAAGCATTCCCAGGTTCTTAAACGTGTACAGTGCCAAAGCAAATTGCCTGGAGCTTTTTATCGTGTAACTCTCTAAAATGTCAGAACGTGAAAACTCATTCTCCACCTAAGGATTTTAAGAGCTCATTTTCATTTTATTGGTAGCCTTTCACAGCTCTATTTGCATTTGCTCAGAACAGCCCTCACCATTACATGCAGCTAAGCCAGTCATGTAAATGGCTGGATCTTTAGAGAAGCACTAAAGGTCAGGTCTACACAAAGATGGTTTGTTTTTAAACAAGGAGGATGGAGGCTGACTTCACCAAGCTACAATTGGCTTAAATCTGAATGTTTCACACTCAGTATAACTAGCATGGAATACAAAAGACAATCCACTATCAACATGTCACAACAAAAAAATGGAAAATGGGATTCTAATGGAGCTCTCTCTCCCCTCCCCCAGACACAGAATGGCTCCCCCTGTTATAATTGATGCACTGCTCAAAATGATCTTGGCAATCAGGCTAATTCAAATTAAACCGCAATAATAACATGTTGTTTTCAAATGCAACACACTGGACATGAAACAGCAGACAAAGACTAGATAATATATTCTAAAGCCAGTGGCCAAGGCTTTTTGCTGTATGTCAATGAAGCTGTGGATTTGTCCAGCACCTCTCTTACAGAAGGTGGAATGAGAATATAGTCTCTATGTGAAATATAGCCTCAGGTTTTTAACATTTGTTTGGTCAAGAGAGACATAGCTTGGTGGTTCTGCAGACCTCTCTCAGAACTGGTCTGCATCTCCAGTGACTTGCTATGATCACCTAAACTGCCCACAAATAAAACATGGTGCATCACAACCCAAAGTCTTTTAATTAAAGTACAGGAATGCTGTGTTCCATCTCTACATCACTGGTTACTTTTGCACAAGAGCTTTTTGGTTGTTTTACATTCTTTTCACTTTTTCTGTGCAAGCCCACCTCTCCCCAGCTCCAACCCTGAAAAAATTCACCTATCTGTTATTTTCTAATGATGCTTAAGTCACTGATTAACATCAGCTCAGATGTGTTTGATTAGGGTTAGAGCTAAACTCTGTAGTGCATTGGACCTCCAGGGTAAGATTTGGTTTAGTGACTGAAAAAAATAATAATTTTGAACTATATCTGATCTACACACAATTTAATCATATCTTAAACAGAATCAAAAGTTTGAGACAGTACCAATATTTTAAGATCTTTGGACTAGAGCCATTCACTGGGTTTGTTTATGTGCATGTAAGCAGTCTGAGTAAACAGTCTGAGTTTGTTTATGAGCTGGTGATGCTAGGGGTTCCTGACAGGGCAGAGAGAGAAAAAGAGATGCTGATAAAGGTGCACTTTAGCCTCCAGACAAACACAACATGGACGACTCAAGGCAGACTGTTGCTCTGACTATGTTGCAACTGCAGTTTCAGTTATCCTTGCAGATAGAGCAAGAAAACAGACGCCTACGGGCAATCTAAGTTATAGATTTTGGTGGATTTTCTGTTGTTTGTTATTAGTAACTAAAACAATTTTATGAACTTGTTTATGTCTTGTTCTTACATTCATCTAATTTGTTCTTCAGGTACTCTTTCCTCGTGTTATTTGACTCTACTTATAAAGTTAGTTTGGGGACTCAGTTCCAAAACAGAATAAATTCACCCATGAAGGGCACCGTGTAGAAGAGCCATTCCGAACCAAAGAGCTCAAAACTGGTTGCTTCAAAGGGCCTTTCAAGATTTTTGAAGGGTACAAATGAGGGACACTTTGCTCCCATGATTCTTTTAGTTATTTTTTTTTTTTTTGACATTTTGCCTTTAGGCGGAATGACAGGAAGCAAAGTGAGACAGTGGGTTCGAGAAAGATACACAAGCCGGGATTCGAATTCGGGAAGCCCATTGCACAATCGGCTTGGCAATGCAGAAGTGTGTTCCAGACCAAGCTTTTGGTCCCCTACACCTTTCATCTCTTCTTCCAAGCTTTCGCTCAAAAGGAATATGGTTAAAGGATGAGGCCTTCAGTGCAGTGTCAACCATTAAGTAAAACACATGGTTTATGCACAAACCAAATAATTAACCATTTGACTGTTCATTGAATCATTCATTCAACCAATTTATTAAACACACATATTTACTTACTGAAGGTGGTTTTGAGGTCCTTTAGATGTTTGGACATATGCTCTGATATTTGTGATTTTTTTCAGCTACTTATAACGTATTATTGACCAACATGTATTTTTCTCGTAATGAAGTTTTTGCAAATAAACTAATTTCGAGAGGAGCGTGGTCGATTAATCACGGCTTGCATCGCATCTCCTAATCAATCTCCTCATTACACCTGCCCAATCAAATCACCTGCTACCCACTATAAATAGCCCCGTTTTCTTTCCTTCTGCTCCTCCGCCATTTAGCTGCTCTCGTGCCTTCCTCCGGGCGGGCATGCAAGGACCGAGCTGGACGCCGAGCTCTAGCCCTAGCTAGATTCAAGCCTCTAGGTTTCAGTGTCCGCCATCCTCCCGGCTCGCCCCCCGGACAGCACGCCAAATCTGCTAAACTTTACTCTTCTTGATTATGAGGAAACGCAAACTCTCACAAACTGTTCTACAATAATATGTGACCAAGATGCTTGTTTGCATTTTTTAGAAAATAAATATTATGTACATTTTGGGAAAATAAAACTAGCTGAAATAAGGCCATAAAACTCATACTGAATAGTTCTGCACAAGACGTAACCAGCTTACTTCAACTGGCTAGAATATTTACTTCAAAATGATGTGAAAATCATTCCACTTGTTCACAGAAAACAATATTCTGATCAACAAGTGAAACCTGTATAGAATACCTGATTTTTAAGTGTTTGCTGCTTCTTTTCAAGAAAAATAAAAGCTTGTTTTACCATAGAATATCAGTGCAGTTAAACATCTGATGCTGGTACAGCGCTCATAGAGGTAAACGGCTTGAAGAGACTCGGTTTGAGGAGACAGTTGGAAAGTCATCAGAATTCACCTGTGGTGCTGATCACTAAACAACAAACAACAAAACATCTGTGAGCATGTTAATATCAGTAAATGTAGGGTATATATTTATATAGAATGATTTTGTAGTCAGACAGACGCATGCTTTGTATTATCGTAAACGTAACATTTTATATCCGAGAAACAAATTATTATTATTGTATAGACATTTATAGATATATATATATATATAGATAATAGAAAATAGAAAATAGAAAATATAAAATAGATTTGTGAACAGAGTATTAATACTAAACATTTTTGGACTCACATGATTCATAATTCACTCATATTACTTTAATATTGTATTGTTTTATATTATATAGAGCATGGAAACGTTACATTGCATTGTAAGAAATTTAGAAGTCCGTCAATGGAGTGCCTGTCATATTCAAACCATTTCACTCGATTTCAAGCATTTTAGTCAGGAATTTAAGTTTGGGAAAAACCCAACTAGTAAATGTGTTCAGGTTTATGCCACAATACCATGTAAACTAATGCAAAAAAAAATTAAACAAACATTACTTACTCATTTTAACAATCTGCTCCATGGGTCAGCTTGTGCGACGCATCTTGATGTAAATTCCTCTGTTATTCCTTTCAGCCGTCTTTTTTCTTTCTCATCCTGGCATCGTGAAACATTTAGATGGCATTAATGAAACTTCATATTGTTTATGTACATGTTGCTCACGTCTCAAAATAATTAGCTCAGACATGGTGTTGGTTTCATACAGAATATTTGTTTTCGACATGACTAACTCCATTTTACAGTAGACATATACAGCTTTCTATAGATATATCTCTCATGTCTGTGAGTCTCGTTTTCGCTGACATCTGAAAAAAATCCATGTACTGCCGCCGGCGGGTTAGCCAACCCAAGGCGGTTTAAGATTCATACACTCCTGTGTGTTGGTTAGAGATGAGCACAACATTCTGCTTTAAATTTAGTTTGGAATCTGATGTCTGCACAACAACATACAAGGCAAATGGCAATTTTGTGTTTAAAATGCGATTTACCTGTAGTATTGTATAAAAAAAAACAACACTTGCAATCATGCTTTTGTTCTGAATATCGAGTATCAAGTCAATTTAATTTATATAGCACTTCAGAGATCTTTAAGCAGCTATTCAGACGGTAAACTTGGCTTGTGTAACACAGGTTATGTTATTAACACACTCATTTTAATATGATATGGTCAGACTTTATTTATTCTCTAGCGTTTGCTTTTGCACACAACAGCCCAGTTTTCTCCTATTAAGATAAACATTGGCTGTTAGCTTTGAAGTGTTATGAAATAAATAATTACCACTACAGACCAGAGTGAATAAGGAAAAGCACTGCTGCGATGTTCTGTCTTAACTAGCTAAAGTCTGAACTAACAATTCTGCTTTTCCCTCCCTGACAAATTATTCATTAACTGTTTAATATACATAGCTGATATAAAGGGAAAAGAGCTTTCCGTCACATATGAGAAAAGACATAGTCCACCTGAACATAGCGTACAGTTATTTTTATGTGTGGAAATAAGTTGCAGAGTAAAATGGCCTAACCAGAGTGAAACAGTGCGAGATAACTAGTTGCTCAGGTAGGCTGTGGTTTTAAAAATCATCATCAATAAAATTAAAGCAAACACATGTAAACGATAGCAATTTGGTGTGTTTTGTTTGTGTGAAATATTTTGAAATTGCAGACAATTTAATCCAATTACCAATAATTAAAAAATTATAATACAGTTTTCAACAGATCCATCTGTTGTGGAGCTTTGAATTACCCTTTCCTTATCAGAAAGGTTAAAGGTAATGCTTTTTCCTTTAGTCTTCAAATGATTCACTCTGCTACATGCAGTAGTCCAATAAAAGTCCCTTTTAAAATTACTCCCTTTAACAGCAGGACAGTTATCTCAGAGTGAAGCAGTAAACAGCATGAGAACAGACACACAAAGAAAGACCTGATTTCACTCTAAAACACTGCTTTGCTCTGAACATCTCTCTCTATATATATATATATATATATATTTGCAAATGTGCGTCTCATAAATGACTGCCTTTGGAAGGCAGCTACACAGGAAGATAATGGTGTAGATAGAGATGTTTGTGTAGGAGGATTAAACAACAGTCCTTCATTCAGAGCTAATGCATTCAATTACCTGGCCGTGCTGACGGCAGTCTCTTCACAGAGAGCTGTGGGTAAGTGGTTGCATTGTTGATTACCTGAAGGTCCTCCAAACACAAAGACCCAGCTGCTTTCTCATGTCTCTGCCAATGACAGAGAGCCCATCGGCCTTGGGAGAGGACAACGAGAAACCATCTAAAAGAAACTAAGGGGAAAGTAAAGAGAGATGTACAAGAGGGGGAACAGATAGAAATTGCATTTGTTCCACAATGTATTCATAGACATCTGTAAATGAATAGCAAACAATTTACATACAGCAGAGGAAAGGTTTATTTCATGACTATTAATGGTTATTATATGCATTATGCAAATTTATACAAATTGTAATTTTTTAGTTTTTTGCTATAGTTGTTACGTTTCCATACTAGCAAAAAAAAGTATGTTTATATATAGATATATATACTTGAATAATTAGAAATATTTTTATGAACAGTTTTAATTACAGATAAAGCAGCTTGTTTCCAAGTTTCCATCCCATGCGTTCAAGAAGGAAAACATTTTTAACTTTCATAGAACTTTTTTCTCTGTAAGATGAAAAGACTCTTATGAACACTTTTCTTATGTCAGAGAGCGACATCATATTAGACAGTTCATCACTTATTCAGTACCAGGACTTGTTGATCATGGAATCTGATTGACTCACATAGTGGTGTTTTCATTTAGATCTGGACATAATACAAAATGTGCGCATGGATAATTTATTCAGGGTCACTGTGACATCACACAAAAGCTGATTGTATTGTTTATTTTGTGTATATTACTGAGTTTTTCCCTTTTTACAGCATTTACTCATTAGAGCCAGGCAGTAGACCAGCTAGCTTAGATTAACCTTGGATCTCAAATTTCAGTCTGATTAAGAAGGGATGTATCGACCTGGAGCACAACAGACCTTCTCTTTCTTCTGCCACTTCTCCTTCAAACACACCCAGTTAACTACACACACACACACACACACACACACATGCGCACACATCTCCAATTAACCTAAATTAACTAATCTTCAGCCTCTTCCCCTTTAATTACAAAACAATCAATTATTATTATTTTTTTTCCTATGGCTGTTTAGAAGATGTTTGTATATGTTTATTATACATAGACATTTTTGCATCCTTTTTGTCAAAATGGTCTTATTCCTCTCATCTTCCTTTAATATAGTGTAATGTCTGTTGTTATATCCAAATGTAAGTGCTGCATTAAGCTACTTGCTTCACCCTTGAGTGCTCAGAGACAATCACACAATGTTTTCTGCCAAAAGGGCAGAGCACAGCAGACCGACAGGTGTATTTTCCTGTTTTCAGTCAGTTCAGTGTGAGGAAAACACAAGTTAACTATCTCCAATGCCCATGTACTCTCCCTAAACTCTACAATAAGGGATGTGCACCTGAAGTGAATTAAGAACCCCTTTTAAAATTCACCTAAAGTGCATTATTGTGTTGTTTAATCACTTAAACTGGTGTTTCTTTGTTTGTTTTGAATCAATTTGGAGTATTCAGATGGCATGCATTCAGTACTGTGCAAATGTCACTAGTATTTTCACCAGTTAAGAATGTTATTTCTATCTTTTGAGATTTTTGTTTGCACAAAGCGTCTGAGAACTGCCAGTGGGCCACACAGAGATCTGATCTCATCATCATCTACTCTGTCTGGTATGACATGAAGAAACATAAAAAACAGACAGACTAAATCCAGAAGAACTGTGTCTCCAAAATGCTTCAAGAAAGCTATGAATAAGTGTTAAAAGCTGCTTTAAACGCAAAGGATGGTCAAACCAAATGTTGATTTGATTCAAATGTGTGTGTGTGTGTGTGTGTGTAACTTGTGTGTTGTTTTAGCTGAAGGCCTCGATAAGAGTTCAGGACAACATGCCCTGCATGGTGTGCATTGATAATAACTTGTAAAACAACACCGTGTCTGTCAGAAACAGGACCTTCTGTGTCCTATAAGTAGCACTGACCATCACATGCTGAAATCCCTTCTCATGTTCCTTATACCCTACGTATCTTATCTCTCTTAAGCAATCTACTTCACATCTTCAGTGCGGCAGCAGGTTTTTTTAGCCTGAGCTACATTACGATGCACATTTGGATCTGCTGCAGCTACATTAGCTCTATTAATCTCTGTCCCAGCTGCCTGGGAAAGCTCACTGAGCACAGTGCTCAAATTTAGGATCACATCTGCTGTCAGTACAGCCTAGAATAGCAGCTCTGCTTATGTAAAACCCTTGTATGACTGCATAGGGCCAGGCAGCAGGCAGGGGCAAAAAGGTCTGGTCTTGTCATACTCGGTGCTGGTGCAGCATGCCTGGCTGAAATGAGATTTGCTGAAAGAAAGCCAAACAGCATTGGACGTCAAGCATTCCAGGAGGAAGTGATAGTTCATGAGAAAGCCAGGTGACAATAGAGTATAAGTTATCTACTCCACTCTAGAGTCTTTCCTCATTTGTTTAAAAAAACAATTGTTGCCTTATTTGAATTGAACAAAACATTTGATGCTTTTCTTTCCAATTGCTATATTCACTTCTGTGTTATACTGTATAAGATTACATATTAACCTTTAACCTTTCATAAAACAAACCAGACATTTATGCTCTGAATTAAGTGTAGAGGAAAATATGTTTTCTTTTAATTATTTTTCTACTGAGTGCTTTTTTGTTTCTGAAATTAATTTATAATTGTATTCATTAAAGATGCATTAATGGTCAAAAATGACAGAGAAAACATTTATAATTTTACACATGACTATTTAAGTGTGAAATAAACATCAGTTTGTAAACCAAAACATCCTCCACTTGCAGTAGTGGCATCTGTGCAGATCTTATGAATTTAGATGAGTTATTATAAGACATGAGATTTCATCATATGCTTTTCTCTACGCTTCCTGTATATGCGATTATAGTTTCTGTAATTAAACCTTATACACAAGCACTTTTTAGATCAGTTTAACACCTCAAACCTGTATTCTTCACTCTTTTTAAACAATTTATTGTCCAACCTTTAAGCTCTTTTGCCCGTTCTACTCTTTACTTCTTATATTTCAGAGGCAGATATATCCTAGCTTTTTCTTTGAAACTCTTTCTAAAAGAGTCTTCTCATCACTACTTTAGATAGTTTAGCATGTATTGTTCAATGATACTTCCAGCTGAGCATCAGTGAGAGGCTGTGATGTAGGCCTACATGTTCTCTTGTTGGTGTTCATCTGGGTTGTCTGCTGCTCTCTCTGTCCTGCTTAGATCCAGCTTGCTTTCTTCTTTCTAGACAGCAGTGTGCGGAAATGTCTTTCTCTCTCTTAAAATAAAGAATAGACTGATATTACTACTGTAATATTGCCAGCATATTTTGTATTGTGCACTTCAATGTTGTATTGTATAAATAATTACAAAGATTTATTCTGCTGAGACAGATTTACAAGTTTCAGAGCAACTGTCAGAAAAGGTGCAACCTACATCTGTATCCATCTGTATCTGTTAATTTTACAATAGAATGTTTTGCTTGATAAATACAGTGTGAATGTCACTTCTTTAACTTAAAGGGTTAGTTGATGATATAAAATTACACTGTATTTTACCCACCTTGAAAGGATCCTACAGTACTGTGTAGTGGTATATGACTTTCTTCTTTTAGACAAATTATATTAATGGAATTTAGTTATATTTAACATTTTCCTGGCACTTCAAATAGCTCTATAATTGGAGTGTTTCCCTTTAACAGTCCAAAACATGTTAAATAAAGTGCGCGCAAATTTAATAAAACATGTCTCTCAAGTGTGCTGTACTAGTCCAGTGCCTTCTGATCGCCCCCAGGTTGCTGGTCACAGTATAGATCATAAATCCCGCCCTCTCCATAATGGGACTCAAGACAAACTAAATAATTACATTTGATTTCAAATATTTTGTTTTCAAACTTTTTTTTTTTAATGTAAATTGTATCTTGCTGATGTAAGTTTGTTTTTAAGTAAAAGTTTGGTTTTAGTTAGTTCTGTGAGGAGTGTGACGTCATGATTGACAGCTGAGAGTAACCGCTTCTCTGAGTGAACTGAGCCTCCAACAGACTTTCTTGGGATCTTGGGAAGTGATTGGGTTGTATTTACTTTATTTTAACACAAGTCTTATAGAGCAATCAGCAGACAAAAATTAGACCAGTCAGTCTAATTTAAAAAAGGGTCAGGGGTGTGTGTTTGCGATCGACTCAGCGGGGTTGATGGTGGGTCTCAATTAAATTCTGTTTAAGTTTATTGTAGGATAAGGAAACTGAATATATTTAACTTGTGCAAAATTGGCTAATTCTGTATGTTGTCTGAGGGTTGGCATCCTCTGAAGTCCTCTAAGGGGTTGACATCATCTCTTGGCAAGTGTATTTTCTGTAAAATTATTCTAATATGAATCTTTAAGATAAAGATACAATATCTCGTTAAAATTAAGCTCTTATTCAGACTTTGCATATAAAGTAGATCAATAAAGGATAAACATTTTAAATAAGTCAATTTAGATGATTTTAAGACATCAGGCTGACACTGTGAAATCTTAAATACTGTAATACCTTAAAATGTTCATCATTTACTCTAATCCCTGATGAGGCTGCAAAGAGGCAGTGAAAGAAATTTCTCTAATAAATGTTTGTGCTGATGAGTGATCCTTCATTATTGATGAGGTTCCTTATGGAAAACTCCGAGTCAAATTGCAGTGGATTACATCTTGTTGTTTGAGTGACCTGCTAAAGCCACAGCATCTATTGTGAAGCAGCAGCAGGTGGCCTATGTACATGCTCTTTGTTGTTTGTGAACTTGAGCTGCTTTGGCACATTAGCAGTAGTCCCAGGGGATGGCTGATGGGATGCAGGATGTTAGCCTGGTTCTTGATGGAAGAGGTCCTCTTTGCGTACTTTGTTTATATATATATATATATAGAGAGAGAGAGAGAGAGAGAGAGATAATAGTCATGAATGTATGAGTATAAATTTATGTTCTTGACAATTTTCCCCCTCAGTATAATTTTTCATAAATTGGCTATTTATTCTGCCGTGCTTTTAAAACTTATGCAAGCACATTTCAAGTGCTCTTTTTGCACTCGGGAGAAGTTTTTTTGAGTTCTCAAACTTACAGTAAGTTTTTAAAGCCTTTTATTTCCAAAGATCAGGGAGAATTACATTCCTCAAAATAAGTCATTGCTCATTAGGTAACAAGATAAAAACTGTCCTTGTCCATGAGATTACGAATAGGTTTTGTTTTAAAATTGTATTTATTCATTTATTTACTTTTTTATTACACTTTTGTATTATTTGTATTTTGTCTAAACAGGTTTTCAGAACTGGTAAATTAAACATTTGACATTTCGAGACAGAAGCACCAAGTGATTATCAAATTTAATAACCTTCAAAAAAAATCATTGCTTCCACATCATTTGCCACAGTAAATGTCTTTTCAGAAATATTGAATGTTCTCAACTGCCCAGTTCTGATCAAATGAGATATGATGGAAAGGCACAAAGGTCTCCTAGGACAGTGTTTCCCAAACCCGAAAGCCAGCAGAGTCATTCGTTTGATCAGGCATACATGTAAATATATGTTTGAACTTGATGAGCAGACTTGTAATTAAAGACAATATTGCCTGATATTGAGTCAGACAGACAGAGTAACAAAGACATACTGATACGAGCCTGTTGCATGTCTCACTTTAAATGGCTGTGTGATCACTCCTATTACTGCAGGCTGTTGTGCTTCAGAGGCCCTGGGGCAGACAAACAGCTTTAGATAGGGCTGGCTGAAGGATTGCTATTTAACTGATAGAATACTGGATAGAACAGGGAAAAGACTCCAGCTGAGTCTCCTGTGCCTTAGGCCTTGCCACTAAGTTCAAATCATTTCTGTGATACAAGATAGAAGGAGAGAAAGAGATGGGGAAAGACAAACAGACAAATGCCAGGCCCTTATCGATACATTTTAGCTGAGAAGGCATGACAGGTGCATTTTTCTCCTGATGAGCACAACTGCAGCTCAATTACACATTTTAGAGTTGTGCTCCGTGCTGTCTTGACAGCTGCCTAAAATATAAGCATCTGTTCAATGAGGAGGTTTATTTTAGAACAGGAAAACTAGGGCAAGTAATATATAATCATGGCTATTCGTGAAATGGTAACCTTAAAGGAGTCGTTTACCAAAACCAAAGAAATTGAAAAAATCACCCTCAGGCCATTGACAAATAAATAGAATATTTAGCATTACATGGCTTGCTCTGTGCTCACCAATGGGTGCCGTCAGAATGAGAATTCAGACAGCTGATTAAAAACACATAACTGTTTTTATATAGTGCTTTATCGCTGCATCAGTTTGGTTCTCATCCAATAGTGTCCTGTGCGTATAATATTTCAGTCAATAACATGGTAACAATAATCCACACATAATCAACATTACTCCAGTCTATCAATTAGCATCTGGGAAAGCAAAAACAATGTGCTTGTAAGAAACAAATCCATCACTGTGATGTTTTTAACATCAAACCGTTACCATCCTTTATATTGCATTCTTCAGTGAAAAAGTAGTCTTGTCTGAACCAGGAGAGAAATATGCACAGATCAAACACTGCTTCCAGTCCAAAACAGTTTACAGCATTTTTATTTTGGTTGAACTATTCCTTTATTTTTAATTTATTATTATTATTATTATTAGAAACTACTCTTGATAACGAGTCAAATTGTAAACAAGTACAAACATGATAGTATTTGTATGTTGAATATGAAGCATCTCCCTTTAAACAAGTACATTATCATGTTGAACTAGTTATGTATTTAATTAAAAATAAAAATAAGGTCAGCCAAACTTTTGATTTCATCAGTGCAATAAGCATCAGATACTGATTTGTTAAATACAGTTTTCTTTTTTAATTCTTGTGACTGTCATGAAGACATACTGTAGCTATTATTGTCTCTATTAGCTAAAACTAGGGATGCAATGGTTTTCGGTAATTTATTGAACCGTTCGGTTCGCCTTGTTCGGTTCGGTGAACCTCAATATTTCGGTATCCTATTTCAGGCATTAAACTTTCATTTTAATTAAAATGGCGTTTTCTGTGTATTAAGCGCTTAGACAATCAGGTGATGGTCAGAACTTCTCAGGACCCGGGAATATGTGGACCACAACAATGAATGAATCAATCAGAATTTTTCTGAATTTCCAAAGAGCCAAGCACGCTCTGAACACAGACATAGTAGAAGTGAGGCGAAGTTTATCGACTGAGTGATCATGGCATCCGTGATCTTCATGTACCATTTCGGACGGGACACACATCTCCGTGTTTATTACAGAGGTTAGAGGGTCTGTTTTGTTCATCTGGGTGTCACGCATTGCTTTAGTCATTCAGATAATCACAAATACTATGGTGAAGCGAAATGGCTAGGGCAGCAAAATCATGTTAATGTGTGGTTACTTTAATTTAACTATTATGATTTTTATTTGTAGTGAACACATGTTTAATTTTGATAATTAAAACACATGTATCCCAGTGCAGAAATGAATGTGAGTTACCTGATACTTAGGCCCAATCCCAATTCTACCCCTTACCCCTACACTTACCCCTACCCCTCCGTTTGGCGCGTTCACGTGTAGG
>JAUCMS010000127.1:15001767-15026758 GCA_032357445.1 Enteromius radiatus
TAAATTTTATTTGTTGAGGTCTTAAAAAGGTCTTAAAAAGCATTAAATTTTACTTTTAAAATGGTGCAAGAACCCTGCAAAGGTAACATGCATGATTCAGCAAAAGCGCCTTCCCAAACGCATTACAGAAATGTTTGCATTGAACTTTGTGGTTACGGGCCATTAAAAAGTCTTCAGTTAAATTGTTTACATTTAGGCCATGGAAACTAAATGGAATTAGAAGAGGTCTTACATTTGGGGACGGAGAGACAAGAATTGCTATATGGATTAATTTGATGATTAAATTTAAAAAAGGCTACGATTACACTGAATTAACTTGAGCGCTGCAGGCTTTGTGTCCAGTCGTTATCAGAGAAACCACTACATTTCTGCAGTTCTGACAGTGAAACCTGATGGCAGAGAACGAATCTGCTTTTTCAATAAGCCCCTCTGCTGGTTTTGCTACATGTTTTTAAATGTGAACCAGTGAATCTACAAAAAATAATTTGTTTTCTTTTTTTTCGATTAAGATAATAAGATATAATGCTATTTAATAAAATAGTTTATTTAATATATTAATATAATAATTTATATTTTGGACTCATGTCTTTTCTTAAAAATTGTTTATAGGCTGAAATGTGAAGTGCAGATCTTAAAAAAAGGTGATGTTAAAAATCCTGCAGATACCAGGCTATTGATAACTTTTATTAACCCTTTTTTAACAGTCATCTGAAGTTGTTCTGTTAGCTACTAATAAAATAGGACCTTTGTGCATTTTGTTGCAAATGTACAGACTATGCAATTGAGATGTGTACATGGCTTGTAATATTTCTTTTTAAAGTTTTCCTTCTGAATTAGCATAAACTGCACAAGATACATAGTTAATGAAATCTTTGAAAACAACTTTAGACTATAATCTCCCTCAATAAAAATAAATGAAGATGGTGTGAAGATGTGGATTAAAAAAAAAAACAACCTCTGTTAATAAAATAAATTGTGGTAAAAATGACATTTGAATTAATTGATAAAATCTGAAAACTAAAAACAAATCTGTTAAAGTCCTATAGATTAGTGTTTTCTCTTCTCCTTGTCTAGCATCTTATTATATCTACATGTTATAATCATGTAAGCATAAAACAATGTAAGCATTCAATGTATGTATTGTAAGACACAAAAACATTTAACATGCTTTTGTCTTTACATTTTATTTGGTTTTCCTTACTGATGCATTTTAAGTATGAAGTTCATGCATATGGTGTGTGTTTGCATGCGGGGTCGTTTCCCAGAAACAAATTAACCACACATCACTTTGAATTAGGTTAACGTGACCGTGCTCCATATCAGGACCTTTTGTGTGCATGCGTGGGTGTGTGTTTGCCTAAATCTCGCATCTTTCTTATGTATTGAATGTGCATGTAAATGTGCTTTCATTAACTGGGTTGTGTGCATGTATACAATCTCTGTAATAATGTTAACGTTATGCTTAATTTATCCTTGAGAAGATGGTTAGCAGCATGGTAATGCTGGTCATCAGGGTTACAGGGGTTAAGGTGGTACATCTGACTTCAGCCTTTGAGCATCACATTGCCTTTTGTATGTTATACGGATATAATTATCCATATCAGAGCAGCCAACTCCATAATGTGATCATTACACAGCTCAGCTCATTATCAAAGACTCACTATCTTTGCTCTTTGCTTGGTTAATGTTGGTAAGGCTGTAGGGGTCCATGTTATGAAGGGCAATAATGCAGTTTTTAATTGAAACACTGAATATTCGGTGACTTGTAGAAGCTGGATATATTTGACACAAGAAACACTCATGACCCCTTTCTATCTCTCTTTTTCCTGAACACACACCTCTTTACGGATTTAATGAACATTGCAAGGGGTCATGTGCAGGTCACAATCAATTTATCAGACCACTGACAAAGACATGCGCACGTGCACACATAACCACGTAGTCATTGCCTTTCTCATCCACTGTTTAGTGTTGGAAATCTGTATTCCAGTGTAAGTAGTTAGAGTGACTTTTGGCTGTACTGTGGCATCTCTTTGGTGTTTTAAGCTGTAGGTGGTTCTTGTGGAGCTGGTCGTCACAGTGGGAGAGGCGCCTGCTCTCTTTTATCTATTCTCACTGACTCAGAAAACAGAACTTTAAAAAGAAGGGGAAAAAAAAACAACCGTAAAGTCTCGGATCCAATATAAAAAGCCAATGGGAATTGTTCTTACTGTGTTAGTGACGCAGCTATTTTTAAGTTGTTTTTTCGTGAAATCAAAGGATCAAACTGTATGTATGTATGTGCCTCGTTCTTCTGTCTTTGTGTATATTTTTTATAATAAATAACTTTAGCTCTTCAAATGAAATCTGACATAAATCAGGCAGCCAAATAGTTTGTAGCACCAAAACAAAGCAATCCAACATCTATCTCCCATGTGGAAATCTAATTGATCTCTAAAACTTTGTAGTCAGTTTTGTTGTCACGAGGACTTTATTTACTTTGTTAGCACACATTACTAGTATTAAGGTGAGCAATAGGGCTGTCGCGGTTAGGAAATTTCCCTTGCGGTTTTTATGGGTGGCTCAATGTATGCGGTATTACCGCCGTTTAAAAATAAATAAATAAGTAAAAATCTTGATTTTACTGCATACAAAGCTCTGTAGCTGAGTTACTGTATGTAGCATATATTGTTGCTTTTTAACTGACAGAGAGACAAAACATTTTTTGTTTAATGTTTTTAAATTTTGATAAATTTGTTTTATTTTTTTTATGCCAAACACCAATAAGAACATGCCTTTTCCAATTTAAAAAAAGAAATCAAATCATTCTAAAGTAGGTTAACAATAAACAAACAATAAGAACTTATTTTTTCCAATTTGAAAAACTGTCGGCTAGTACCGGCCTCAGCTGTTCTTTTTGATGAATTGTAAAACAATAAGGCCACAGCCTCATGAAGAAGAAGAAGAAGAATAAAAAAATAATAATAACCCTGTCCCTGCGGTTGCCGCGGTTTCTGCGGTTGCTTTCCTTCCTCTGCGTTTGGTTTGTCAATAGGTATTACGATATTGCGGTTATCGCGACAGCCCTAGTGAGCAATTCATCCATGCAAGTTAGTCCAGTGAAAAATACTTGTTTTTGTAATCTGTAATCATAATCTAAAGATTCTGCTCTGGAATAGTTTTCTGTGTAAAATCAACCAAAATGTAATTTTTTTTTTTTTTTGAGACATTTAGAGGTGAACTTACTCCCATGCTTTGGGAGTAATTGGGAACATTGTCTTTCTGCAAAATCTAGTGTACTCTTGAACTTCAACTTGCAGACTAAAAGAGCTGACATTCTCCACAGTATTTTCTGTTAGAGAGCAGAACTCATGTTTCTGTCAGTTACTGCAAGCTGCCCAGGCTTTGAAGCAGCAAAAAGTTCCACTTTCGAGTCATCAGTAAAAAAATACTCTCCTAAATGGTTTGCAGATCAAGGAGATTTGGCAAAATTAGTGGTGTCATTAACAGTGACCTTTATTTGATGAAAGAGAGGCCTAGTGTTGTTCTTGGGTCATTTGTGGTTCTCTGGATGAGTCGTCGCTATGCTCTTGTAGGAATTTTGGTAGGTCGGCCACTTCTGGGAAGGTTCACTACTGTGCCAAGCTTTTTTTCATTTGGAGATAATAGTTTTCACTGTGGTTCTTTGGAGTCTCAAAGCCTTTGAAATCGCTTTGTGACCCTTCCCAGACTGATGTACACTCACCAATCTCTTTTTAGGTACACCTTGCTAGTACCCAGTTTTGTATTCTGAACTGCCTTTATTCTCAATTCTCTTCTCATTTTAGAGATTTTGGTCCATTATTGCCACAACAAATATGACACAATTGTTGTGCTGGGCAACTGATAATCACGATTAATTGCATCCACACACATACAATACAGAGACACGCATACAGTATATATTTACATGCATATATTTATATTCATACAATTTATTTTATATATAAATATATTTAATGTATAAACATAAAATATTTTTATGTTCTTTTAATGTAACATATTGGAGATGTAATTGTGCATGCTCCTTTTTCATTTTTTACTTGTAGATGTGGTGTATTTTTTTCAGTTTTAATGTTTTTCTAAAAGTAATTTATTATTATGTTAAAGCAGACATTTCAGCCATTACTCTTGTCTTTATTGTCACCTGATCCTTCAGAAATCATTATAATTTGCTGATTTTATTCTCAAGGAACATTTATTATTACTATCATCAATGGTTAAAACCGTTGTGCATGTCGCTTAATATGTTTGTTGAAATCATGATGCATTTTTGCAGGATTCTTTAATTAGTAGAAAGTGTTTATTGGATTTTTTTGTTGTTTTCTGTAGTATTAATTTAATGCATCCTCACTGAAAAGTACTCATTTCTTAGTTTTTAAGGTTTTACTTTTATTTTAAACAAAAACAAATTACACAGAACTTTTATGTCTGACATTTATTGGTATTCCACTATAAAATGAAAGTAATTATCTGCTCGTTGAATGTCATCGTTTTACCATTGTTGAATTTCTACTTCAAAGTTATTGCCTATTATTTTCACAAAAGCAGTGTATAACCATCCGCACTTTTAAGAAATAATAGAGAGAGAGTTTTATTCTGTGTTCTGAATACATTCCCCATCTGTGAAATACTAAGAAAATTAATTCTAATGCCTTCCGATTTGTGGCAGTCATATCCTTTATTATAGCCATCAAAAGCCAATGAGCTATTGCAAATATTTTATAGGAAAATTTAATGAAGCTGTGTCTCGCTGAAATTATGTTGCAAAATGACTCCTCAGTTGATCACACTGGAAGAGCAATGGCACCATTCCTAAGTATCCTTGAGTTTTTACTTAAATGTTTTTGCTGGACAGCCTTTAGCAAATGGTCCATGGAGGCAGACTATAAAAATGATCAAGCGCTAGCGTGCGTGAATGAATATGACAGATGAAATGATACTGCATTCACGGCTGTTCATCAGCATTTTCCATTATTTATTTGACCACATTTCAAATTCTGCCAATAAATTACTCTGTAACAATCTGATATGTTGCTGTTTGCTCATTAAAGGGCCCGGTCCCTTTTCTGTTTCGCAGCTGGTATGTTGTTTCAGAACACGGTGCATAAACAACAAAAAATTGAATCAAGTATCAGACGCGCACGTCGCTAAAAAACAATCATTCTTAATGTCTTTAAATAATACACTTGAAACAAACAAACCATTAAAAATCTGACTCCAATCCTCCATCTAGCGTAAACATGCCTCATACGATGTCTTATCATTTTTCCTCTTTCACCAAATAAAGCAATCAGTCTGTCTGTTGCTGGCACAGTTATGTACTAACAATTAATTATCATGCCATCCTATTTCCCAGCACGGGATTGTGATTAGAATAATGATGTTTGTTGTTTGAATGAGGACATCAGCTCAATGTCTCTATAGGCTGGGACTGCGCTTCCTGGTGTGCTACAACAGTGCCATCTAGTGCAAATGGTCTTCAGAATACAAAATGGCTGTGTTTGTAGTATTGCTTAGTTTTCTCCCTTTTAATGAATTATGCAGGAAAATAGTAGCAAACCGTTTAATTAGGGTCTGATATCAAGATTTTCTGTATAAGCAGTTAACTTAATCTGTGTTTGTTAGATCAGATTTCATGTATTTGCCCTCAGCTCGTAATTATTAGACTGTTAGAGCATTTGAATTGCAGATTGGTACTGTATGGACATCATCTTTATTCACTTGTTGGTCTATAAAAGAAGAAAACTACTGTATCTGTTAGCATTTCCATTCATCTCAGTGGCAATTTGTCAATTTGGTCCAGGCCGGGCCCCTGGAAATATGAGACCTGAATGTTATTTCAGGAGCATTTGTAATGTGAATGATTACTTGTCAAAGGCAGTAGATGGGGGAAATATTTCCATTAACTTGCAATTTATGAAAGAAAATCTCAGAACACATACAGTTGGTTGGCCATCATTGTGGAAAGATGCTCATATTTCAAGAGTCAACAATCTCAATGTGATTCTTTACTTTTACATATCGACACATTTGTGGCTGATCTCACTCGTATTTTTCTCGTGCAATCTGCTTATGCCCTTGTGATGGTTATGTTTAGCAGTGGACCTTTATGCTTGCTTACTTTTTTTCAAAAAATGAAATGCATAGATTCTGTACAAATTATGAAATCACCACCTCATAAAATAGTTAAAATAATTGTATCAGCACAGAGGCTATAGAGACCTATAACTGATAACTGCAAATCTATTTTTCTTTATGGAGGCTTTTCTTCATTATTTATTTTTTTGCCAACCAGCTTTGTATTAGTAGTAATGTATATTATTGTTTTGTGTTACCTGCATTCCTGTTTATTTGTAAGCAAAGCCTGTGTTTTACGTTTCCAGCTCCAGGGTTTTGTGAAAACTGGAGATTGTACAGTACTTCTGCATTTTTGTATCCTTACTCACAGGATAGTCTTATCGAGCCAAGTGCATTAGGGGTGTAGACAATTTCCAACCTTTTTCACCAGAACCTTCTATTTTTCTTCTTCTTCTTTTTTCTTTCTAGCAACTAATCACCAATTTGTTTGATGTTTCTACTAACTACTGGACATGGGCAGCTAACTTTTAAACACCATCTTGCCAACAATGCTTTACCCTGTAAAATATTATTAAATTACTTACCACATTTATTTACCTTTATCAGGTAATAGAGGGAGATGCCCACAATGTAGATTTCTATTTTATTGCTGTTGTCAGGATATTGGAATAACAAAAATGTTACTTCATTTATTTCAATTTCAAATATTTTTTTTCTCCCCCTTTTTAGTTTTGTTTAAATTTTTTAGTTTTGCTATCATGTTATGCCACCATGCTAAAACTAACTCTTGTATTAAAATTAAACCTGCATACATGCACTTTATTTCATACACATTATTCCAGTGTATGTTCACTTTTATGCAGTATATAACAGTGGAATATTGATCAAATAGCTTCACCCAGTGGTAGTCAGCAGGTATTACAAGATGTTAGGTAAATTAAGTGTGAAGGCACTTTCTTTCTTTTCTTTTTTTTAATAAATTGTGTGGGCATGTTTTTTTTTTCTTTTCGTTCTCAGACAGTTGTACTGTAGTGGACTTATTTTTATACTAAATGAGAAATGTAAGGTTCATTTAATATCTGGTATCTGTAATTTTCTCTAATTGTAGACTCTGTAATAATTTTTGCTATTTATGCAAGACAGTGTATGAGCAACGAATCTTGTCTTTTATTAATAATTTATATCCTTTGATAACTTTTGTCCTGCAAAGCTCCAGTGTGTTGTTTGCCACAAATAATAACAAATCAAAGTCAGTTCCTCCCACACACTGCATGAATATTTAAACATGTTTGTAATCTAGTTGTGTTATTAGCAGTCTTTGAGCTTTCTACAGTCCATTTAAAGCGAGTTTAGATGTTTTTAGCTTTAATTGTGTAGTTTAACAAACTGGATATTGGGTTCAGTACAGACAATACAGAAAGTAATGACATAACAGTACTTATCTACATGCAAGTTGCTTTCCAGGGATGCATCAGAGGGAAAAAAAACAAAACAAAAGCAATTTAGTTTGGAGAAAGGGAATAAAACTATGTCTTAATATGTTGGCTCAGGTGTGTACGTGGCAAAAGCTCAGCAGAAAAGGGCGTCAGTGTTGTGCACAGCAACAAACCTCAAGATCAGATGTTATCAAAAGAGGCAGACAAATCCACTAATCCTGAATCCTTCTGTGAAAATGCTTAAATGCTGACCTTAGGGAGACTGATTGCCAGCGTTTGCATTTCAAATCTCCCTTCTCATGAGGCCAGTCAATTACTAGAGATGGAAAGTGATCTCAAACTAATGAGAGACTGGAAGAGAGGTTTTCCAAACCCCACACTTCAAACAAAGTGCATAGGGATGGTAGGATTATTCATGTTTTTTAATTGGCAAGAGATTAATTAAAACTGTTTATCACCAGGAAGAATGTTTTTGTTTCCTGTGTGTTTTAGACCTACTGGGCACATTTACTGTATACACCATGAAACAATTCAATAACCCAACCCTGAATGCTCAGATCAACAACAGTAAACAAGAATCTCTTACAACGTTTTTTAGTGTTTATTTGTTACTAATTCTCCTTACACTGCCAGTCAGAAATGTGGACACCTGCTTATTGTCAATTACGATTTCAGGTATTTTATAACAGATGACATTTAGAATAAAAACTTTAATATTTAAGTAAGTAAAATGGTCTTTTATTTGAACTTTTTTCCACAGGAGCCACCTTTAATCTGGTTTACAGCATTGCACACTTTGGACCGGGTTATTTTAAACCAGTGATATTATCAACAAAATTTATTGTAAAGTAGTAAGTCAGGGGTGTCAAATGCAATTCCTGGAGGGCCGGAGCCCTGCACAGTTTAGATGCAACCGTAATTAAACGCACCTGATCCAACTAATCAGGTCCTTCAGGCTTAATTGACAACTGCATAGTATGTGTTTTGGAGCAGGGTTGGAACAAAACTCTGCAGGGCTCCGGCCCTCCAGGAATTGCATTTGACACCTGTGTAGTAAGTAGTATAAATTTTCTTTTGCTATTTGTACAATGTACTTATTGGTTCGTATTCTGTTGCAAAGCACATTTGCTGCTTTTGAGGTGGGATACGGTTAAGGTTTGGTGCATGGTATGGGCAGGTTTAAGGTTTGTTTTATGGTATAAAGGATCGGTCAGCAGTGTAATTATAAATGCAGTTACAGAAAATAAGATGTAATACAGATGTAATAACATGCTGGTATTTTTCTAAGTATAAATACACAGAAACAAATGCTACTAATTGTTTTAAGCAAAAATGTATTTGAGCTACATTTAAATAAACAACTTTAGTTGAAAGGTAGTCAACTAAATTAGTTTATTTAAATGAAGCTACAATACATTGATTGCAACCACATACTTAAAAAAGTACAATCTAAAACCATGTAGGCCTATGTGCAAAAAAACGTGCATTGTATTAAATAATTAAATTCAATTTAAGTACTTAAAGTGGGTAATCTAAAGTGTGAAAAGAAATGAGTACTAGACATTTCTGTTTTATACACATACTAAAACTTTTAGCTTGACTGTTCTCTAGTCTACAGTGAGTGACAAAAAGATCGATTGTATTGCAGAGAGTGGCTTGTTCTGCAATCGCTGCTGTGAGTTAGTCATTTGCTAGAGATGCGTAGTATCACAGCACTTCAATAAAATTGTGATTATTAAAAGCCTGGTGTAGAGATACAGTATGTGTTTGATCATTAAGAGTTTTATGCACAAGTAATTTTATTTACTAAATATTATTGAACATATTAAATTACATGAACTTCTAAGTTATATGAGCCGTTTGAATGTGTATTTATAATTCCAGAGCACTATTTCACTTGAAGTGCTCTGATGTTTGATTATTCGGACAGTTTACATGTGATGGTTATTGAATGAATGAATACAAACGGCTGACTGCAAGACTATTGACAAGAGTAACATGAGAGGATGGAGAGTGAGTTTATTACGGGTCTTTAGGTTTATATTTACTCCGTGAAAAAGTTAAAGCCTTTACTTTATCATTACTGTTTAAAGGAAGAAAGTGCGGCGGCTGTGTACCTGATAGTCTTATATTTCACCAAATAAAACATTGATGCAGCCTCTAAAGGTGCCATCCTTCTTACGAGCCAATTCTCAGACAATAGCACTTTGCGGGTAATTTGTTTCAGCCAAGATTTATGGCATTGTAAATATTTAAAATCAAATTTGGCAAAAAGACAGAGATGAATGTCATACCCTAGGGGTGCTGGGAAGCCTCTCCCTCCCTCCCTCCCTCCCTCCATCTTTTTCTTTTCCTTTTCAGCCTCCTATTCTGGGTTCAGGTTGCCACTCTTGCTGTTGCCTCTAGGTGGCAGCACAGCCTCAGCACTGATTTTTAGCTTGGCTTTGTGTTGGCATTGTGCTGTGTAGACAGTGTGTCATGGGATGACAGAACAGGGACGACATCCAAACATACCCACTGTGTGTTGTTTATATGAGGCCATCACACTCCAGCGCGGCCCTCTCTGTCTCTGTGTTTGTGTTGGAAGACGTGGACGTTAGAAAACAGTCAGCAGTGATTCAGGCCATTCTTTCCTTCTCTCTGGATTGCAGACACAGGAACGCATTACTTGATATACAGGAAACCTCCTGCTGTTCGGGTCTTTTTACATTTAGTACGTGTAAAGCTTCATATTTGTAGAGAGCAGTTTGAAGTGATCAGATAAAAAAGCCAAAACCACAATCTGATATCATCTTAAGTGATGTAACACTACAGGAATGGTAATATCAAGACCAGACACTGGCTTCCTGGAAGCTGGATGTTTTAAAATCTGATGTGTTTGATGTATGGCCACAGAAATGTTTCCTCATCTATCTCAGGCCAATAGTAAATGTTGAATTTTGGGGCTTGCCCCCTGGCCTGCTGTGATGGATGGCCTGCGTTGAGATGGAGGATAATGGTAGTGTATGAGTAATGTGCATCAGAGTGCACTGTAAGCCTTTGCAGTTTCTGCTTACCTCTCATATGGTGACCAACACACAACACTAAGACCACTAGAGACTAAAGTCAACTGGTCTTGCACTGGGATGAGTAAAACAACTCCTTTATGTTATAAATCAGTGTAACGCTGTCTCTGCAGTGTGTGTTGTGTATTCCCTTAACGAAAGTTGTATGTGTGTTTTTAGAGGTGAAGAATTCACCCCTCTGTGGTGAGGTCTAGCTTTAATATTTTATTTGTCATAACAGATTTTTTACTTCTATAAATGTAATGTTGTGAGACACAAACACTGGGGATTTTTTATTTTATTTTATTACTTTATTATTTTTTTTTTTTAATGATTGTTTTAAAGGAATAGTTTGCCTTTAAGTTCTCACCAAGTCTCATTTTATTTCTTTTGTCAGAAGAATATAATGCATTTTGATTGCTGAAGACAAAATTAGACTGGACACATTGTATTTTTTTTGTTTGAAATGGATTATATGAATGATTATATTTTTATGTTCCACAGTATAGGGAGATTAAAAAAAAAAAAAAATCTGGATGAACTGTACGTAATATGTAATGAGAAAAGAGAGATGTACATTGTGCATTCATGTTTAAGTTGAACTTTCTATATACATAATATTTAATTTTTATACTGTACAAACTATATCCTCTCTAACACAACCTTCTAAACCTCACATCACAGTTGTCTGCATTTAAAAAGATTCAGATTTTACTAGCCTAGTGGATACATTTGGTCCCCACAGCATAGTGTTTGTCTGGATCTCATACGTACATCTATAAATGTATATGTGTGTGTGTATAAGAAAGGGCAAGGAAAACAACACCTCTGTCCACCCACTAAGTGTACAATTAAGCAATGTACATACCATAACATAAAGGTTTTCTTTCTTCATGGATTAAAAATAACGACGCTATCAAGTGTTTTAGTCTCTTCATAGGGTCGTTGCCACTGGGGGGAGCCATGTTGTTGATAATTTCGTACTTATTCACATACTCTAAAGTTATTAAAAAAAGCAACTCAAGCAAGATTAAATGGTTCCATGATGTGTTAGGCATTTGGTAAACAACAGAGTAAAGGAGGGGATGGCACGTGTTTGACTCCCGGAGAGTGGGCACACTGTGCTGGGGACCAGGTTTGGCTCTGCCCCCTGTAATTAAACCCAGCCCTGGAGCTCTAGCAGGCCCATGTTGGAGACATTAAGGATCTATGACGTGGTAATCAAATTGCATAAGGCTTTGCGATTAAAAAGTGTCTGTGCCATCTGTAAATGCATTTTGCATCTTGTGCGAACTGTATTTAGAAAACAAAATATATTTAAAAACATGTAAATCATAGTATTTTGTATGCACATTTACATTCAGCTGATGACAATACAATAAAAAAAATGATATAAAAAATATTTAGATTTTATATACATTAAATCAAACAGACACTAAACAAAAGCCTGGCTTTCTTTTATCACTGATTTCATGATACATTTTAAACATGCTGATACACATCAGAAAACAATAACCTACTCACACAATAAGTACTGCTAGCACCTTGGATGTATTACAGTGCAGCTTTACATTTATCCCAAAAAATCAATGACTGCTTAAGTTATAAATAAATAAAAAAAACAACAACACTACCCACAAGACTGACATGATACATTCGATTTGACTGATCTCAGGCCATGTGACTTCTCCTCTTGGCCTCTCTTGAATATTACTCTTGTACTAACGTGAAGTTGGCACACACACACACACACACCTACACCGTCGTGACAGTTTGTATGTGATGTAGCCATTCTTCTTCTGCAGATAAAATCAGAGACAGCACACACACATTTACCCAGATGACCTCGTCTTTGAGACGAGAACGCTTTATTAAAGCAGTTTGTGACACAGGACACAGGAAATGGATGCCAGACACGATAGTTCCCTGACCTTATCCTGACCTCTGCTGTGGCCTGTGTGAGTGTATGTATTTATACAGTGTCATGATGCTGTATTAATGTAGGTCAAAGTTAATATTTCTAGGCAAAACTGTGTTGTGTTAAAAATGCATTTAACTTTCAGTGTAGATTTTAGTAGGAATGAATATTTTTTAATAACACGAAAAGGTTATATAAAATCCTTTGGTTTCAAGTATGAAAAAAATATATCTGAGTAGCAAATCAAATATTGAGACTATATTGAGATATTCAGTTTTATGAGATCTTAGTTTCTTAGTTTTTTCTTATCCTAGGGGCACTTTTTATTACTATTAATATATTTCACCGATGTTTTTATGCTTAAAATTACAGAAACCATTTTTCAATGGTGTAAGAGAAATAAACTTATAACAATACACAGAAAAGTACGATTTATTGGAGACATCTGTAGTAAAAATGGCTTGAACTTTTCATGACAGATAAATGAAGTAATTTAACATCAAATCAATATTTATTTGATGTTTATTCATTGAAATGAGCTGACTACATTTTATCCATTAAATGTAAAAACACACTTTTTGCACAATTTTCCTTATGACTTAAATGAGTCTTCTCTTGATTCATGTTTTTATCTTGTTTTTCGATTATATGCTGTATAGATTTTGCAAAACAAGATAAAAATACTGATTACGACAATCATTTTTTTTTGCAGTGATGGCCACTAAAACCAAATGGAAAAGAATATGGTGATGTAATGATTGTAATGGGAATGAATTTGCTGTAACATCCTTTATGAGAATGAGCTGTTTTATTGCGTGTGAGTGGCCGATGAGCGGGCTCCAGTCTCAGAGTCTCCAGTTAAAGGGCGAGAGGTCGGGATGGTCTCGGATGGTTTATCTCCACTCTAAACTCACAACATCAAAACATTACGCTCTCGTTACTTTACTAAAATTCTGTCATCATTTACTTACTGTCATTTAGCTCCAAATCCATATTACCGACTTTCTTCTAGGGTACATAATATAAAAGAAGGCACAGTCTTTTTCATTAAATGTTTCATTGAATAAAACTTCAAAGCTTCAAAATGACATGGAATTCTAATAAAATGGTTAATACCATTGCATTCCAATGATACAAGCACAATCTTCATCATTTCTCCCATTGTTTTTCACAGTACAAAGTCACTCATACAGGTTCAGAACCATATAAGGGTGAGTAATAATGACCAAATTTTCTGGACGAACAATCCTTTTAAAGTATGTTAGGGGCAACAGAAGTGTGCATGGATGAATCAGAACAAGGAGGGGGGGCAAAAAGAGAGAGATGAGAGAAGGAAAAAGGTGAGAGAGAATCAAAGAGGAGGAGGGGTAGAGGAGGAGAAGAAGAGCTTTTAAAGCAAGCTGAGCTCTCCGCCGCATCTCTCCTCTTATCTTAATAAGTAATGAGACTGCCATGGGCTGACAATGAAGTATTCTGAGAATAGTTGTAATGTATGGATGTGAATAGAGCGGCCAGGCAGTGATATATAGAGCAAACAGGGATGGAAACAAGTGAGATATTAATGACCCGTTTCCCTGCCAGTTAATGTGGGAGTTACCTGATTACTGGTGTGGGAGGGGAGGGGCTGGAGGTAGGAGGGTCATGGATGGCTGGAAGGTGAGATTGAGAAGTGGTGTGTGTGTGTGTGTGTCGCTGTGTATACACGCAGGGATACCTGATCTGCTCCCAGCCTGCTTGGTTTAACCTGCTCTACCACGCTCCATATAAAACCTGGCATGAAACAATATACTAACATTACCTGCAATTAGCACGAGCTGTTCATCATTATTTGTGTGCTGAAACAAATGGTTACTCTTGTGTTCTTGAGCATGACAGCCAAAGGTGTACATGATAAAAAGCACTGTGGGATTTTAAGTAGATTAGGAAAGATATTGAGTTTAGCTTTTTGAATTCAGCGGTTTTCATAAGCGGTTTGGTACTTGCGTCGTTGTCTACGCTCCCCACCCCCAGCCCCCCGACTGTGTCTAGTAAAGTCCTGTAAAGGAGTGCTTTGGGGACTTTGGTGGTCAGGGTGGGCAGCAGTTTTACAAATGTTTTTGAAAACTGGGTGGCCAAAGCAGGAAGTGAATGAGGCAGGCAAGCTGTTGGTGTCACGACAGCCAGGCGAGGACCAGGACAGGTGTGCTGACTGAGAGGAAGAAGACACTTCAGTCTGTTCAGTTCAGACTGACCTGTATATGACAGGTGATTTAATTAAGACTAACATGTATTATATAACATGTAGTGAGTTAACAACATATTGATACTTCATTCTTAAGAGTATCAAAGTCACCTAGACACTGATCTTTTAATATATAATTTTATATATATATATATATATACATATATATATATGATTTATGGGAATGATTGGTAACACTTTATTTTACGCTTACACACATTAGTTGCTTATTAGCATAAATATTACTAGAATATTAGCTATATATTAGTGCTAATTAAGCACATATTAATAGCTCATTTTATGTCCCTAATCCTACCCAATACCTAAATTTAAAACTACATTACTATTAATAAGCAGCAAATTAAGAATTCAATGAGGGAAATGTCATAGTTAATAGTTACTATTCTAGAGTGTTACCGGATGATTCTCTAAGCTTCGTGCAGGTAGAGTACAAGTGTAACGCTGGTTACATGTACCACAGGAGGGCAGCAGAATGACAGGTTGCAGGAATGTATTTATCAAAAGTAGAGTAATGCTCCATCTTAAGATGCCACTATGTATGATCTATTCTGCTTTCAAAGCAAATTATGTATTTCATTATTGTATCTCTCTGTTTTGCTTCATTATTCCCTCTCATGTTCTTTTAAAGTGGTTGTGTTTTCCATACTTTGTTCTTGTAATCCTGAGCTGTGCCTCCACTTCATGTAACTTTTTCTCTCTCTCTGCTGTTGTTTCAGCAGTACAGAATGGATCTGGACATGGCTTCTTCATATAGATAAGAGGTTCCCAGTCTGCACATTTTCTTCTTATTCTTCTCAATAGTGGTCAAACACCCTCATCACACTCTCTCACTTTAAAATCACCTATACTTAGAACAGATAAATCAGCTTTTCCCAATAGTGTAGTTCAAAATTGTATACATATTTCAATTATGAATAATAATTCTTTGAATAAGTGGACTTAGTGAATGCTTATATCCAGGTTTATCCAATTTGAGAACAGTTTTATTCCTTAAAACATTGTATGCATATCTTTTTCTTCTAGTTGCTTCCTGCCAACTAGAATGATCTCATTCAATGTCTCTTGGTAATGAAACAAGCTTGATAGAACAAACCCTTTTGTGTAGTAATAAACAACCATTATTAATAAGTAATCTCATAATAACCATAAATGCACATTCTTAACAAATAAATATGTATATAAACACTTTCCTCTCTTTACTCTATAGCGCTGCTCTGTAGCTTTGCACTATTCTGATTTACCGTTAAAATCTGACATTGTGACACTTCTAATATTGTGGCTTCTTTAAGATAAATTGCTTGCGGTTTTCCTCATTTTTAAGTCCATTTAGATAGAAGTGTGTGCTTATTGAATAAATGTAAATTATTTTAAAAAATTTGCTGAAGTAGTAAGTGGATTTACACTGTAATGGAATATTGACAAAAGCAATTAACTAGTTTTTACATTCATAGATCTAGGAATTGTTTTTTGGATAAGCAGTGAATGCATAATACATGGGTATTATTATAGTGATTATAATCAATATTAATTCTGTTGTCTCTGCACTGCATTTACAGCCGTCAGATTGATACATTTTGATGGTTATATGCAACAGATGCAGAGACCACTTTTTTTTTTTTTCGTTTAAAAAAATCGTTTATAGTCGTGAGTAGAGATGAATACTTATTTTGTGCTTGAATAGCGGTTGCCAGTAATGCATGAAATGCAAATATTTGTTTCTCAATAAAACACAGACATATGATATTGAGTTGCCTACTGTACTTTACAATGCTATTAGCTTTTTACATCCCAAAGGCCGCTCGGGACATCCTCTACTTTGCGTACCACTGAGATGGATGGATAGCTGTTGTAGTTGTACATCGAATATGGAACATGAGGCTTAGAACAACACTGACGTTCTGGATTAAAAAGTTCCGTTCTGTAATAACAGTGGCACACGGGATGCTTGGAAATGCCATTCAAGCACTGGAGAGGTCAATAGTTACAATAACTTTCTCTGTGAAAAAGAAGGAAGAGAAAAAAAAAAAAGTAAAGAGACTTGGCCGCATTATCACAAATTGCTTCCAGATTCTTTCTCAAAGCAAATTATTTCTGAAATTGAGTGCAGACTCTAACACTGTTCCTGCGGAATCAAACAGAGGACTTTGAAGTACAGAATACAGACTCGTCCATGGAATCGGAGAGCTACACAAGCCCTTAAAGTTCTGCCTCATTTGCACTATCATTCGCTTACCCTCCTTAACTCCCTGTTTTAGTTTGCTTTAATTTTCAACAACAAAGGGAAGATCAGGAATGATTTTTGATCATGGAAAATTTGGGGAATGCTATAAAAATCACTCCTGCTTTTTTCAGTTTGAATATACCGAGACGCTGATTCACTCCATATTTGGGTGGATTGTCTGATAAAGCACACTTTTATCAAAATACAGAACGGGCTGTTAGTTGAAGTCGCTGTCTTTGAGGATAGAGTTAAAGCATACCACATGATAAAGACTAAATGCAAGGAAAGCCTTTGTGTGCTCATGCAATTGGGTGGGACATCTGTAAGGAAAATTGAAAACTGCATGTTCCATACAATAGTTTGCTCTATGCTTTCCCAAAGAATTCTCGGAATTTGTCAAATTGAATTTGAGCAGCTTTTGACATGCTATGACTGATCCAGTTAAATGCTTATGTTTGACAACATCTAACAGATTATCTTTTCAGAAGTAGTACGTTACAGTCTTTACGTGGACTAATTGCTTTAAGTACCATAACCATGCATTTTAATAGTTTGCGCTGGCTTCTGTTCCGTCTGTGTGTGTGTGTTGTAAATGGTCGTTTTAGGTTTAAACTGCTATACATTTATAGAAGGATTGTATTCTGTTTGTTTAGCAGGACACTTTCTCTCCTCATCACATGGTAACGGCCCTAACTGCCTGAGATTAACAGTGGAAAAACAAATGTAGGGTGCTAAAAAAGACAACACAGCTCCCGAACTTTGATAAACGTCTGAAGAGGAGGAATCATCTGTGTTTGTGTTTCAGTGTTTTATCTCCTCTAAATGCGAACAGAAAAGTTGCTAACTCCACACACAGTGCAGCCTACTCCTCCACGGTGATGCATGCGTGTACGAGGACGAGTCCTGCTGTCTATTCTCTGTCCTCCTTTTTGCATCATCAAGTTAAATGAACATTAAATAGAAGCAACTTAATCAAATAAGATCAGCGTGTTCACCTGCGTGGGCCGTTCACGTTTCAGCTGTAATATCCTGCTCCAGGGTCATGTTAACTATGGAAGAATGCACTCCTGTCCCGTGTGGTGCCCGTGGCTAAAATGAAAAGCAAATATTAATAACAGCTGGCTCTTGGGAGTTCAGCAAGTAATTTCTGTCTGCTACTACAGTAAATGTATTGTAAATGCTGAACAGACACTTTGGTGTGCTGATGATATGGGTGGGAGGCATCATAGGGGCACAATTTTGTTGTGTGTAATGAAATAGTGAAGCTCTTCAGCCTTAAATGGCTAATTCAGGTTGCATTAGAGTTTTTTAAACTCTATTAAAAATTCAAGAAACTTGTAGCTTAAAACAAATTACAAAAGTCAATTTGCAGGCTCTTAGATTCACAGAAACAACTGCCTGAATATTAATGTGAATAATATCTACAATATTTCTATACATTATATTAACAGTGTATTTGTATTAATAATGTGGATTGCATTCTTATTATTGTAGTCTAAGATAAATGATAATGTGGTCATATTGTTGTATTCAAAAAAATGGTTATTGGACACTTAAATTAGCTATAGCGGTATAATTAATAAAAATGCAATTTTAGAACATTTTCTGATGTGATTCCCTTGATTTTATTATGCTAAAAATGAATATAGAAAATAAGTCTGTAAATTGATTTCAATAACGTATACAGATAACATATAATGTTATTTTAAAATCACGCTTTCCACTTTAAACAGGCTGGTGATATAAAATCTAAGAGGAAATTGGAAGTGAAACAAAAACAACAACTTGAAAGAAAAACACAAAGACTGCTCAGTGTTTACTGCTGTTGTTTCGAGGTACATTTTTCAGAGTTTCCTTTGCTACATTCAGGGTCCATCGCAATGGAAAACTAGCCTCAAGAAATTTATTTAGACCAGTTGCCATTGTAATACAACAGTTTATCTTCCCTGTGTTTTCCAAGTCATTTTTACACATTTCAGAAGAAAGATGAACAGTTGAGCGAATAGATGTACCTAGGCAGCTCTAAGCGGTAATCTCCCAGGGCAGAAAGTGGGTTAGTATTGGACTGTATTTATGAGGGAGAGGGCAGTATGTAATCTTGGATCCAATAGATGGTCCTCACTTCAGTGCTCCCACATTACTACACCAATTACTATGTCTCTGTATGTGTGTGTGTGTGTTATTAATGGAGATAACCTGCTGGATTGAGAGGGCTCCATATTACCCAATCCGTCTGTGTCCATGGAGACAGAATTAACCCTGCTGAGGTTGAGCAGGTCAAAGAGTCAGAATAACCACTAACCACTTTCATTGCCCGTGCGTGGGTGTGAGTGTGTGTGTGCCTGTTGAACACTGACCCCTATCACCCCTTGGCCCTTGCCTGCAATTGCCAATCATTAACAAAAGGCTACAATTATGGTAATGGTGTACAGAAAAAGCCTCCACAACAGCAATAAATGTTGCGCAATGGTTAATGTTGTAGTAGGATTACAGGTCATGACTACGTTGGTCAGTTTGGTTTGTGTTGGCTTGAATGATTTTAATTTATAGTCATTCGTTAACTCATATCCATCATTGCTCTTAAAGGTATAGGTCATCCCCCTAAAAAGGTCATTTGATTTTATTTTTCTTTTAATGCGCAGAACATTTTTTACTTTTAATAAATTTCACAAACTGTTTCAAAGAAATGGAAGGAAAAATGTTTAATTAAACGTGTAAAATAGGAAACCTCTTTATTATTTAGAAATGTAATCTTTCTTGTATTTTTAATTCTTTTAATTGTAATTTTATTTTATTTTATTATTACTATTATTATTTATTTATTTTTTTTGTCAACAGTGTGTATGAATAGAAACAGCTGAAACCTGTAAGTTATACAGGTTTGAAGCAACATGAGGGTGAGTAATTTATAACAGAATTTCAACTATCCCTTTAAACTTGCTCTTCTGCTATATTGTTTTATGTATTTTGGCCATTACTGAACTAATAGAATAAAACACACCACTTTTTTTCAATTCTTCTACATGCCAGTCACTCCTCTTCAGTCTGTTCTAACTTACCAGTTAATAGAGTGACCGGATTGGCTGTAACAAGGTTTATTCATATTAGCATGGCAATGGGGTTCACGTCCTGTCAGCAGGCTTTGAGTTATTACCCTCACTATCTCCCTTTGCGGTTTTTAAGTTTTGCCATCCAGGTTTAAAAACATATTGGTGTTTATGCAATGCACTCTATAATGATCCATCATATGGTTAGAGTCTGTGTATAAGTGTGCGTGTGTCCCCGGCAACACATAAATAAGAAGCAATAGGACCATCTGTTTGAATTTCTCTCAGTCTCCCAGGAGATACCCATCTGCTTTTACATTATCCATTACAGTTCTCACACACACACACACACACACACACACTACCCCCTCACTGTGACTGGCAACATCACAGCTCTGCTAACACCCCACAACCTCCCAGACACCCTCCACCTTGCGCTATCTCTCTCACACACACATAAACACATACACACAAATCACTCTATCTTCCCTATTTGAGAACACGACACTCATCTCACCCTCCCTGTGTGTGGAGCATGTTCATTTGAAAGCAGATGTCTGGCTTCCTGCTGGCATGCTCGCTGAATTTTCTCTCTTGCCAAAAAAGAAAGTAAAAGGCATTGTGGTGTTATTTTACTGTAGTCACTTCTGATTTGAGGTGTCACCTATATCAGCATGCTGTACACAATGTTTTCAAAGTTGTATTTGCACAGGTCTTGATTAAAGAAAACTTGTTATTGAGAAGGTGCGTTCTCTGTATGTGTGTATAAAATGAGGTTAAAAGAAGAGTTCATGAGCAGTTCAGAATCTGTATGGAAACAGCAGTTCTTTGCAACACTTCTCACAAATCCCCTACATCTAACGTATCTCTGCAAGCCAATAATCCCCTTTTCTCCATCCCTGCTTCTCCACCTAGATCAATCCCAGATCGAAACATCAAATAGAACCGTGCTCTCTTACTTCATTTTTAGCCTTCCTCCCATTCCCCCTCCTGCCTTTCCCCCCAAAAAAAATCACTTACTAGGTGGTATTAGACAGGCTTGCAAAAGTGTCATTACTAGAGGGACCTTGGGAAAGAGAGGTGAGATAGATTCCTGTCGGTTTGTGGAATATTTCCCGCGCACTAAGCCCTCACGTTAAGAGCGTGGTATTATTGATAAGACCGTCTTCTCCGGACCGTCCCACTGCCAGGGGACTCGGAGAAGAGCAATCCACCCGAGAGCTCTTTCATGTCCGTCTGTGCAGCAGAACAAAGCGAGGATTAATGCACTGTCTTTCATCCAGGGGTGGAGGTGTCAGGAGGTAGGCATCCGGAAAAGAGGTAGCAGTGCCGGAGAGAGTGTCTGGGATGAAGTGGCATAACGGAGAAGATCTTGTGAGACCCGGGCCCCTGACGGCATTGACTGATGACTGAAATGACATTCTGGGAGAGCGAAAATTTAAAATGCATTCTCAGACAGACACACACACACTGCAGATCTAGAAAGGCTTGGCACGAATATAAAAAGGCTTGTGATATTTAGTTTTACAATATTTGCATGCTACAGAGGTGAAAAGTGGCCCCATTTCAACAGATGGCCGCAAACACATGTACATGAATAAAAAAATAATTGATTCGTGCTGTTTTATCGTGCATTTAAATGTATGCATTCTATGCAAAACAATTTACATTTCCGTTCAAATGTTGTGGCCATCTACATGTGCACTTTTTTTAATTAATTAATGCTCACCAAGCACATACTGTAATTACTCATCAAAATTGACAGTAATGATATTTAAAATGTTATATTTCGAATCAATTTTAAGCATGATTTCATCAATTAATTTTTTTTTAAAAATCACAGTTTACACAAAAGTCTTCAAAATTGTTAATAATAATACATTTTGTTGATAGCAAATCAACATATTAGAATGATTTCTGAAGGATCATATGTCACTGAGCAAGTGCTGGAAGTTCAGCTTTACCTTCACAGGAATAAATTTCCTTTTTAACCCTCTGGGGTGATTTTGGGCCCCCTTAGATGTTTTGACATGCTCTGACATTTGGGGTTATTTCAGCTACTTATAACATACTATTGACCAGTATGTAATTGTTTTTGTATTCAGCACTAACTGTGCTACAATAATATGTGACCAAGATGGATGTACATGTTTGCAGTTTTTAGGAAAAAAAAAAAAAAAAAGGTTGTAATAATAATTCACAATGTTATTGACTAAATGCAGTTAGTTCATGACTAACCTTGTTGAGGTTGACTCCCTTGACCCACGAAAAATAAACCACATTTTAAAATAATGTTTCGGTTCACTTTTTTTAACAACATGCATGGAACCTATAAGACATAATTTAATTGCAACATTGTGATTAGTTTGTAGTAATTTTAGACTATTTAATGTTAGTTATTTGCAGGTGTCTAATCGGATGAGCAGTGACTGGTATTTTCAACTCTACATTAGAAAAAGTTTTAGTGCACACCTTACTGTAGACGTATTTCAGCTTCAGAGTTGTCAACAAACACTGACAAAGTAAATCATTTGTAGAGGCAAATCCTGGCCTGATTCGAAGCGGAAGCACAGATATGGAGGAAATCATGCTTCATCCATACAGGCGGTTCATAAGTAGATTACCTTTTGTAATTCGTTTTGTTACAGCAGTCAATAAGCGCCCAATGCAAATGCGGTTCATTTGTATCTGAATTGATGTCCTGTCCCCATTAGCTTATGCCTTTAATGCATTCTGCTACATTAGTGAATAGACCTTAGCCGGATTAATCACAAGTTCATTGGGATCATTTGCTTTCCTGCTGCCTAATCGAATCTCTGACATTGGTAATAAGGGCAAATCTCACCTGTCTCCTCAGCCTCTCACAAACAAACAAGAGTGATTCTGACTGCCGACTCCCGATCCGTTTCCATTATTCCCTTCCAACAACATTTTAACATTGATTTTTGACACACAGACACAAAGAATGATATCAGAGTATGACTTAAGTGATTCCTGCAGCTGTTTGTCATTGTTTGTGTTGTCGTGCTTTATTCCGAATTTGATATTCAGGTGGACATGTGCTGCCTGGAGTTGAAGTAGCACTTAGTGTCTCTTATCAGACTCTCTTGCGCCGAGTGTTATAATTAATGACTTTTATGTCTGGAGAATAAAAACCTCTAAATAGGCTGCTCCCACATTATTTATTTAGGGCTAATTAATTAAAGTGGACCTGTATTGAATTCAACAAGGCAAGAGAAAAAAATGAGGGTGGGTGAAAAAGAATTGAAAAGAGAGAAAGAAGGTCCCTTACCTCGCTGAGATAAACCGTCTCAGTTTGTAAAGCTTCAGCGACTGTCTTATTGTGCTTGCAGAGATGCTCTGGAAAACTGCTGGGGGCAAAGTACATTTGAAAGTGGGCAACAATATGCCCTGCTCACTCTGAGGCGCCTCATATTTGTGCTTAGTGTAGCCTAAACTAATCTGTGTTGTAAAAAACGACATGTATATATTCTGTAACTGCTCAGACTGTTGTAGTGAATAAAACATGCAAGTATGTCGGTCACACTTACTTACTTATTCAGTTAATATTAAGTCAGTGTTATTTAAAGTAATAGATCACCCAAAAATTTTTTTTGGTGAACTAAAACATAAGGTTAGTTGAAGCATTGATTTAAATGAACAATACTTTCGTTTTGCAGTATTTCATTTGCTAGTTCTGTATCACACAGCATCTAGCATGCCTATTATTAACATATTGGCTGTTTATTAGTGCTTATAAAACCCATATTCTATATGACCATATTCTACATCCCTAATCCAACCCAATGGCTAAACTTAGCGAGCGTTTTGATAATAACGCAGTTTCGAGAGGAAGGCTGGACGAATTAGCCACAGCTGGCTCACATTAGCTAATCAATCTCCTCATTCCAAACTTCCAATCAAATTCCTCCAAAGCACTATAAATATCCGCTCCCCGCTTCCTTCGTATCTCGCTCTTGCAAAAAACCTCCTTTTCCTCGTCTACCTCCCTTTTAAGATTTGCACTTTCCTCTAGGGGGGCAGCCGAAGATTGAGCCGGTCTCCAAACCCTAACCCTCGCTAGGGTTACAAGCGCTAGCGTTCGGAACCTGCCGTTTCCCACTGCAATTCGTACATATTTTACGAGGTGACTAATTCGTAGCCTGGTAATACCAAACTCTGCTACTTGGCTTTACTTTGTAGACCGAGTCTGGAAGGGCATAATAGAAAAGCGTTTACTGTCTCATGTGGGGTGGGTGGGGCTTGGAGCGGGGTGTTTAAGCCAATGTTTAAAATCATTGGTGTACTCGTAAGCCAATCAAAAATCAGCATCACATTTTGCCAATCACATATCACCATACCAGACATTGGCCTCCCCAGTTTCTCGCTGTTGCTCAGTAACAGTAGTGAAGTACATTTAATAGTATTGTACTTAAGTACACTTTTTGAGTATCTGTACTTTACTTGAGTTTTATTTTTTCTGGAAACTTATGACTTTAACTTCACTGCATTTGAAACACAAGTAGTTTCTGCCAAGGTCCTTAAAGTAGAGCAGCAGCTTTAAAGACAGAGGGGGTCATTTTTCTTTTTCTTTTCTTTTTTTCTGTCAATGTTATTGGTGATTTACAGGTGATAAAAAGCCTATCAGTGACCTGTAAGAGACCGTATCATTGTTTTCAAAACAAAATGTTTTCCTGTTGGGCTGTTATATAGTTGGGTTATTTATTTTTTTGCTCTATGCGATCTTGTTTGACGTCATTTCTGCTGTGAACGCGCAAAGCGCAATGATACGAAAGGTGGTGCTAACCCAAGAGAGACCGCTACAGAGCTAACATCAAACTAACATTTCTAAATAAAAATAAAATAAAAAAAAAACCTCTCAGATTCACGCTGTACAATCAACATAATGTCTATTATGTGCACGCACATTAAACCCCACCTCTTCTTGCTGATTGGCTGGCCGTAGTTTGTTATTGTTTTGGTG
>JAUCMS010000127.1:15029481-15041981 GCA_032357445.1 Enteromius radiatus
TTTTTTTACTGTAAAAAAATGGGCAACTTCTGTCTTGTCTAGCAAATTTTTTAAATAGCCAGAAAAAAACTTTATAATAACAGGCTAGGCCGTTTTTTGTACGACCAATTGGTTATTATGCTAATTGTTGCAATTTCGAGAGAAAATCTTTCAAGCTTTTCTATTCAAATTTTGAATGGATTATATGACATTAAAAACTACAAATACTATTAATTAGAAAGCTGTAACCTATCTAGTTCATTGCGATTTCACGAAGGTATAATCAACAAATCTCTCTACACTGCGCAGTGATCGTCTTTACACGTGTTATAAAGAGAAGATTCGCGAGCGTGAACTCTGGCAATTTAAACGCTCATTCTAACATACATAAATTAAAGTCATAATATAACACATACCTCAAAAGTCAACAGATAATCAACAGACTATGTTTAAATCTGTTTAATATAGAATTTGATCGATTTAAATAAAAACAGCTACAGATTTTTTTATTTTTTTTTGAATGTCTATTTCTGAGATCATAAAGTGTGCCATCCTATAAAAATGAAATGCCCCCTCATTGAAGATTTCCTGACGACAGCCCTGCTGATGAAGGATGGAAGGGAAAAATCCAGACACTAATGCATCAGTTAGTGGAAAATATTTCAAATGAATCTTTACATGCATATACACACACACATGCCCAGAACACAATAACACAGACACACAGGCATTACCAAGCTCTGGAATCCGACATTAATACAAATGAAATACAGCTTAGAATCTTTTTATTTTTTTAAATTTTCCATTAGTTTTTATTTATTTAATTCTTGTATACATAAATATGTTTGCGTACAGTATGTGTGTTTGTGTCTGTATACACTGTACATGCATACAAAAAATCACCATATATATATATATACATATACATACACACCCACACACAAAGTAAAACAAGATGATATCTTTCTCATTTTTTTGTTCTCTTTTTTGCAGTTCTGAGAGAAAATGATAATGAGATGTTTTAATGATGGCTGACTTTGACTCAAGCTATGTATAATTCATAATAATTGATTGCCCCTGTTTTAAAGGAATACCTTTTCCCATGAAAAATGATCCCATTAGCGAGTGTTTAATCCAATCAAAGCTGTCAAAACACACAGGTTCAATTCTATTCTCCACTCTGTTCATCGTCATAAGGGCCTTAGATTGATCACCCTCATTTCACCATTGCATTTGGATGTGACATTTCATTCATAATTTTGCCGTTTTCCCCCTGTTGATCCATTTTTTACATTTTAGTAGCTTAAGGGAGATTTTAGCTAAATTACTTCTAAAGATACATTTTCATGCAGGAAGGCACTATTTATCTTAAATCTGCTGAATCTTTGCTTGGCTTGAAAGGATCTATAACATTCTGTGGCCCAGTCCAAACAGGTATTTTCCATTACAGGTGAAGAGGATTTCAAATGTTTTTCACCTTTTTTTGTGGGTTAAATGTTACATGGAAAAATTGAGTGTCTTTCATTAAAAAAAAAAAGTTGTTCCATGATAAACCTGAAAGAGCTGCCCTCATAATTAGTTTCTTGTCTCTAAGAGTATATTATTAGATGTAAAACTTGCATTTCTCTGGGTTTCCTTTGTGTGTGTGTGTGTGTGTGTGTATTAGTGCTTAGGCCTTTGTCTTTATTGCCTTTGATCGCGCTCTTCCCTCTATCAAATCTCACTCGTGCTGTCTTTTAACAATGCAACCTATATTTCAAGCACACTCTGTGATCAATACCTGTTAAGAGAGGTGTGGGAATGTAATAACACTGTGATTCATGTGTTTTAGACTCTGGCTTTATTTACTATCCTCCATCTATGTCCTTTGTTTGGTGCTGGTGTTTTAACTCACTCAGAAATTGATTGGTACACAAGGTAATCAGGCACGTATGATCAGATGGAAACTAATGTTTCCCTGTTCATCAGGCGGTATTGTGGGCAAATTACAGCTTATCCTGACCTTTGGGCTTGAAATTTTTGACACGAACATGTTTACGATTTGTGTGTTGCCGTTTCTCTGTAAATGCGTTACACGAATGCCTCCCAGACAGACAACAGGAACAAACTATGCCGTTTACATGTGATTTAATATTGCTAATAAATTCTAAACCCTGTTTTTGACCCGGTCATAATTGTTTTAACCCGTTTACCTGGTCTTACACTGCAGCTGAAGATCATTACTTATTTGATTGAGTCTGGATCACATCATATTAGAACATGGCAATAATGCTGAATTTGTTTTTAAGTCAATCATCTTGGCACCCGCGATGAAGTAGCGTTGCGTTGGATTAGGACCGTGAATTATGGTATAGTTCGCGTGAAGATTTGTGACTGTTGTGCGTGGCACTCTGTCCGACCGGGCAATTCTGATAAATAAGAATCGAATTTAGTAGCAGCTTTGACACGTTGATTGATAAAAAAGCTCATGGCTAAAGCCTCCCCTCTCTCCCATCTTATTCAGCTCGCATCAAATGGTTTAAAAATCAATACTGGCCTTGTACACAAGCATCTGTGTCGGTGCTCTGGGGAGAAAGAAAAAAAAAAAAAAGGAAAGAAAAGAAAAGCAGGGAAAGAAAAACACCTGCTCTCACCATGATGATTACTAATTTTTCCTGTCAGAGATGTTTGAAGACAAAATAATCATTGTGCGTATGGTTTGAGGGCAGGAGAGATTATTGTGTGATCCATTCAGATATCCGGTGAGAGAGGAAATCGCCCCAAAGCAGATGGATTGAGCTGTTGGGTAATACGTCAGAGAGCTGAGGAAATAACTCAATGAATAGACACAATAGAAACCACAAAAACCCACCGTTTTATTACCACAAGAAGCTGAGCAAAATGCTTTTTATTGTTGAAAAAGTCCAACTAGAAGAAAAACGCACTTCAGGACTAACTCAAATACAGTACATTTAAGTATGATCCTCTTCCAGTAGTTTGATTTTCTAGTAAGCATCAAGCCATTTTCACGTTTTCTTTTTTTCATGTAAGAATGTAGTTTCTATGTAATATGTATTGATTTTTTTATGCCATTTTTTTTTTTCTTTCTTGTTTTCTATTCATGGTTGTAAATGTGTTTGCCAGAGTTGGAGTTAGCATTTCTTTGCTAACATTTGCTAATAAAGAAACTTCAACTTACAGTATTTAATTAATTCATGATTATCCTTCTTTTTATGGCACAACGTAGTAATCTGGCACAGTGGCATTGTATATAAGTGGTTAGACATATTAAAAGTGCGTCCAGCACAACGGCAGACTTTGCTTGGGGGTTTAACCCTGCATCTGTTTTGACCACTTGATGACACATATGGCTCGTTGTGGTAGAGAGGTCTTCCAGGGTCTAGTTGAAACACCAGAGGCCCCCTGCTTTCACTGCTGGACACGGGTCCTCAGGGGCCGGGGGGTTGGAGCCTGTGGATAGAGAGATGAGTTGTGGATTATGTGTGAATATAATGGATGGGCCTGTCTGAAGGAGAATGGCTTCAATCAGGAGTGACTTAATGATGATGGGCTGCTTGGTTTTGACAGTGACAGACAATCGATCCCCTCAGTGTTGGATGATAAACCGTTTTTGTGAATTTAAATGCTTGGCTCCTATTAATTTAAAAAACGTAACGGTATAATATGTGAATGACAGTGCTCTGCCCTCTAAGGAAGAACTTTGTCTGTTCTTCCCTCATCCATCTTTCTTTTTTTCCCTTTTTTTTGCCCAAAATGGAATACATATGACTAATTCGCGGAGAAGAAAGCTGAGAACATGTTGTGTATATATATATATATATATGTGTGTGTGTGTGTGTGTGTGTGTGTGTGTGTTCTCTACCGCCTCAATAAATAACTCTTTTGCTCAATAAATAACTTTGATGATGTTTATGAAAAGTAATGGCTATTTATGAGGGGGCCGTTAGGCTTTTGAAACCCAGGGAACATGTAGGGGGGAACCAGGCAGTCCGTGATTGTAATGAGTTTATTGAAATTAAAGTTGAAACCACTCTGCTTATAACAGTTAACCTGTCTACGCTGCCGGGCTCCGTCGTAAAACATGCGTCTGCCGCACACTTGCACGTTGACTTCTGCGACCTTTAATGGAAAGCTGAGATGTTCATGTAGAGTGTTTATCAGACTGACTGTCTGTGCCCTGAGGACAACCCTTCATTGAAACACTATACACATCATAACGCTGTCTCGTCCCTTGTATGGAGCTCGTCCAACCCCTAATGGCTTGGAAATATTTATTTATTATCCTCTCGCTGCTGGAATGGAAACTCAATTGGACTTGTGTGATGCGGCTTTGCGCATTATGTTCCACAAACATGGTAATGAAAAATGAAAAGCATATTTAGCTATAATTGGCACTTGGGATATTTGCCAGATTGTGTTTCCTTAGTAAATGCTCAGACTGATGTGATGCCTGCTTACAGTTGCCACAAACCAAATGAATGCATGTGAGGATCAGTAGGCAGTCATAAATCGAAGCAGACAGAATTGTTCAAGCCTTTAGGTATGCATTCATGCTTGGACAGTGTGCCACTGAGGAGAATAAAATCACCAAAATTTCCCTCCTCATTTGTAAGAGTGAACCAGGAAGTACCTTCTCACTCAGCACTCAATTAGCCTGAAGTGTAATGGTGCAGCAAGGAAAAAAATGTCCTCTTTATTATAATTGTTGCAGAATTCCCCTGCAGCATGTGCGTGTTTGTTTTAGGGAAACGAGATTATAGTTTTGGAGGCTACTTTTGCAGCTGTCTATGCAAAGAACCGATACAAGGAAGAGGAGGGGCCATTTGTTAAATGTCAAGGGTCACAAGACAAAATGGTACTTATATGTTTCAGTAAGATGATGTGATTTAACAGCTTGGAACAAAAAAAGAGTTAATAATAATTCATGATTATTAATAAGTATTACGAATGTATTAATTTTAATGATGTTTTAATGTAGGCCCACATAATTATTCATAATTCAATGATAGGAAATTACATTTATTTTATACTCTTTGCACATATTTGTACACTCTTTGCACAAATTAATTTTATATTTATTTAAATTTAATTAATTTATTTACTTTATAGAAGTAATTTGGTCCCACTTTATATTAGGTTATCATAACGATATGCACACGCATTTAAATAAATAATTTTATTGTGTAAATACTTGTGTTTACATTGTACTATGGTGGCCCTGTAGTGCACTACACAACAGGATCTCCACAACACATCGGAAATAAGCCACAGCACAACTAAATTAGTCCTTCGCCTTGATTTGTGCTGATTTTGTTGTGTTGTGAAGATTTTGTTACGTCGAGCACTACTTGACCCCCATCCCTTACACCTTAACCCACCCATTAACTTACCCATACCACAAAACCTGCCCCTAACCTTACCTGTATCCAACCTTGATAGCAAAGGTGTTTTCAAATACAATATAACATTTCTGTTAATTGGCCAGTGGAATGTGCTCATCAGACAAAACCTTCAAAAGATGATGCACGGTGGTCTATGTAGGAAGTGCAACGTTTTATAAGATTTGTTCTATTTACAAATACGCATAATTTCTTAAGACGAGTGATGTAAATGAAGACTCCTGGCTGACGAATTATAAGCCTGATTCTAGGTGGTAGATATGGCTTTATTTCCTGTAGCAGGAAAACAATGACTTATCCATAGCTGCAGGGACGGCCATTCCTCATGCGGTGACATCATCATCAATCATCAAAATTCAGCAACTCTCGAAGTGGAGCGGTGAAAAACTCCATCACCATTTTGAAACATCTGAGTCCCACTGTACTCATCTGCACAGCCCTAATGCAGCCCACTATTAATGAAAAAATAACATATCAAAGAATACAAATGAGTGCTGTAGGACTGCAAGTGCTTCAGAAATGGAGAGATAATTAGACTGTCTGCTGCAGATTGATGGATGCGCAGTAATTGCCTTTGTGTTATTATTTCAGGTCCAGACAAAAAGAAAACGTACTTCTCTTGTCTTCTCACTATTGAAATTCATTAATCTCATTAATGTGTGGAATTAATATCATTTTATCAGACATTCCAGAGCTGCTGGATGTGTGTGCAGCTACGCTCGCGATCCAGGGACTTATCAATCACGAGCTCCTCACATCTGTGTTTGTGTGGGTTTGTGACTGTATGAATGAGTTGGCATGTTTATTCTGTTTGGCAGCTCTGGGCTGGTTTGTTAGCAGGTGAGCAGCATGTTTTTTAACTATATTTGGTAGTTTTTGTGTATGATTTCTTGTTAATTCATTCATGCCTAAAAGATTGATTACAGCTGTCTAGGAAAACACCTGCTGTAAATACACCTGTTTGGCATACATACTGTACATAATGGCCTGTACAGCTTCTGGCTTGTTTCAGCTGGCTTTGTACTGTAACCTTTGTTTGTTAAACACTTCTGTTCAAAAGCTCAGGCTCAGATGTTATGTTGTTATTTTTACTAAATATTTCTACTTCAAATTAATGCTGCCCTTTTGAAGTTCCTACTCGTCATAACGCCTTGTATCTTATTTTACACAAAAATATTAAGCAGCACAACTGTTTTCATCATTGTGATGTTGGATTAAATTACTGCTGAAAATGCAGATTTGCCATCAGGAATAAATTATTTTACAATTTATTAAAATAGAAAACTTAGAATTAAGCTGAAACTAAATCTATTCACACTTTAATTTAATTGCAGATTAGACACTGGACATTTTAAAGTGTCCCTGTTATTCATATTTTGCTTTTGGGAGTTCCAAACAACAGCTTGACATGCATACAAGACACTTTTATTTTCCTATAATATAATTACATTTTTTTTTACCTTATTTGTTCACTGACTCCTAAACAATTCGTTCAATGATTCATTTTTCGGAAGCCCTCCGGAGATTGGTCGATTCCGTTTAAAGCAGTGTTTGTGAGCTTTTATCACTCCAAAAGTGGCACCTAGTGGCAAAGAATGAATGTGCATTTTCATTCAGACCAACACGAAAAGACCATCAAAGGGCAGATTATTTTAAAATAAGTAAGGAATAATTGATGACGGGCCGTTGAACAATTCAATAATGCAACGCCCCAGAGTAATTTATTCCACTTATACTACAGTTGCCACACCTCAAGACATCGGTCAGATGATATAGAGAGAGAGCATGTGAATTACCTCCAAGTCTGCATCTCTCAAAAGTGTTTGGCTAAAACAGTGAAACTTTTCTTGAAAGTTTATTTTCTTCATTAACAGTGCCTTGCTTGTGAGATGTCAAGTTGATGTTATGGATAAAGTCGTCAGAGTAGGGCTAACAACATTAGCGTGCATGTTAATCTCTGAGGGAGAGAGCACGGGAGAGAGAATACATAATAAAATGTAATTTTGTGGCAAAACATGGAAATAAGCTGTGTGGATTTTGGTTATTTTGCTGCTGTAAGACCTTTGAAATAATAGAAACCATTTGGCGAAGTTATATGGAACTGTAATGTAGTCAAAGAGCTGTCTGAAACTACATTTGCTGTGCGGTTCCCTGAAAATAATTGCACACCTTAGAACATTCATCAGGCAAACTGATTCAAGTGTTCAATGGCCCTGTAGTATAATTTTAGATTATCTATTTCAAAATGCTCTTTTTCTCTTTCTGTCCTTTTCTTAGTAGCCAAATAGTGACAAATTGCTTTATTTTTCTCCTAATTACTGTTTGTTTATTTTGTCATTTAGATTCCTTTTTAATGGTTACAATACATTTTAGTAAACAAGCAGCATGTCTAATTAATTTAAATTGTGACGCCTATACGATTAAGCTACAAATAAGAGGCTTGAAAGTGTCATGCACACTTCAATATGTGTGTAGTTCACTTTTGTGTTTGCACTTTTCATTCACACAGACATAGAGCATGCAGGATTTGTAATTAGGGCTGGGTTATATATATCAAATGAATGCTGAAAGCAATATTGCATAGCTTGTCAGTAAACTACAGCTCTGTGTATTAACTGCCGCTCCATTTGAAAACAGGTGATGGAGAATTATTGATAATCAAAGAACTGACTGACTTTCCTGAGGAGATGTGCATGAATATATTGTGTGATGTATTGCCTACCCCTAAGCTGCAGTCCGTAACTTTTGGCCCTCTAGCGGTTAATAAACAGACTGTGTGTGTGTGTGTTACGGAAGAATATTGTAGACGTAGCTTCTTCTTTCTGTTTATGTCTATGGCGAATCATGCAGGTACCGGGTTACTCCTCAGCGTTACTTACCCGAACCAGTCTAAATAGTCAGAATATAAATACTTATTATAGGTGTACCGTAGTGAGTCAGGACAAGCTAAAAACACAGTTTGGGAAAGTTTCATGGTTATTAAATAGATTTTGTACATTTTAAAACCACAAAAAGTTACAGACTGCAAACTTTGTTTAGGATGTGCAGTAGATGTAATCCCTAGTGATAAAACTAAAATATTTTTCACATAACAGTCAACAGTACTTCTCATGAGAAGTAATTAAATGATAATGTTTATGTAAAAAAATATGTTCTGCTGCTCATTCTTTAAAGTTCCATGTGAGTGGACTTGCTGTCTGTTTCTCATTGCTCTTCTGCTAGAGAAACACAGGGCGCTGGACGGAGCTCTATCGCAGTGACACGGGCTGATTGAGTGCTGTGACTGCAGGCCATATCTAGCATGTCAGCGGTCACAGCAGCTTCTGTGATTTAGTGCAGAGAAGCATGTCAGGTGAAGGGGGATTGTGAGGTGTTTGGTGTCAAACAGGCCTTGGGTTGTAAGTTATTTCAGGGTTAGCTGAGGTATGGAGCAGAATAAAATGAGTCTCTGTTTAGCCGTCGTCTTATTGCTGTTATTAATAACCCATTTTTACAAATGCATTGCAGGTTTTAGTCTTGGAAATGTAAGTATTTCCATTTTCTGGAAGTGATCAATGCAAAGTAAATTAAAAATGTAAAGTGACTTTTCTGTGGCTGTTGTATCATCTTCCGGCAATGACTATTACTGTAAGTTTGCATGTAAAAAATATTTTTTTGGATTAAGCCAATAATGTGGGGGGAAAAAAAAAATCTATACGATTTACTTACTGTACGTGTGTGTGTGTGTGTGTGTATGTGTATTTAAAAAAAAAAAAAGACCTTGTTTCTTAACAAACGTAACAGTATCTAAAAAATGTAATGGTTATTTGAACTGCTGCAAACAAAATGCGTTAAAGACTTAAAAATTAAACATTTTTAAAATGTTCATATTTTGGATGAAAACCGGGAAGCTTGTGACTGTCCCACTGACTGGCGAACAATTTCATTGTCAAAGTCCAGAAAAGTATGAAAGTCATTTTGGAGAGCTTCTGCAGGACACACATAGCATGCACAGTTCTGTGCTCTCCCAAATGGTGCTACTGTGACGTTGAATATGTCACACGTGCCTGAATCATTGAATAAAGTTTTTTTTTTTTTTTTTTTCCATACAAAAAGTCTTTTCATAGCTTCAGAACGTTACAGTTGAACCGCTGAAGTATTCAGACACAATGTCTTCCGTACTTTTCTTGACCTTGCAGTGAAAATTGAATGGCAGTCAATGGGACAGACACAAGCCTGCTGGTTTTCATCCCAAATATCTTAAATTGGGTTCTAAAGATGAACAAAGCTTTTGTGGGTTTGGAACAATATGGGGGTAAGTGGTTACCATGTAACTATCAGTAATTTTATTAATTATATCATATAACTTCTGTGAACAGTCTTTTTCAACATTTTTATCTACAGGTATTGGGGACATACAGTAATGGCAGAGTAACATGACGACATCATATCCCATCCTTGGACAGGTGTTTCAGTTTTTCGAATGAGAGGAAATGGGATCTTTACACCCAATTTGAAGTGAAGTGAGTGTGCATTTACATGGAGGATATCCCGTGACCCTAGTGTAATGACTTGCAGACTACAGGTGGGCTTGCTCCTGAGTGGCACTGATGGGCCGTATAAACACACTCTATCACACTCCTCTCCTCTCCTACAGGCTCTCTTTACCTCTGAACACTACTGATGTGTTAGTACATCATTTGGAAATGAAAAGTTTAACAGGAATGTTGTTTGCATCTTTTAGATGAAAAAGAATTTCACAAATAGTTTTATTTCAGGCCAAGTGTCGACGTTCAGCTGTAGAATGTGGATGTCAGTTTTGTTTGGAGTACAAAGACTTGTGTTCATACACAGTTTGTTTTTGAAAGACATGATCGACAAACACATTCTAAAAGTGTAGTGAATATTAAATGTTCACAGTAACCAGGTTTAAAGAGCTCCTACAATATGTGCTGTTTGAATTAGACATGTTATTAATATAAAGAATGTATGGTATGAGGAGCATGCGTCACAAGTTTCTCTTTGCGGGCAATTACAAATGTTAGGGCTGCTGTCAACCCCGGTCAGGTTTTAAAAATATTTTGTATAGCTGTAGTGTGATTGCCAAGCAACACAAAATTCTTTTTGGAAAATTTGGCCACATAAGAACAAAGTCGACAAACAAAAATGTTCAGAGGTTTGGGGTTGGTAAGATTTGAATGTTATGAGGCCTATTATGATCACAAATTCATAATTTAAAATAGCTTTTCACTTTATTTTTTTGGAAATCATGATAAATCATTTTCATATTTCAGCAATTTTTTATGAATAGAAAGTTTAAAAAACACAATAAATTCTTCAAAACTATATATATATATATATATATATATATATAGTAGTGCTGTCAAAACATTTCTATTTATACAAAATATTAATTATATATACATACATCCATGTAAAGAAAAAAATATATATATATACACATACATTCATGCATATCTGTATTTATATATATACATAATAAATGTACACAATACACACATATATTACATTACATTATGTAAACCAAGGGTCACCACCCTCAGTTCTGGAAGGTTTAGCTCCAAATTGCCTCAACACACCCCCCTTGAAGTTCCATGTCCTTGAAGTAAGACCTTGATTAGCTGGTTCAGGTGTGTTTGATTATGGTTGGAGCTAAACTCTGCAGGACACTGCACTCAAAAAATGACTCTTGGCACAATTTAATTATATTTAATTTTTTTTTTAAACTTAGAATCAATATAAATCTGTCAAAACTATTAGATTTAATCACTCAAAACATATGAATATGGTTTAGATACAGCGGGCTCTGAAACAAGTCGGGTTAAATTGCATGAGCTTGGTTTACATAAAAATGGAATGTTTATCATACTCCATGCATGTGAAAATTAAAAAAAAAAAAAAAAAAAAAGAAGCGTTCTCCTGAATCTCCTCGCTATTTTGCATTGGAGCAGTCTGCATCATAATCTATTTGCAAGGTAAGATATATCTTATCTGTACTCTGTGAATATTATTTGACAGATTTTATTGTATTTATTATATGCATGTATTATTTGGTTGAACAATATGTTATTTATGTAATTTTGAATAAATTAGTCTTAAAAAAAGAAGTATCTTAAAAAAAGTAATGACATCCACTGTTTATTTTATTTGCTGAAATACAAACATTTCAAAATAATATAATTAAAATGTATTATTTAAAAAAATTATAATAATATAAAAACAGCCTTACATGCAATTTAAATGTTTCTTTACAATCACTGCAATATACTAATGTACAGATCGACAGGGTTTATTGTATGGTTACAGCATTAGTTGAGCAAGATTTTGAACTCTGCTTTAGCTTCATGAGTAATTTAATGACTAATGTTGTGTTTTTGGGATGTCTATGTCTATATTCCAGGATAACAATATCAAGATTCATCAGGCTCAAACTGTGAAAGATTGTCCACCACAGAGTCCTGACATAGGGTGTGTTGGATTCGACTTTACATACATTGTCCAAAAAGGAGTTGCTCTAATTATTTCATTGGACCACCTATCGCTTTCATAACATTATGCTTTGTTGTGGCTTTTTTTTAAACAATATTATGCAACATCACAACATTTATTTCCATTGAGAGTTGCATTTATTGTTGTCCTGGATCTTGTATTGACAATGGGGGAGTCTGGTCACTCTGTAAAGTCAACTTCAGCACATCCTCAAGACATTCAGTAGAGTTAAGTTCAGAACTGGTGATCAATTCATACATGAAAATAGTTCTGAATGAATTGAATTGTCATGCTGGAATGTGTACATTGGTAGGTCCTCTTGAGATGGTTGTGAAATGAAAAGCTACACACTGCATCAGTTTGGGTTAAAAGAATTATTGCCAAACATAAAGTAAGCCGGAAACATAAAAATCACAGCAATAATCATCTAATTCTAGATGCTTCAGTATTCGCTTACTTAATTCTGGAGATCAACCTTTGGATGTTGGTGTGGAAGTTCTGGGTGTTTGATGTTTTTTGGACTGATGTGACTGATATGTCTATATATATATATATATATATATATATGTACTTTGAAGCATTAGTAAATTGATATAATGTTACAGTGGTCTTGCTGTTCCTTTTTGTGTGTTA
>JAUCMS010000127.1:15043987-15117989 GCA_032357445.1 Enteromius radiatus
TCCCGGATAGGAATTCGATTAAGCCAGGACTAGACCTTTGCTAATTTAGGACATTTAAGAATTTTTAGAAACATGTCAAGTGGTGAATACAGAAATCGAACGTACCTTACGTGAAATTGTTGATGTGTTATTTTTGGAGCTGTTCTATATACCTTTTTGTTATACTCATTTTGTTGCTTTGTCTTGTCAGTCTGCAGTTTAGTTTTCCAATGAGGGTTTTTCAAAGTTGCAACAGTGCAGTCCTCTCTGTCTGTATTTGACGGCCTGTCTGCTTGGACAACAATAAATGTTGTTGAGTAAGGAAAAATGTTGAGCTGTTAGACATCCAGCTTTAAAGCATTTAAGATCTGTCGGTGCTGATGTTTTGAGGCAGCACTGGCTCAGATGATGAGTTTGTGTGAGAGAGAGGTTATCTTTGGGGACTGCATCATATTAATGTCAAATCTGTCATCCTACCTTTAATTGGGGGTCATTAATCATGTAAACTGTCCTGCAGTGAACAGTGACTCTTGACGGTTTGGCTTGGCCTTGGTGTCTATGCATATGTGCAACTGATATTAATTTTAAATTATTAATGTTTTTTTTTTTTTTTTGGCCCATGGCAATTTAGATGCAGGTTTTAATTGATGTTGCTAATTAATTGACAGTCTTCACAGCTGTACCTTAAGTCAAAGTTCCTGGTCATTGCTTGTAGAAGCCAGAAATGACCCTCCATAATGAACTGGTGATATGTTCTAAAATGTATTCTTTAAAAGCATTATGCATTGCATTAACACATGTAGTAAAGCCTTTTAGTTCAGTGGTATAAATTTCAGAGTTCAGGCCAATATCATGACCCTCAACTCAGCACAATAGATCCTTAGAGCAGATAATCCATAGAGGCTGATTTGTGAGTCATCATGGGGTGAATTAAACCCAATCATGTCTGAATTAATCATTTTTGCTGTCCTACAATAAACCACTGAACTGAGATTGGCTTAAACATTCTAGTCATGCCTTTTTTCTATTACAGTGTCTTAAATCTTAAACTCTCAACCTTAAAAAAGGCAAATTATTTGAAATAATCATACTATTCAACTGTGTGGATTTGTTTCATGTTTTGTTTGGTGGCATTTTGTTTTGCTTTGTTTTAAAGACATAGTTTATCCAAAAGTAAAAATGTTGTCATCATTTACTCATCCTCATGTTGTCCAACCTGTATGAGTTTCTTTTTTATGTTGAACATAAATCAAGATATTTTAAAGAAAGCTAGTAATTAAACAGTTGATGTTCCCCAATGACTTCCATAGCACTCTATTTGTTTCTTTACTATTGAAGTTAATAGGCACAACAACTATTTTTGTTTTTAACTTACTCTATTCAGTTTTGGAAAGACGTGAAAAGACAGGGTGAGTAAATTATGACACAATTAATTTTATTATTTTTTTTTTTTCTTTCAGTATCTTTAAGAGAAGTTTTGTCAAAGATGGACAGACTCATCTTTATTTTTTAAAGTAGTCTATATCAGGAAGTGAAAGATATGAATTAGTTGATTCATATAAGAAAGCCCAGCTGCACTTACTCATGTAGTTAATGGTAAAGTAACACCACTGCTGAATTCCACTGTGTAATGTTTGGAATGTAATTATGAAAAAGTCATCCATCATATTTAAGTCCACTCTTCTCACCTTCTCACCCAACTGAGTGTCACCTCTGTCTGGCGAAAAGATTTTGGAAATTAACAAATTTGAAATAACATTCCCTCAATGACTTCTTTTTCTGCACTGCTTTGATTTGACGTTACCTAGTTGGAATGTTGGAAATATTATGGTTATGAATACCTGCTCTTGTTAGCTGAGAGAGTTTCTGGTGTGTGAGGTGGTGCATAGCTCTGGCCTTGTCTCTCTACAGGTAGTCAGCCAAGGGTCAGTTCTCATGATGGCTAAGCAGATACCTGCCCATTATTTGTATTCAATTACCGTTATGAACTGTGCAAATAAAAATCTAATGCTGTTTATTGAATAAACCTAAATGCAGTTGGTTTCAATTTCAGTACATCTCTGTCAAGCCATGGATGGGAACCATTGCGGAAAAGAGAAAATATTGCTCATAAGGACATATAAAATTAGGATAATTAGTTGATTCTACAATATAGAACCATTACAAGGAAAGGTGTCAGAGAAGTGATGAAGAAGAATTAATCATGAACTTTCTCTCACACACACACACACGCACGCTGTAACACTATGTACAGACACACTCATTGCACACTGAACTCTTTTGAGAACTTTATTATGGTTTTCACACACATTTTCATTTCAAATCTGCCTATTTTGGCTACGTACATGATCATATACCCATACAGTACACAAACTGCACATTGAGAAATTTGTGGCTCTGAGCGCAAACCATGTGACTGTAGTAATTGAGCTGGTACCTCAGGGAGGTGTGTGTTTGGTGAAAGGTTAGAAGGGTCATACATAGTCTGATGCACAACAGTTGGTTCATTGTGGAAGCACTGTGCTGAACATGTAGGCATATTTGTATGTATGTATTAAATGGTAGCTCAAACATCCCTAGTAAAAAAAAAGTAGTATATTTAAAATACAATTATTTCATACTAAGTATAGGTCAAATTAGTATATATCCTGACAGATAACTCGAGACTTGCTGATATAAAAACTATAATTAAACTTTACATGGCATATTACTTGGGCACAATATACTCTTAATATTATGCCTAAAATGGGTTTTAATGGCACTTTTGATGTGGATTGCATGATCTTTGAATAATATCAAACTTTAAATCCTTAATTATACTTTAGCACTACTTCCTCACAATTAATGTGCATTAAGTACAAATAAATTTCATAAAGTACATAAATATAAAAATGTATTTTTAGTGTACTTGGCATGAAATAAATGTATTTAAAATACATTTGTTTATTTATTTATCTCCAAAGACCACAGTGATGTCCTTTAATAATAATTGATTTAGACAGGCCATATTTATGTAATATAAAACAAAATAATGTAAGCTGATATTATTTAATTCACTTTTCAGAAATAATTATTGTCCAGCAGTAGTAGCATTAATTTATAATAATATAATATAATATAATATTACAAAATTGGCAGGTATGTTTCTCTCTGTACATCGTTCAATATTACCATGTAAAAAGTAATTACATTTGTTAGCGTTTTATATCTAGTATCTGAAACAAGAGGTTATCATATTGCAATGTAACATTTTATTGAAGGATGATTAATCCAAATTCCAAAAGTGTCAGTTTTTGTAAACTATTAAAGCTATTGAGCAATTCAAATTTCCTTAGACCCCAAAGAGAACATGAAGACCCTGAAGATGACCACAGAGTCATCTGACTGTGTATGAGTGAATGTGGGGCTTGAGAAAATAAAAAAGAGAGAGGGCTGAGTGTGTGTGTGTGTGTGTGTTTAAGATCGAGGAAGTTCATTTTGGGGTTAATTTTCCATTCATTTTTCATTTTTGTGATCATTTCTAATCACTGGCCTGATGAGAGCAGCCTCTGGGCAGTTTGATAACTGTTATTCCATAGTGAGTAGCCTCCATTTTTAAACAGAGGATGTTATGATAGCTGGGGTCAAATGGAGAGGTCACTCTTCATTCAGATAAAAGGAGGAGGAAATGACACGTTAATGGCCACTGCCTGTCATGGTGGTCCAACAAAGAGTCATCCAGCTGTTGCACGGGTCAAGCAGAGGATCATGGGTAAAGGGTAAAATGTCTTCGATGCCCTGTTTCCACCAGGGTTTTGTATAAAAGTTAGTGTTGAATGTGAAGTTTCTTATTTTTGACTGGAAAGGAATGTTTTACATATGGGAGTGATATCTAATACCTAAACATCCTAGGAGACGATGTTAACATCACTTATAGATCAGTAGTTGTCAAGTGGCCCAATAAACATGTTTATTTTACATAAAAAAATTTAAATACTATTTAATAATAATAATATATATATATATATATATATATATATAGAAATGATGTCTGTTTATTTCACAGAAAGGTTATATAACTTTTATATATATATATATATATATATATATATATATATATAAAGAAATATTATATAAAATTCTTAATATCCAGAAAATTTAGGATGTGACTATTAATTATTGTGATCGATGGCAGCTGGGGCGAGTTTGGGAGACCTGTTTGGAAACAGTCCTAATTTCTGCAATTCGGTTTGGTGCCGCTAGTGACAGAAATTACACAGTTCACCTTTAATTCAGCTTCCAACTACAGGCTTGAGAGGCTGAATAAATGTAACTTCAGTTTTGCTCATCATGTGCAGTGTGATGTCTAATAGTATAGCTGTGGTGTTATTATCTTTGGGATAATTAGATGCACACATCTGCGCGTCTCTATTCTGAAATATGTGTGCGTGCACGGACATACAGACACAAACACATGCATACTTACGACCTACAGGCCTGCCTATTTACAGCCCCATATGCACAATTACATCAGACAAATGAAAGGCTTCAGTTCGGCTTATTTTGGTTTGTTGCATATGCAGTCTTGCCAACTAGCAAACGTACGATCTCGCAGCGCAGCCACCGTCTCCGTGCAGCAGCCGCAGACATACCCTGATAATCATCCCATATCCAGGCCTGCGGGGTGCGTTCCCCCTGCCTCCCTGCTCTATGATGTGTTGAGTGCCGTCCTAATCAAAAATCAATGCCCCCACTTGAGCTGGCCAGCCTGGCCTCATGTCAGCCGCTTATGTAATCTGATAATATCAATCATAACTGCGTTGGAGGCCATCCGTCTAGTTCCCACTGCTCTGGGGTCGTGTGGGGGGAAGTCGTGTCTCCCGAGCCATCAATTATTGCTTATTATGGGCTGTGGCTCAGGCAGAGAGCAGAGGAGCTGCTCCTCCATAAATAATATTAACAGCATCACCCCCATCAATCAATAGCTGTACAGTTGTACAGCAGCAGAGTTAATGGTCTTTCTCTCTCCCTCACTCTCTCTTCATCTTTCTCTCTCTCTCTTGATTCCCTCTCAGCCGAGATCAATGCGTGTGGCTCCTCTGTTGTACTGAAAGTAGGTAAACTGGGTAAATCTAACCCCTCCACTGCGCTGGGGTGAGGGTAGCCGATGAACGTGATCAAAAAGGAAGGTGATGGGACTTGCCACTCTCTCTCTCTGTCACGCTGTCTCCGTCTGTCAGTCAGCCTGTCTGTCTCTCTCCTTCCCTCTCTGGTCACCACTAAAATCATGATGGCTGTTTGTCTGTGTCATGAATAAAATGATACTCTAGTCTTAGCTTTTCTAAATCGACTGGTCAACTAATGATTAAGTTGGTTTCAGGTTTTAATACAGTGAAACATTGAAAGCGGCCTTTTATTTTATTGACATATCTCTGTTTCCATCATTTCAACTAATTTTTCATCAGTTTTATTAGTTTTTAGAATGTATGCCCAGTTCAAAATTATATTCCAGTCAAATAATATCAGACAGGAATTACATCAAATTCAAATCTTTAAAGAGATACTCAGCCAAAAAGAAAAACTTGTTCTTTACCCTAAAACCATCAGAGATGTTTACTATCTTTCACGCATATCTTTTGAAAAACAATTCATATCTGTGAGTTTTTATAATGGAAGTGGGTAATGACTTCAAAAACCACAAAAAGTGATGACAACCACTAAGGATGAATCAGTGTCTTCTGAAGTGAAATTATAGGTGTGTGTTATAAAAAAAGTTGTATTTTAAGGTCCTTGCATACTGAATCCAAATTTTCATAATTGTTTCATATCAAAATGCATGCTATAGATGTGAAAACACAAGATAACAAACACAGTCCATTTTCATTTAAATATTTTTTTAATATGACAGACGAATGTTTCAGAGTCAGTGTGTAAACAAAACATGAGGTATTTATTTTTCAACATGAAATATTTAAGAAGTGTGGACTTTAAAGTTAAAGGAAATGTCTGTAAAATGAATGGATAATATCCTGTGTAATGAGTTACCAGAACTTTTTCTGTTATTTAACAAATGTATTTTTTTTACAGTGTGACTGGCACTTCCTGCACTTCCTGTCAAACACCCCTTCTTGCTAAAAAATAATAATAATACATAGTAGACTACATTCTCTGATTAGTTAGTCATTGGGAGACAAGTTGGCCATCATGACCTAAAACAGAATGCCTTTAATGGTCAACGCTGTATTTGTTGGATAAGAGCAGATTTAACAGGATTGAGCTCAGTAGAGAGCCGTTAGCGCTGGGCTCACGTTTAAGGTCAGTGAATTGTAACACTAAGAGGAAATGTCAGAAATGGATGTCATGGAGAATAATTAGGTGGAATTAATGAGTCACTAAAATCCCCATCTCCTACTTTCCTGTTGCTGCCTGCTGAAATAGTGTGAGGCTTCGTGTGTGTATGTGTGTGAGTCATCCTAGCACGCACAGCATGAACCAAGACATCAGGCGGGTGTGAGATGAAGGTGTTTTATGTGTGTATGATGGGAGAGACGGGATGAATGTGTGTTTGATAAATGCTTCCTGTTAAAAGTTTTTAACTTCTTTGGTGAGATGGCGAGAGGTAGCTGAAGATTACAGGGTTACAGGGTAAAATGGTAATTATGAGAGTGTGTTGTCTCAGCAGTATAGTTCAAGCAAAATTAATTGGTGTAATCATCATCATGCGACTGACAAGGAAACATTCATGAGGGGAGAAAACTCCACACACACACACACACACACTCCATGCTGAAAAGTCCTTGGGATGCTAACGTTCCCATCGGGCCTCTTCATTAGGCCTGGGGAAAGAAATGGATTGCTGAACTAGACTAGCACACTTGACCGACATGGAAATTCATTTTGTGTGTTTGTATTTTGCAGTGGTGATAAACTGGACTGTTTCTTTCATGTCTCATTACATTTAAATGCAAAATTCACATTTTAGAGGTTTCTCGAGTTTTATGCGATTGCATGAAAGTGAATATTAGTAAACTAACATTATATGTGACCCTGGACAACAAAACCAAGTCGCTGGGGTATATTTACGTATAGCAATAGCCAAAAATATGGTGTATGGGTCAATTCTATATTCATTCACCTTTTATAAAAATAACAAAATTTAATTACGTGATATTTAAAATCTCTTTTACAAAAGAGTCCTGGACACTTCTCTAAGTTTTCCTTACTTTATTAAATAATGCAAATAATAGTATTGTTTTTATAATAATATTGCAATATAACTTCTCAAGTATAATGAATATAATATTTTTCAAAATATTTTATTGAAATAATGAAACCCCTTTTATGCATTTCCTGCTTAATGAAGTTACTTGTGTCTTTATCATGTATGACATACTGTAACACACAGGTCCTGTTTGTGTTACATAACCAGTTCCTTTTCTCATTCCTTTTTCTCCCCTCTCTGTCTATCTATGTACCTATCTTTCTTTCTCTGTCTTCAACTTGTGCCCATGCCAAGTATATTAGCTCACTGGAGCCCTCGGCAGTGCTTTCAGAGACAGATGACCTCTTACTGACTTGTTCACATCAAAGCCTGATCAGCTAACCCAGACTACACATCCCTGTACCAGCAATTTGTTTAACAGGAGAGGGCTTTAGAGAGAAATAAAGGAAAAGGGGTGAGCAAAAGTGAGTGTGTGTGTGCCTGTGGGAGAGGAAAAGCTACTTTGAGATGCCCTGCTAACCCTAAAGCACATATTCCCAGCATGGACCTCCGCTATCCATTCCGTTTCGCATGATCTGTATGGATTTGGATCGCCATTTATGTTGAGCCTCCCGGATCAGTCCACGGACACTGCTCTGCTCCCAGGACAGGTGAATTCATTAGAAGGGGTTTCTCAAAGCAGATGGGCTGTGTGTGTTTGCCGAGCGTCAAGCCGGGTGAATAATGAGACCTAAGCTATGAATGTGTAAAAGGTGCAGCAGGAGATTACACTTTTCCTCTTTTCTCTCTCTCAGCTCAGACTTCAGATGCTGCTCCCCTTTTGAATAAATAAGAGTGGGACAAGGACACAAAATTGCATCCATAATTAATGAAAAGACACATTAGTGCTGGTGCGCTCTAATCCATAAAACAAGAAGAAAGACGTCTTTTGAGAAAAGGAGAAAGAGAGAGAGAGGTGTGACACGAAATGGTGGAGCGGTGAGCCACAGAAGAGGAGGACACACAGAGACAGGAAGTTTCTGTTATGAAGTGTGAGTTCCCACCGGCGGTTTCAAATCCATATCTGGAGCCACTGATGTTCAGATGAAGATTGCTGGTCTGTAGACTCCAGTCTCTGTGCCTCCAGCGCGCCATATGAGCCCATATTGACTTACATCCGCTCTGCTGCCGACTGCACGAGCTACAGGCAGCCTGTCGGACCACCTTAGACATTTTATTCTGTACGTTTACACAACGCTGCTGGATTTTCCTGTAATTCTTCACTTTTCCTTTAATCTGTATAATAAATGTGAGTTTAATCACAATAGTCTAGCATTTAATCACCAGCAAAATGCTTATAATTAAAAATAGACGGTGTAATACATAATCCTCAGTGTCTTCATAATCATATCGCATACTAGCACCTCTTTTCCTTTCCTGCTGTGTAATACAGAGTCAGACACTAGCAATCATTGTCGGCAACATCTAGATGGAAATCTAGACATTAGTAATCAGCGCAGGCTTCTAGATGAGGATACAGTGTAAAGCTACGTCCTGTATTTACGTCTGCGCTCGTTACAGCTGGCTGAGAGCTGTCAGCTGAAGATGTATGACTGGGGATTTAAAATGGACATAATTTCATGCTGAAGATGGAAACTGTTATTGTTGTTTGATTGTCGAACATTTTTGGGACAGGCGTAGTATGCCTTTCTGCGGATGAGGGGTCAATTTAAGTCCCGGTTATTTATGTGCTCAGGGAAATGATGTTTTGAAATCTGCCCCCTCTTTAAACACTGTAAACAAAGGTTATCAATCATAAACCTTGTCAGCTGTAATTGTTACCAGATCAGCAGAGGATGCTTGATGAGCGTAACACAGTCGCTTGCATATATCGCGTCCAGCCTGGCTGTGAACTTGCACTGTTTTTAATGCTTATGTATCGAATACTTTATATGTTTTAATACTTTATTTTAAATATTGCAAATATATTTAATATGTTAAAACATTGTTTAATGGGGAACAGTGTCTATATTTTTTGCAGTAGTTGCAACTGACTGATCTGTCAGGATTTATTTGTGATATGGTTATATTGCCTTTTACATTGCATGATGTTATTTATTTTTCTAATTATTATTGATTAGATTGATCAGGGTCAGAAATTATTCAGGGGACAAATGAAGTTGACCAAATTGACAGCATACAGACCTGCTCAGAATTACTAAAGAAAGCAAGCATTTATTCTTGAATTAAGTAGTTTGAACATGAATACAAATCATATGAGGTAAACTTGGGAATTTTGAATGACCTTTTTCTTTAAAAAAAATAAAAATAAATAGGTTACTTAAACAGTTTTTCTTATGCGGCAGATTTTTTTCAAACTATAAGCTCTTTTCTTCCCTTTCTCTTCTCTACAACAATATTCCCTCTCTGTCACTCTTTTCTATAGCATCTTTAGTCCCTGATTGGCTATTGCTCCTTATTGATCATGTTGCGGATAATGTTCCATGCTAACTCAAGACACAGTATGTGTGTTCGGGTGTGTGTATTTTCCTCTAGTTGGAGTCATTTTACTGATGTCATGAGCCCTGCTAATCCTAAACACTAGATCAAACTTTTCAGAATTGCTTTTTATGTGAAGCAATATCAATACCATCCGTGCCCCAGAGAGAGCACAATGATCTGTGTGTGTGTGTATGAGAAAGTGAATAAGAGTTAATAGATGTGTGCGCGCTCTTACCATTATTGAACGCACTAGTGTGGATTTTTATGGAGCCGGGTGGCCTCTGTATTGACCTGTGGCTGACATCCACTTTTTACTTTCATAACATAATCAGCATTTGACATATGATTATAATAACTCCATTCTCTTTAATGCATTCTCTACCAACAGATTGATTTTTTTCTGGCCCCCGAACCAATTACATAAATATGTGTGGCATAATTAGTTTACACGTTACTGAATTACTGACAGATTAGAAGTGAAACCCCACAGTTCATACAAAAGCACATAACTGCCAGAGAGGAAATTAATATAGATTCAAACCCTCCTTAGAGATTCATGCATACACACACACACACACATGCAGAGAAAAGAGAAATCTGGCACTGGTTTGAACTCGATATAAAGAAAGAAAGAACTTCAGATGAATAGAATAAGAGAGGAAGAGAGTGTATGGGAGAGAATAAAGGGAGGAAAACAACTGAAATCTTGGGTAATGGGAATTCTGGAAGGAAACACAGTTTACTGCTGGTTTCCAGTTTCCTACTGAATCCGTTAATCCGGGTAATGTAGGTCATAATGAGATCAGCATATTAATGGCGGGAGTGAGGGCGATGTAATTAAAGGCTGAGAGAAAGGGATAGATCATATGCAAGGCCCAGAATGTTTAAACAAAGTTCAAACACAAAACTTTTGAGTGATTCCTTTCTCAAATAGCAATATATGAAATTGCAAATCCAGTCGTCAGAAGAAAACCTAATAGGCCTCATTCACAATACAGGAGCAGAACGAATGCCTGCTTGTAAATCGGTCATAAAATCATAAATAGCTGCATCGATGGCGATTTATGCAAAGTTGATTCTTGGATTTGTGCAAATATACTTCCACACATCCAGACGGCGTAACACTTGCACACAATGTTTTCCTTGTTGTTCCTTGTTGCCTGGATCTTCCTGACCTTTGCTGGCAGTATTGATCCGACTTCTTTCCCCGGCCTTCTCTGTTCAGACTAACACATATAATTGCTATTGGGTTCCAATGACCCTCTCTGCATGTCTGGGGATGCTTTACTGCTGATATAAATCAATTCACACTCACAGAAACAATATGTGGCCATTACTGCTGACGAGGGTTTGAAAAGGCTGCAGAGGGAGAGGCTTCAATAAAGGATGATTAGAGCACACAGATCTATGCCAGAGGAAGTGATAGTAAGCAAAAAGCAAGCAGAACGACAAGCAAAAGTCAATCATTCTTGATTTTAGCTTCCGTGTGCATGAGCAATTGTGATTGAACTGAAGTTGTTTTGAATTAATGTTCAGATAAAGATCGGGGAGATGTGTTTGTTCCTTTTCAAAAAAAAAGACAACGGCTTCCAAGCTGCAGTGATACACTTTTTCACCCAAAAACCTGTTTATAAGCCACTTTTGTATGAAAGGTTGATAATCATTTTAGTGTCTCATTAATCATTTTGTGTGCAGCTTAATTCTTGAAACATGGAAAGTTATTGATATGATTTTCCATCTATGCTCTAATTGTGTTTCCTTCCTATCTCCTGCTCACACCACCTTGCTGAACTCGTCTCTTCTCAACAGGTGTGATTGCATAAAAGGGTAACATTTTTCAACTTTATAGCCTGCATCGTACCCACACCTCCATCTCGCTTGCATGTGTCTCACCTTTTCATATGCAAAAAGGCATCTAATATATTTATCAAAGGTGTGAGGTTGTGAACACACAGCCCTGGAAAACATTTACATAATTATTTTGCACAATTATTATGCATGTGATTTATACAGCAAGTTTGAAAAAGTTTTTAGCCCAGGTTGTTGTCAACGTAACCTTTTTTACAAGTAGCATAATTTATAGCACAGGTGGTGATGCTTTTTTTTACCTTGCAGTTAAATACACGTCATGGGAATTTGAAACAATTTTCACTTCTAAGCTAATTATGTCACATTTCAGTTATTATTTTTGAGCATATGAAGGAAATGTAGTAAAGTGTTAATTAATTCAAGACAAATGAACAACAACATACATCTTTTTGATTGTATCATTAAGTTGATGACTGAAGTGAACAACATGATTCTCCATGAGATTAACAAAAATTGCTGTTGTCTGATTTTTTTTAAAAAGATAAAACATTTCTGGATTGTCATTTATGGTTTATAAATCTTGATTTGTGTTCAAAAAGATACAAAGTGAATGCAAAGTTATAAAGAGTTTTTTTCTGATTTGTCTGGTATATTTGTATTAATAGCTGCTTCTGATGTCTGCCTCTGTCTGTATTACACACACATACACACACACACACACACACACACAGAGAAAGTAACATCCTCACAGCACTTTGAGTTTGTGTGTGTGGATGTGGGCGACCTGTGTGCAAAGTTCTCACATGTAAAACTGAATTAATTCTCTCTCATTCAAGTATGAAAAGTGCCATTACTCTTATTTTGGATTCTTTGTTAGCCATGGCAACATCATTACTGTTGTATTTTCAATAATTAATCATTGATGTTTTTAATATGACTCTTCTATTCATTCTTTTCCGTAGCACCTTAATGGTTTAGGGCTGTTGCAGATTTGGAGTCTCTCTTGTACCTGTCTGCAGAACATTCTGGGTGTTTATACAGCTGCCGTGTGACTTGCTGTCCTCTCTCAGGCCATAGGACCTGGTCCCAAATATTTCATTTCCCAACTAAAACAACCCCCCCCCTCTCTCAAACACACATACACACACTCACCCAACACACACGTGTGCACACACACACATGCGGTGATGAATGTGTAATCACACTGATTAAGTTGTTATTAGAGGGCAGGAGATCCTCTGTAGGAAATGGGGGTGAGACACACAGATGATTATTTACATCCCTCTATTCTAACCACAGCTGGAATAGAGAGGGGGAGGCAGAGAAATATGAATGTACGGCTTGGTGGGGTCTAGGTAAGCTTTCTGTTTTCATTACGCAATGATGAAAATGATGAAAGGTATCATTTAATGTAATCACTGTAAAGTTTTATATATATTTTTCTGATTGTTGACGCATTTTTTGCTTTCTCTTTCCTCGCAGTTCATCTCTTTCTCTCTCTGGTGTCTATTTTACTCATACTTGTTGTTACCAGAAGGTGGTGCTACTGCATCTTCACTATGAAACTTAAAAAAGCTCAGACAGAACAAGCTTCATGCTGCTTCCCAGTACTCACGATCTCTTTCTCTCACACACATACAAATGGAGTGGTGTACAGTATCCTCTGAGAAGGGAAGAGAAAGAGATGATCTATATTTTTATATATTGATGGGAAGTTTTTGATTTGTTCCTGAATCAAAATGTTTGTTAAAATAAGATTCCCTGCTTTCGTTTTGTCGTAAATTAGTATAAATGAGAAGATTAAAGAGGGGAAAAGTGTTATTACCGTATACAACATTTAACGGTTTTCAGACTTTTGCTCTTCTGTTTCTTCTCTCACAAGCTCTTTCTCTCCCTCTCTTCTGTGCTGTGTGTGATGCAGCAGCATTTAGAGTTTCGTTCTGTGACATTGACTCTAAAAAAGAGATAGATAGAGAAAGGAAAGAGAGCGAGGGAGAGAAGCAGGAAAAGAGAGAAGAAAAGAAATTGTTGTTGGTCTCGGGGAGAGTGAGGGGCAGTCGAGCAGTGATGCGGCGGGAAGCACCGGTATCATGGAGTTCTCAGTATTCGGAGGAGAGAGGTGTGTATTTATGTTTAGTGTCTTTACTGATTGTAGTATGGTAGGGAACCGTATGGTATGAGGCCTACTCAAATCTTAAACACATCTGTCTTTTTTTATTAAATTCATAATGACCTCCTTAATTATTCCTGTTGTTATTGTTAATATTATTTGTAGCATTGTTGTTTTTGTCGTATATATTATTATCAACATAGCAGTTCAGCTGTAAATCATCTGGGAATAGGATGCATTTATATGTTTTGTGTATGGATGAATGAATGCTGTTTTATGGTCATTTATTTATATATATATATATATATATATATATATATATATATATATATATGAGATTTGTCATTACAATTTCAGAAGATTCTGTAATATATTATAAAAACACACTCAAAGATATGGACATGGACATGTTGAGATTGTATGCCTGCTGCCATGAATTTACAAACAGGTGGGAGAGAAAAATGAAAAAGAAATACAGTATATAATGCTATCAGTGTGTGATAGTATAAATAAATAAGCTTTTATTCACATTTAGTGTCTTTTGTTTCACATTTAATTGATTGAATTCCATATGAATGTAATGGTATATGACTCGAAAAATTTACAATTTGAATAATTTACTTCACTGTAAAAATGTAAGCATTTAATATGCAATAACTGATCAAAATCAATTCAGAACTTAATTCAGATACCGTGCAGCAGCTTTTACCAAATACAGTGTCAGCGTCACACACCTCTGTGTATGCTGGTGTGTGTTTATGTTTTGTGACAACCTCTCTCTTGACATTCATCTACATGTTGGCAATGATTTTAGCAGTTTAAACTGATCTCTCACTCACTGGGTTCAGAAGAGAGTCTCTTCACAGTTTGGGTGTCTTATAACTGTTGATTGTGTGGCAGTTCTGTCACCGCTTTTCTCTTAGCTGACAGCTAATGGAGTGTATCTTTGGAGAACTGCAACTCTATTTTAAAGTTACAATTAGGGGGAAGTTGTCATTACACGCCACAGTCATTTTCATGAAGTTAATTGGAAGAGATTCTTAAAGTTCTTTTGGCTCTTCTTGCAGCGAAAACGGTGCTCAACAGTCTGCCTAATTTTCCTGTCTTAAACTGTGTGTTCAGGTGTGCTGGAAGTCTTATGGATGATAGGGTACACACACATACATACACACACACACACACACACGCATGTCAGTACCTTTGTCTAGAATTGGATGTCACAAGCCTCGAGTCATGCGTTTTCTATCTAAATTATCTTATATACTAGATTCCACCACCATATTAAATCTGGGGGAGCTCTCTTATTGGGGGAAGGCTCTGCGCTAATCCAATTGTGCAATTAGAGGGGGAATTAGGGAATAGGAGTGACACGGGGAGAGAATCTTAGTCTGTACCATTGACCTTTGACCCCCAACATGAGCTAATTCCATGTAGAAGATGAGCAACTTCATTGGCGCTCTTACATTGTGACCGTAATGTGTAAAGTATCTAAACTGCGGACTGGTAAAATGTAGACTGAAGCTGATGCCACAATTACATTTATATAATATATATATATATATATTCACGTTGTAAAAATTGTATCATTTCATATGTATAATCACTGGCTTCATGTAGTTTGACTCTTTTACAGTTTGTGTTTTAAATCAGATTTTCACATTTGTTATTAGATTGTATGACAACGTATTTAAAAGGTACATTTTGTACTTTTTTTATATGATTAATATTATCCTGACACCATCAGACACAAAATAGAAATCAGTGATGCATTTGAGGATTTAGCATATTTACATACACGTAATATAATTTGCATTATTTAGATACTTGCTGTAATTATTCTTCAGTTATCAGAACTAATCCAAAACTCTTTATGGCTCATCCTTCTGTAACCTTTCACAGACAAACAAAGCTGTAGGATTGTAATAATCCTATTCAATCCTTTTGCTCACCATAAGTTTCTGTGCGCAGTAATTGCGTATAAATGTTTTGTGTCTTTTGTCTTTTTGTGTTTTGCGTCCGTGTTCGTCTTTTCATGTTCACACATAAAACACCATCACGTTGCCTAAACTAAACGGCATTCCAGCTCATTTCTGATCATTTCTAAATCAGTTTTTGATCATTTTCTTTTCTTTTGGTTTTACTCTTTTGTTTACGAGATTTTATCAGTGTTTTAGTCTCAAAAAATATTATATTATTGTGGAAATTTAGAGTAAACTAATGTGACTTATTTATTTAGTTTTTTGACCTAATAATTAGCAGAATAATTTTAACACAACGATTTATGTGTATGCATGCATTTTCTCATACTTAAGCTTCCTAAAAAAAAAAGGAATAGGAATTTTTCTGAAACATACATATTTCATCTGTACTGTACAAGCTACAAAATGGTATGATATTTCTGTGGGCTAATTTCAGCAATCTAATTGCGGCACGGTCATTTTTTTTATTGGTTACTGAACACTGTGCCTGTTTTAGTATATTTAAATCCAACGTATGCCAACACACAAAGCTGCCGTGTTGTGAGGTCAATACAGTAATTGTTTAAGACGACTGTACCGTAGAAACTGAACTCTTTAAATATCATGTGATATTTATTTGAGGGACCAGAATTACAAAAATTTCAGTCGAGATGCCAAATAAACGCTGACTCCCTTTACTTTCTCTGATTTATTTGGAAAAGGATCCGGTGGGGTCTGGGTTTCACTGTTATAGTCTGGTTTACATTTGGGCTCTTGTTGGTACGTGGCTGTGTCTCAAAGAGCAGACCATCTCCCACCCTGTTTACGACAGAGTATTTACACACATTCTCTCACTGGGCTGCTACAGCGTTTCAGTACCTGACACTGCCAAGTTTTCCCTGCTGAGAGTTCTTTAGCCCCCAACCAACATTTGGGTTAATCTATTATTAGTGGGATTCATTTTCTGAATAAAGGCCTGAAATTAGACCTGCTAGTATAAGAGATTAAGCTTTTTTTATTTTTTTATTTCTTGACAATAAATGTCTCCTGTGTGTATATTAAAACGAATTACATTACTACTGTACATTTACACCTATTTTATATAAAGCAAAAAATTGTATGATAATAAAGTAATATTGGACATTACCTAAAATATTTTATTTATTTTATACTGTCCTTATGTGTGTGTGCCCTATTAGTTTTTCTTTTTAAATGCATCAATCATCCTGAAGTAAAAATACATGTATCTTCTATTCTTTTTTAAATGCTAATGTACTGCAAACACTATCATTCAACCTCTGCGCTTCACAAAGAAAATATTACATTCAACACGTCTCCTCTTCTGACTGCTTTTGTATCTATATTTGTTTGTTTTTCCCCCCACATTTCTTCCAGCATTTAGCGCCCTGATGCATCTACGCAAACTATTGTAGCGCAAATAGTGTTTACTGGAGGCTAACCATGACATCTGTTATCTCTAATACCCAACAGACCAAACAATATGGTTTCAAATAAGATTATGATCGTCGAATAAGCCTTATCTGTGTAATTCAAAAAATATATATTGACTTAAATATGCTTTGTAGATGTAAGTAGATTAGGTAATCTGGAGTCCCTATCTGCTCTCAGGTCTGTGTTGGTGGTGGGGGGGGGGGCACTGTTATAATCCTGTGGAATAATCCTATGATTTCCACAAGCTGTTTTGTGTTATTAAATGTCGAGTGTCTGAGTTGATTTAATGTCATATTAATCCCGTTAACCACCGTTTGCTGTCTGCCACAGAAGAAACAGACACTTGTCTTTTAATACATGTCTGCATACAGAGTAATTAATGTGGCTATTAATTCAATCATTGTCTTGTTTGATGTGAATATTCCAGTCAGAATGGATTATCATACATCAACACATATGTTACATTTAAATTGAATTGAAGTGATTAAATTGAGATTAAGTTCATGGGATGTCTTGAAAGCGTCTCAATCAATCTTTTTCCCCCCTTGTCTCCAGTTCTGCATTAATGTAACTGTACTCTAGTAGTCTGAATTCAATTTACTGGGAAATATTTATATTTAATGTAACATTAAATATTCAGATTAATTTAGTTATCATTACTGCTTTTAATGCTATTAAAACTAATATTAATACCTTTTATTAGGAAATATAAACACTGTTCGAATTACAAATACTTTTGTATACAGTAAGTAAAACTAACATTACATACAACTTAAAATAAAAATATTTGTAGTAAATTATTATGTTTTATCTAGCTTGTCTCTTATTATTTTACTTATTTTTATTATTTTTTTTTTACTATTTATAACAAATGTTTTGCACATTTTTCCTCTTCATCGTAGTGAAATGAATTGTATCTTTTGCTTTATTGTATCTGTTTACTGTGATTTAAATGCTGACCTTTCTGTCTTTGACTTTACAGCCGCGGCTCTCCAGGACATGACAAGAACAAAATCCATCAGGTGGCCTGTGGAATTTGCCCTAATTGGTTTTTACAGTCATACCTTGTTTAATATAATTGGACTGTCATATAAGGGTTATCCTGGCTGTTATGCTGGGCTATTTTTACCCTGTTTATTGTAAGTCAATTCAGTTCCTGGAAGATCCCTTTAATGCCCTGACTTGCATGTCCAATATTATTAGGTGCTATGAGTTCAGCTTGTGCAAATCGCTTAATGCATAAGTCAGTAAGAGGCTCTGTGCTGGCAGGTCAGACTGAAGGTACAGCAGATTAATATTTGATCATGCAGGAGGGTTTGTAATCACAGCTGATTGATCCTTCAGCTGAGTGCCCTGGCAATTATCATAATTGTTGCCCACCGTACCGGCTTCTCTCTATCTCTCTCTCTCTCTATGTCTCTCTCTGTCTTTTGCATGTCTCCCCTTGCTCTCGTCGTAGCGTGGGCTGTAGGTTGAGAGTCTGAGAGACAGAAATTCCTGTACAGTACTTCTTTGAGTGAGAAATGCAGGAGAATTGTGTGTGAGAGGTTGGATGAGGATCATCAGAGGCGAGGTTTCCCTCTCTTGGACGACATTGTGTCTGTGTGTGAGTGTTTGTGTCTGCAGGGGCAGTGGGACGTGGTTTGCTTGTGTTAGTGTTTCTGAGGACACACACACACACACACGCTGTATTCTGGCAGTGTTCAGAGTTAATCCTCACTCAGCCACGCTCCACGCTCACGCTGCGAGACGGTGTGTAACACACAAACACGCAGGAAAAAGACAGAACACTGTCTCTATTAACACAAGACTTGGGATCAGTCTTTTTTCTCTGGTTTACTTGTTTAAGTGATTATACTAACTGGTGCCGAATTGCCTTATGGTTCATAACCTGTAATAATAAAGCCTGTGTATTATTTTAGAAATGAGCATTGAAAGAGTCCAGCCTTTATTGTGTTTGAATTAATCACGTCAAGCTGTGCTTGTATCCTGTCTTTATTTGACCAAATATGTCCATTCATTCATGTAACTTCTGGATTTCACAATGTTGTGAATTTGACTTCGTTCTTTAAAGGCCTCTTTGTTTAAGTGGAAAAATACCAAACTGTTTTCTTGCTTGTCTGCCTTTGAAGCTGAGGGGTATAAGTGCCACTGAATGTGTGAGGCAGCCAGTGTTGTGCCACACTGTGTGTGGGTACTTCCTGTGCCATGTTTTGTGGAGGTACGTTTTTTTTGTTTTGTTTTTTTTCAAAGTGAAGAGGCAGGAAGAGGTTTTCTATGCCAGTACACTCCCTGTGAAAGGATCAGCGGAGGATATGTGACCAGTTCTGAGGTATGAACCGCTCTGTTTGTCCCTGTGTGAGCTTCCTTAGGGCGTAATTACTTTAGGTAAAAGACGACTGACCGAAGACTGATGAAGTTTTGCCGAAAAAGGTCAATGCCGCACATGCGCACATGGGCTGTGTACATACATGCACGGCCTTGTAGAAGACATTGTGTTGGCTTGCAATAATTAGGCTAGGTATTTCTGTAGTTTTTCTGTCATGTATACATTTATGAAGTTTACATTTTGAATACAATTTCCATAATTTTATGAATGTTTATATTTTCTACATTTCATATAGCTTTTTTTTCATATAGTTAGAACACATTGATATAATTTTATCAAAAGAGACCTTGACAACATTTATAAAGTTACAAATGTATTATTCATTTATAATAAAACATGTTTCTGCAGTAAATCAGAATATTAGAATGATTTCTGAAGGGTCATGTGATACTGAATACTGAATCGATGGCTGCTGACAATTCAGCATTGCCTTTACAGGAATAAATCATATTATAATAATACATATATTAAATTAAATTATAACAATTGTAAAACTTTACATGTTTTAAATTGTTTCACAGTATTAGTTTTAATGTATTTTGATCAAATAAGTGCTGCCTTGTTGAGCATAAGTAAAAAAAAAAAAACATTTTGCCAATATTTAGCTTTGTCAAAGTGTAAATATTTAATAAATGAGCGAAATATGATTTCACTCATTTATAAAACATGTTGGAATTTGGAGACAAATCGGTTGGTACATGTATGCCATTAAAAAGAAGAATAAAACAAGCTTTTCTTCTCAGTCTTGTTTCGGATTCTCATTGTCGTGTCTTCTCTGATGAAGTTATGCAGTGTCAGACCATTTGTCATAAAACATGTCTTTAGGAAAAGTCAGTCTGCGAGCTGCTCTCCCTGAGCGAGAGTCATCTATCTATACACACACGTGCACACACACACACACACTTACACGGGATGCAGGACACACTGGGAGATGGGCTACCATTAATCTGCTGTGACTGGGGGAAATTGTGTCTTTGTAATGAGTATTAGGTGTGCATCTACATGAATTAAAGCTAAATGAGTGTCTGATTGATCACCAGCACTAAATGACACAGAGCAGAGCGTCATTATGCTTTAACAGTGACTGTATCATATCGGGATGATTAACACACTCGGCCTGTCTGAAGAACATGTTTATGTAAACAAAAGAGAAGTGTGGCTTGCGGAAGCATTTTTGCCTGCTTTCAAAGGCATTGTACTGGTGTGTTTTTCATAATATGTGTTAAATCCTCTTGTGAATCATTTTGTTTATGTGTGTGTGCTGATCTCCGAAACACAACATGATTAGTAGCACCCCAGATGCGCTGATTCCAGCTGTTTATTTAAATTCACTCACGGTATTTATGTTTATATTTCAGCTTAGTGTTAAACTAATTGAATTTTACCTAGAAACAAGTCTGCTAAGGATACTCCATTTTTCTAGTAAAACATGTAGACGACCTTTCAAATATTTGGGGTCAGTATGATATAAATACATATTTTATTCAGTAAAAGTTTACTAAATGTATTAAAAGTGCCTGTAAATATGTTTTAGTTAGTAAAAGATTATTTTTAAAAAATACTTTGTTAAATAAATGCTGGTATTTTAAACATTCTTTTTAGCAAAGAATCCTGAAATAAAAAAATGCATCATGGTTTTCACCGAAATATTGACTGTAACGTTTTATATTTATAACAATTATACACTTTAACACTGAATCAGAATATTAGAATAGTTTCTGAAGGATCTGGACTAAAAAGAGCAATGGCTACCAAAAATTCAGCTTTCAATTAAAAGAAAATATAATTGTTTATAGTATTGGTCAAATTAATGCAGCGATGATGGACTTCTTTCAGTTTAATTCACGTTTTGTTTTGTTTTTTTGCTTAATTTATTTATTTTTAGCACTTTCCACAATACATATCATTCCAACGTGTAGGTGACTGTCAAAGAAATGTCCACGTGGCAGAAATGTACAGTTTAAAGATCAAACAGTAGCATATTTACAGTATATTATTGTTTATGTTCAAAACATACAAAGTTTATCTGCTGAGTTGTTTCTCTTCTACAGATAAAACACCCAAACTGAAGAGAGACAAGGAGCTCTGTTCTCTCTGTACTCACTGGCACGCTAACAGACCAATGTGTGTATGTGGTGTATAGGGTGTGTTTGATGTTTCAGCCAAATTCTCTCAGGTGTTTTTACGTACAGTCTGGCATTTATGCGCTCCAATTGCTTTGTCTGCAAGCACCTATACAGCACACCGGCTTCTGTTACTCTATAAAGTCCAGGCGAGCTGCTGTGTTGGAGGTCTAAAACTTAACTGCAGACCACGGACACATCAACGGTCTCTGTAACTGTCACAAATCCAATTGCTGAAGATGTATAATTAGCAGAAACTTAAAAAATAAAAAAGAAACAAGTTCTTTGTTTAAAGAGATAAGACCCATGGCAGGCACTGTAATTTTCTAAAGCCCATTAGGACACCGTTTTACAAGGGCAGACAATTTAGCACATATCTAGATGCGGCTGTGAGGGGTGCAAGGTCGCGTCACCTCGGGTTCAGACATATTTACTGTACCTGGACACATTAATGTTCCGCTGTAACCACGGATACCATAATTATTCTGTCATGCTCCCTGTTGGGCTAATTGTTCTAAAAACCGTAATTAACAGGAATCAGGACGTAACTCCTCTTTCACTTTCCTAAAACTCATTTACAACCCCCCCCTGTACTTTTTTGCACTTTTTTCACACTCGTTCTCTCTTATATTTCTTTGATTATATTGTTTGCCTTCCTTAGGCTTTCTCCCCTAAAGGCCACTGCTCATAAATTGATTTTGTTCCCCAGATTTCTTCATAATGGAATATTATCACGTGTTGAGAGCAGCACGTTCAGTTTTGTTAATTTCTCTAGAGCATGCCGTATCCAAGACTGGTGGATTCATTTATTTTTTTTCTTTATTAATTTTCAAAAACTGAATGTAGGCCAAAGAATAATTAAAATCAATTATTTTAAATTACAACTGAAAGTAAATCAGCTACTGTATTTAACAATGCATTTTTATTATGTCAACATAATATAATAGTTGTCATTTTTTTCATACATTAGCCTATATGAATGAGATGCTGAACAATAACCGAGAGGAGAAATTGGTCGTTTCTGTGCCAGACCCCTTATTTGTGTTGTTTGAGCAACATGCAGTAACGAATCACTTACCATATTAAAGCCGGGATGCATAAAATAAAAGCAGTGGTCTTTTTCCAGGCCTTCAGTCATTTTGTGCTGCTTTTGCTTACTTTAAATTATTCAGTGCTTTGACTTTTTTCTGTCAGCAACTGTGTGTTTCCCATTGACGATATTCTGGCTGTGCTAATCGTTTCCCAGCGTCTGCCGTTTTATGACTGACATAGCAATAAGCAGATTGTCCTGATATTTATGCCTTGTGCGGCTTAGAGAGATAATTAAAGTATATAAATTAATCAAGTGCAATTAATTAGGGGCTTTATGTTGGCAGCGGTACATCCTCGCATGTATAATTTATATTTATTGATTTGTTTGCTTTCATTAGCCTATGAGATAACAGTTGAAATGCATTAGCGAAGAGGGAAATGCAGAATTAGAATGAGTGCGGGCGGCGGGCGAATGGTGTGGTCGCTCAGTAATTGATAGATCAGCGGCCGCTCAATGCTAATATGCTGCAGTGTTAACTGTCATAAGTGCACAGGATCGATGACTGATATTTTCCTCCATATCTGCTGCTTGATTAATGATGTTTTTCAAAGCAGCAACCTGGTTAATGGTAAGTTGATAGGCATGCTAAATTTACTGTTTAATCAGCTTGTGGATTTATAGTGGCAGTGCAGCCATGCAGGGTAGCTGGCCTGAAACCTGATGGTGCTCCAGAAGACTATTTGCACCAGTCAGCAGCCTGGATAAGCATTTAGGGCTCTCCGCTGATTTCTCATTGACCCTACAGCTATCATTCATCAAAAACCTGTTGAGAATGAAAGCAACCAATTTAGAGAGAGATGGAAATTTATTTCGAAAAATCACAGTACTCTTTTTGTGTGTGTGTGTGTGTGTGAAATGCATGTATAATCATACATACACACATATATAGTTTATGAGCATTTATTGAGCACTTTTTATGCTGCCAAAGATCACTGATTCTTTGAAATACCTCACCTTAGACAAAGTTGTGTCAAAAAGATAAAGTAAGGTATCTTATGTTGCTATTGGTTCCACATTTATTTGACAAATGCCCCATGTGTGCGGTCAGAGGTCGTTGTTATGGTAACCTGCAGTAAGACAGATGATGGTGCCTTTGGCCTCATTGTACTAATTGCCCAGGTAGAAGAACTCCTCACTCACTCCCTCTCTGTATTGATTGTATTTTCTTTTTCTTTTCTTTTCTTTTTTTTTTTTTTGATAAATCTTGATCGTGGTGTAACAGAAGAGCATCTCAAGAAAAAAAAATAATTTAAAAAATCTAAACAGACACACAAACCTAGCAATAAATATCAATAACAATAATTATCATTATATGTATAATAATAATAATAATAATTATTATTATTATTATTATAAAAGCTTCAGAAAAGTGCTAGTCAAAAACTCACAATCTACACCCAACCATATTATAATACTACTACTAATAATAATGATTATTATTATTATTTATTTAATTAATTAATTAATTCCGTTTGTACAGTTTATTAATTAAATAGTGGCATGCAGAATGGTATTGATGAATTTACTATAAATAATAGAAATGGATCTGTTTACCCACCAGTAACAGAAACCTTTTAACCTTTTTGCTCTTTGCTATGGGTGCCCACACACACACACACACACACACACACGCACACACACTGAACACTATCCTGAGAACAGCTGGACATGTTTGGTGTGTGGTGCTCCTGCATCTGTCCTGTATCAAAATGTATGTGTGTGTGCGTGCGTGTGTAGAGAAAGAGAGACCATATTGACAATACTAGCTAGCTGTTTTTTTTTTTTTTTTTCTGTGGGCTATTGGGTTTCCCACTATGGACCCCCCGGGACTAACATGGTTTCCACTTTTCTTTACAGCTGTGGAAGTCACCGACTGAAACCAACCGGGAGGTCAAATCAATCTGAGTATTTATGACCCAGAAATGTGACACTGTTTCTTAAATGCTGTTGTTCCTTCTTGATTTAGCCTTAAAGGTGTGTGTGTGTGTGTGTGTGTGTGTGTGTGGAGAGAGAGAGAAAGAGAGATTCTTATGAGTGTGTATCAGTGTCTCTTCATGCACGTCTGGCAGAGACTGGAGTGAGATGCTTTATGACCGCTGCACCAAATTGTCTTTTCCCCCGTCTCACCCCTTGTAAACAAAGATGGGTTAATACGTTCTTTTGATGACAGTTTTATGGAAAGCTTTTAGTCCTTGAGTATGTATCATATTTACTGTAAGTATACTTCAACTACAAAGGCATGTCACTGGCTCATAAATCCACTCAGTGGGATTGTTACACACAGCCAGTCATTTATTCATATATAGTGCGTAAGTATGATTGTTATCTTATTGGCTGAAGACATGAAACCGTTGTGTTCTGCCGTACTCCAACAAAACAAGAGGAATTGGACACTGACTAACTCTTCTCTCTACAGGAAGTGATGCAATGCTATAGCTCCACAATAACTGGAATATTTTCAACTGGACAGTACTACACTAACATGTTTTGTAACAAACAAAGCTGTGAAGTCCATGACTTGTATGTAAGCTTTTTTATTGTAGCTTTTTCTATCTGTCTTTCTTGTCCAGTCTAGTTTTTGCATCCACTATTCATATCTTTTTCTGAGAGTGTATGATCTTACTCTTTATGTTAAGGCGTCCTTGTTACAGTGTAATTATATATTTAAATACTGAGGAATATTAACTACTATTACTATATGTTTAGGTTTCGCTTTGTATGTAATGATGCATAATTTGTTGTTATTATAATAATAAATACATTTAATATGTAATAAGTACACCTTACAATAAAGGGTTACCGATCTTTGTGTGATTTATTTATTTATAAATAATAGCACGATTCTTTCAGAAAATAAAACATTTGAGGAAGAATGCAGCAAACGCAAGAAAAATGGGAAAGCGAGAGAGCATGCTGCAGCTCAGTGTGAGGATGATTTTGAGAGGGCCTTGGAGCTTATTGAAGGAAAGGCAGTCTGACAACTCATCAATGTTCGCTGCCACTGCACTAAACTAATGAAAGTGCTATTTGATCTCGGACTGAAAAGGCTCAATACCACTCCTGCTATCATTTAAGTCCCAGGCTTCATCCAAATCTGTCTCTAGATCCCCAGATATCAGACCAATATGACTGAATAAACTGTATTTGTTACAAGCGCATTGTGAGTTGGGTCGGGAGAACTGTTCTTCTTTTGCTTGATGGAAAATGTTTAGTGGCATGCTTTTTATTCAGGTCCTTTTTGTCCTGTGCAAAGAAAATGTCTTCTGACACCTAGCACCTTAAAGACATTTTTTTGATTTATTTTTTAGTGATATATTTGGTTATAGAAAAATTACTGATATTGACAGTAGACTAATTGTGCTTATGTTTGGTTAGTGTACCATCCAGTATGTTGTAACAAAGCATTTTAGTAGTTGTTTTTTTATTTAGTTTCATTTTTACTTAAAGTCTGTAGTTTATTTTTTTTTTTGACATTTTTAGTTTGTTTATAATTTTTTAGATATTTTAAAGTAGTTTTTATTTCAGTTTGTTTTAGTTTAAGTATATCAAGTTAAACTATTTTTATTAGGGTTTTTTAACTTTAACTTATTTTTATTTATTATTGTTGTTTTTATTTTTGTAAATGTAATTTGATATTTAAAGGCATATTCAGAATTAGTCATATTCAAAGATGTTTATTCTTATGCTGTATTTTAGAAACAGGATATTGTGAAATATTATTACAATTTTAAACATAGGTAAAAAAAAAGCTCTTTAATGTGACTAATGATATGTCTACATACAGTACAGTATTAGTCATGCTAACATTTATAAATTAGTCACCCTCAAATATGTGCTGTATATTTTAAGATTGCGCAGGATGTGATTTTAATAGTGTCATGAGACTGCATGTAAAAAAAAAAACAATAAAGAAGTTGAAATAGGAAATAAAGATACATTTATTTTACATGTTAAATTCTGGAGGAGGAGATTCAGTCACCGTGAGTGAGTTACAATTTTACATTTATTGAGTGTCAAATTAGCTTAGGAAGCATTTCTCATTATTATTAATGTTGAAAATACAACTTAATTTATGTGGAACTGTGTATTTTTTTAATCAAATCTTAGTTCATGCTGTAGGTCTATATATTTTCATTTTCTGAGCTCTTTATAGTGGCATACATTACTTTTATAGTTGTGTGCATCATTCAACACTGCCAAAATCCCATTTGTTTTGTTTAAAACTTTAGGATCACTCCATACAGTATGTGTACAAATGAAATTTTCCAAGTCTCATCATTTTTCCTGTCAAAGGATTACATTCCGTGTTGGCATTGTCAGTTCAAGGATGTTAGAAGTGAATAATGTATGTAAGTGCAGTTTTGGCCTTGTCTCTCTGTATATCTGTTCATCACAGATTCATAATCTTGTTTTGTGCTCCTGATGGCATAACACATGCTAGGTTATTCCCACACTGAACCAAAGGAAAACAAAGTGTTTCAGTGGAGATGTGTGCAGGCCACCCCGATTGTAGAAAGAGAGAGAGAGCAAACGAGACAGAGGGTGAGCGAGGGACTCTCAGAGGCTCTCTGAGAAAATCAGAAGCACATAGTAAAAGAGAGCGAGTGTAATGAGGGGAGGCAGAGAGACTAAGGATGACAGATCTGGCCTAAGTCTGGTCCAGGGAAAGGGGTGATGCGTCATCACCATACTTCTGTCCTGCGAATGAAAACAGCCCCATGCCTGCACTTGAACTGAAGTGTTTCAAGGTTATGCTAACCGAAACATGGTGAAGTAATAACATAAACAGCTTGATAACCAACCATGTGGGAGATTTCTGTCATAACTCATGAGCATAGAACACCAAAAGACAGCTTTTTTTTTCCACAGGCAAAAGTTTGGAACAAAAAATATTTTTGTTAGAAAAGTTAGTTTGACTTTCCTTTTTGCTGCATGTTCATAAACATAATCTTCCCATATTTGATGTTTAAGATAACCTCTAAGTTATTAAAAGTACAAGTGTATAGCCTATGTATTTTTTTATGTGTGTGTGTGTGTAAATATATATGGGTATACACACATATAGTGGGGCAAAAAAGTTTTTGGTCAGCCAACAATTTTGCAAGTTCTCCCACTTAAAAAGATGAGAGAGGCCTGTAATGTTCTTGTATACCTCAACTATGAGAGACAAAATAAGAAAAAAAAAATGACATTGTAGGATTTTTAAAGAATTTATTTGCAAATTATGGTGGAAAATAAGTATTTGGTCAATAACAAAATTTAATCTCAATACTTTGTTATATACCCTTTGTTGGCAACGACAGAGGTCAAATGTTTTCTGTAAGTCTTCACGAGGTTTTCACACACTGTTGCTGGTATTTTGGCCCATTCCTCCATGCAGATCTCCTCAAGAGCAGTAATGTTTTGGGGCTGTCGCTGGGCAACACGGACTTTCAACTCCCTCTAAAGATTTTCTATGGGGTTGAGATCTGGAGACTGGCTAGTCCACTCCAGGACCTTGAAATGATTCTTACGAAGCCACATCTTCATTGTGTTTGGCGGTGTGTTTGGGATCATTGCCGTGCTGAAAAACCCAGCCACGTTTCATCTTCAATGCCCTTGCTGATGGAAGGAGGTTTCACTCAAAATCTCACGATACATGGCCCAATTCATTCTTTCGTTTACACGGATCAGTCGTCCTGGTCCCTTTGCAGAAAAACAGCCCTAAAGCATAATGTTTCCACCCCCATGCGTCACAGTAAATATGGTGTTCTTTGGATGCAACTCAGCATTCTTTCTCCTCCAAACAAGACAAGTTGAATTTTTACCAAAAAGTTCTGTTTTGGTTTCATCTGACCATATGACATTCCCCCAATCCTCTTCTGGATCATTCAAATGCTCTCTAGCAAACTTCAGACGGGCCTGGACATGTACTGGCTTAAGTAGGGAGAAACATCTGTCACTGCAGGATTTGAGTCCCTAGCGTTGCAGTGTGTTACTAATGGTAACCTTTGTTACTTTGGTCCCAGCTCTCTCTGCTTTGACGCCACGGGGAGAGATCTTGCGTGGAGTTTTTTATACTGATAACAAGTTCAAATAGATGCCATTAATACAGGTAACAAGTGGAGGACAGAAGAAGTTACAGGTCTATGAGAGTCAGAAATCGTGCTTGTTTGTAGGTGACCAAATACTTATTTTACAGAGGAATTTACCAATTAATTCATAAGAAGATGACCTACAGTATGATGAAAATAACAGGCCTCTCTCATCTTTTTAAGTGGGAGAACTTGCGTAATTGGTGGCTGACTAAATACTTTTTTGGCCCACTGTACATGCATACATACAAACATATATGTATAAACAAAAACGTCCAATATTTGATGTTTAAGATAACTATATATACTATATAAATATATGTATATGTCTGTGTGTGTTTATATCACAATTAAGACACTCATAAGGATTAGGAAACTGACAAAAAAAATGACAGTAAAGAGACCTATAATGTTACTAAAGAAATTTAAATTTAAACAAATTTTAAACTTACTAAATAAGTTTCAAAATGCTTGATAAATTCTTAACAACATTTAATTATACCAAACACAAGGCATTACTTCCAGAATGAAATATATGATATTGTTTACTTATGTAGTGTTAAAGGACCAAACATTTCAACTACTGATGTGTGAATATATTTATAAAATCATGTAGGATACTTCAACAGAAGTTAATAAATAATGTGTTGTATGTGTGTGAGGACAGTGGAACATGTGTGGATTCAGATTAGATTTTTTGCCAGAACAAACTGTTCATAAGGTTTAACCCTGTTAATCTCTACATATATATTCTGCTAATTAATCCTGATAATTCCTTTCACCTTCACCGAGCTACCCTGAAGTTAAACTTCAGGAATGAATCAGACATGAATCAGGTACCGTTACAGCAATGTGTTGTGCATGCTCTGCTTTAAATCCCTGGAGCAGAGGCCACCAATTGCTCCTCATTTCCTGCGGTGTGCTGGTTAGTTTCAGGTTAGAGATTAGCTGTTAGAATTTAATCCTTGGAATTTTGAAAACCATTCCGTCTATTGAAATAGGGCAGAAATGTGCACGGTGTCCGCTTGAGTGCTGGAAACATATGGAGTGTTTTGCTAAGATTTACATTTATGCGTACTTATTTATTATAACAGCACTCGTGCTGGGATGTATCATCCAAAATGGAAAACCCAAAACAGGATATGATTGCAGTATGTGATAACATACATGGGCGGGAAAAAAAATCTCTTTAATGTGAGTAATGATATTTCACAGTTTGTCTACATACAACGTTAGTTATTATTATTAAATTAGTCACCCTCGAAGCGTAGATTGTGCAGGATGTGATTTTAATAGTTGCATCAGACTGCATGTAAACAAACAAGCGGAAAATTTTAGTTTGCATATTGGGCTTTTTGAAGAGGATTTTATAATAAATCTGTTACTCGTTGTTGTTTTTGGGAATAGGTGGTGGATTGAATCACACGTCCGCATACAGCCGCTGTGAGTGAGTTACAAATTGTATATTTATTGAGTGTTCCACTTATCCCTACTCTCCCTTTACAATTGGAATAATGTAATAATGAAATGTATTTGGTATCACAAATCTATCTCCCTCAGTGCCCCGCTGGTGTTCATGTGGAGCGGCAACACACGCATCCCAGGAGACGATCTCAGTTGCTTGCTGTCTTATTAACCAGTCTCCATTCAGGACCCCCATTAACTCAGTCAAGGTCAATCCAGCAAATCTACTGCTCCGCAGATGAGGTCCAGGCCAGCACACTGATAACTGACCTGCCCCTTTTCCGTCCGGGTCAGCGGTGTTGAGCGGAAAGGTCGTCTGCTGGCTGGAGCCGAAACGCTTAACAAATGAACTTGGCCCGCTGATGTTGGGGGTTCCGCCATCCTCGTTTATGCCGGCCTGTCCTGAGAGATGGGATTGTGTGATGCCGAGATTGTTTCCTCGATTAGGCAGTGGCAGAAATGGAGAGAAAGAGAGAGAGAGATCTGGATCACTCCCTCTGTCCTCGCAGAATCGGCTTCATTCTTCCGACCTCTCGGAAAACAATACCCAGCTGTCCCTCTCTACTTTGATCAGCCAAATGAAAGATGCTGGCATTTCTTATGGAGTGGAGATTGCTTATCGATCTATATCAAAATATTCATGTTAATCCGTGGGCAGCCCGAGCGTATTTTCAAGCCAGGTTAGCAATCACAGCTAGCCGGTCTGTCTAAGGCAATTGGCAGAGCCATGGAAGATAATCAGACTGGGGTCCAGCAGTCAAATGCACTTTGCTGTTTAAATTTAGACCCCTGACAGTGATGGAGGAGTCCACAGAAAGGTGTTGACAAACCAAATTGTTTGTTCCAGCATTATTTTGCCCGAGATCAAGTCCAGAGTAATGTGGATTTGTTCATTACAGGGGCCGGCTATTGAAAGGGATGGGATACAGAAGAAAAAGGAGGGGGGGTCATGAGTAGCCCTAGCAATGAGTGTGTTAGTGTGTGTGTGTGTGACAAGTATGAGATTAAACTGTTTGAAAGGCTGAGGAGGACATGAGCTCACCTCATTTTGTGCAAAGATTGTTTGTGCGCTTGAAAGGACTTATGAGAAAACTCTGGAGATTCAAAGTATGAATACAAGGCCGATTCTGCAAGGCATTAAAATATGTCACAGCAGTAAAACAATATGGGTTTGAGGGGAATGTAAGCCTGAAAGTGTTTTATGAAATGATAAAATAAAAAGAATCTCATTTTTTTAATTGATCAGTTCTGGATTTGTCTGCTTCAGGTTACGCAATTGTGTGCTTAAAACAGCTCTCAGTTCTTAATGAAATTATACAAAATAAACTTTTAGAATGAACTAAATCAGGTAGTGTAGCCCTGCTATTTAATAATGTCGTTTATCATAAATAAGCATTAAAAAAATGGATGATTGAAAATTTAAATACTAATTGATTAAAAGTTTGAGGCCAGTATGTTGTTGTTGTTGTTGTTGTTTTTTAACAGGAGTCAATTATGCTTACTAAGGCTAAATTGATTAGATAAAAAATGCAGTAAAACAGTAATATTGTGAAGTTTTCTTTTCTTTCAATCTAAGTAATATAGGTGTAGTAGCAGAATTCAAAAATGTCAAATTATTTATTATTTTTTGGTTTGAACTCAAAATTTGAGGAGAAAAATAACCAACCAAAAAATAACCAACCATTTGGAGAGAATCATTTCTAATTTGACATCACTCCCACAGCTTTTTCTGAAATATAGTGCCATGATAATATAACAAAGTATAGTGTCATAATTGTACCTTCCATATTTAAAACATTTTCCGCTAGACACAACAGTAAGTAATAATACCTGTGGAAATGTCATCATAGTCAATGAAAGGGATATATAGTAAACATGTAGGAGATCCGTTTGTCATTAACACATCAAATGATGTTCAACAAGATTTGCTGTTTACCATAATCTTGTCCAGCTATTTGGATCTTAAATTACAGTAGATTATGTATCCTGATTTCCTCTCACAAGATGGATTATGCCCCGCCCTCTAGCTGTGACGAACAGCTCCCTAAATCTGTCTCAATACGTTAATACTGTCATGCAATTATTGCTCTAAAGAAATCTGTAAAGAACCAGCAGTGCCAGAAAGCAGAAGCTAATCCTGCTGAAGGCCAAAGGGTAGCAACTAGTGCCATATGGCTGCACACACGTAATGACGAGCGTCCCGCTTTCAGGTCAATCATACAAAAGTATTAGTGTCAGGTGCGGATTAATGCAGTAATGTTCCTTCACCCTCAGACAAAACACTCGCTACCTGATTCTGGCGCTTTTCCATGTTAGGCCGATAGTACAGCTGTGTTTATCGCTCGTGCTGAATCTTGAGTTCTAAGCCTTCGGACCTGAATGTCGCCTCTAGAACCGGTGCCGTTGTTGATCCACTGCTTTTGTTGAAAGTGAGCTCAGAGATTACTTGTGCAATTGTTTATTTTAAAGCACACCATTGCAGTTAAACATGATGAACAATTCACTTAAAGAGCTGTAAAATCTCCATGGCGATGCATGCAGTAGTATAATATGCCATATCAGCTAATCAGTAGGTACATTTTTATTTCAGCACTGATAAACATATCCCTTTTAATGGTCAATTTTATAATTGCTATGAGGATTCATATTACAAAACATTAACACAAGCATAAATACATAATAGCTTGTATGTACATTTTCAAATTATAGTGATATCTTAAAAGCATACTGCTCTTTCTGCAATGCCTCATTATGCATTGCATTAAGTAAAATAAATATATATATATTTTTTTTTGTTTTTGGAATATTTAAATATGCTATGTGTAATATGCTATGTGTAATAATGTTGCAATGGTCTATTTAAGGAGTCTGAGAATGTTAAATGCAATGAAGAGACACTAAGAGACAATAAGACATAAACAAATGTAACTTTGTAATGGATATCTTTTCTATATACTGCACAATAAAGATATAGAAAACGGCATAGGTGTAGTACAAGCAAGTTGTTTCCTGATGTTAATACAAGCGGAAGCAAGCGGAATACAGATGGGCATATACTCAAGATATTAGGTGTCAACAGCATGCCTCTTTGTCACCGTATGTGTTTGAGTGTACTTGTGTGAATGTGCATGTGTGTTAAGGGTTTGCTGTAAAGGTGAGAGTGAGTCTCAGGAGTGATTGTGTGTGATAACAGATGGATATTCTTTCGCATACATGTAAATAACACTGAGCTATTAACATACATCTGTACAGATGGTGAACCATAATAAAGAATAAAACATAAGGCTGTTATTTTTTTTTTTTTTCCTCGAACTTGCAAACTCTTACTTTTTATGGGAGTATTTCGTTTAAATAGAGTTGTTCATTATAATCATAAAAAAATGGATGATTGGAAACAGTACTCTCTTTGTGGTCTGTATGTGTTTTTGACCTGTCTATTATCACTATTAATGCTGTTTTCTTTTTTGTTTTTTTATTATGTATTTTTCATTATTGTTTAATAAAACAGAATTTATCTGAAATAGAAATCTTTTGTAATATTATAAATGCCTTTACTGTCACTTTGTATCAATATAAATTATTCTCGCTTAATGATTTATATCGCTTAGATTTTGTACAAATAAAGAATCACAAAAATACAATCAACAACACATTGCTTTTTTTTGGATCACTTATTGTCTTGTTTGTGTGATAAGTACGCTACCTTGTAGTATTTTGTTGTTTAGGGGTGTGTGTGTGTGTGTGTATGTGTGAGGATTGCGTGCCAGTGTAAATGAATGCGTCTCTTGGTGCATGTGGTATCGCTCCAAAAGCAACGGATGTGAGGAAGAGAGAAGGAGGGAGAGACTGTACTACAACTGAGGTTTTTCAGGAACTTACATAGAACTCACTCTTAACATGTGTCTCTGATGATAACTAAATTGTGTGCACATCCAGGTGTGCATCACATATGTATGTGTTTTGATTCTGTTGACGCTTGGTCTTTACATACAGTACAACTCGCAAAGTCACATCTCCACACCATCCTCACGTGACATGTTCAATTGCCCTCATTTACCACACATGCTGCACACAGACCGCCTGTGTTTAGCCCCCACATATCGGCTCAGATACCCCCCCCCCCCCCCATGCACAACTTAAATAGTGTTGCATACAACATCCTCACATGTCACAATACTTTCCAACAGTGCTAAACAAACACCTTCAAATAGTCACTAATATAGTGAAATGAAGACTTTATAGCTTATTTTCACAACAAAATAAATCAAATATTACATAAAAGAAAATGTTCTTAGTCAGTGGCTTGGAATAAATGATTTTGATTCCGTTTGGCATTGTATTTCCTGTGTAGCCTCATTAGATATTCAGATTGGAGGTTCGCCAAAAGCTGGCACTGATCTTTCATGTAAATGAATGTTTAACAACATGTTCCAAAAAAAGCTTTGAGATGAAAAAAAGATACCTCTAGGAAGTGTTGTTCATTAAATGTGTAACTTTTCTGCCACGCACTACTACAAATTCTACAGAGATTGTAAGAAAAGGGTTCTCTCTCACTTTCCTGGTCTCTTTCTTTCTCTCTCTCTCTCTCTCTCTCTCTTCTCTGACAACATTTGAAGTGAAAATTGGCAGAGTTCTTTACACATTTCCGTGTCTTTTCGCCATTTCCTAAGAATTTCCAGAGTCTTCTGTGATGCCTGCCTCCAAGCTATGCTGCATATGTTAAGAGTTAACCACAAAATACCAAATGCAAGGAAAGATGCGGCTAAATGGCTCGGACACAACAAGCTGTTTGATGTTTTCTAACCAAAATGCCATCTCTAGAATTTGATAAAACTCTATATGCAATTATTATACATATTGTATGCCTAAACATGAACGGCCTAAAAAACAATTACAAATATTTTGTGGCTAATATTTATTTATTTATTTAGGCTTTTTAAGAAAGTCGCAATCTGTCTTTTTTTTCCCTTTTTCCTTAATCTTGGTTGAGGAGTATTTATCTGTGTACTCGTATACAGGTATAAAGTCACGCACAAATAAAACATGATTTTGCTGAACTTTTTTAAATGATGGAAACCTCTTCAAATATCATAATAATTTGTTGCACTGTATTTGTGAGGATATATTTAAAAAGCAATTATAAATTTCAGATTTTTTTTTTCACTGCACCATAATTTACATAATTTCTAACTACAATACAAAACTATACACAAATATGTTACAATATGATATACAGTAGAACTGAAAGTAGAGAATAGAATAGAAATAGTATGGGTGAGTGCCTACAACCGACCTGAAACCTGTATGACACACACACACACACGCACTATTATAAATACTACAGATTATTCTGACAATTAGTCACTATGATGTTCCTCTCTAAAGGCATTGATTAAACCCTGACATTCAAATCTTTACCAGACCTGCATTTATCGTGCACTGTGTGTGTGTGTGAGAGAGAGAGCGCTGGCCTAACGCCTCGGAATATGGCTGCCTTTGATATCCAGCAGTTCCGTTTTCAGACCTTATCTGCCTCTATGAAGAATTATATCAGCGTATGAATCTCAAGCTTTAATCATGTTAACCTGCGATAGGACCTTCATTGCATAATGAGTTTATGGGGTTTGTAATAGACCTTGGAGGATTTCTTTCTCCTCTTCCTCTCCTCTACAACGCCTCTCAGGCTTACTTAAATTCTATTTATTACATGCAGGAGACTAAACATGCAAATCCGCTTGACCTCTATGTTTTATACAGTATATATAATATAACTGTATACAATATTTCAAAAATGTACTAAATTGTACAAAATTTTAATACATATATACGTATGTACACATATATTTATTAGTAAAATTGAGAAATGTTGTATACAGTTGAGCGTTCTGTATTGAGGGGAGTGTGTAGTGCAGAAAGTGTTTGTTATGGTGTTTATATTACTGTGTTTTTATGATGCAGGTTGTTGTGCGATCAGTGCAGTAGTGCATGCTTTTTATTAAACATTTTTAATGTGCCATGGCTCATGGCTGGCAGCGTTTCCCGGCTCAGTATGGCTGGTTGGCTTGTGTGTGTGCCATCCATTTGATGCCAGACCTCCTCATTTCCTATCAGTGGTTATTAAAGGTGTTTCCGCTGTGTGTTTGTGTGTCTAAGCATGTATGTGTATGTGTGTGTTTGGCACTAATGTAATGATATTGGTAATACTTTAGAAAGGAAACCAAAGCAATATGCGTAACTTGGAGCAACGGAGTCTAGTCAAACTGATAAAAGTTTACAGTTCATTTGATAACCTTGAGGGGGGGGGGGGGGGGGATTGTCAAAAAAAAGGACTGTTTTGATTTGAAATCTCATGCTCTTTTGGGACACCACTACAGTACATTAGTTTTATTTTATTGTGTTGTGTTTTGTTAGAAGGCCCATTTGTAGATTGTATACATTTTTATTTTTAGGAATAACAGAACCTTTTTTCAGTTTCTTTTTTTAAATATATCTAGCTAAAATGCAACCCTGTACAGTTAGTTTACCTATCATGGGGGCATTTAAGGTGACCTGATAAGGTGAAACCAGTTCTAATTAATCTTCTAATACTGTAAACGCCTTATGAGTCATTTTAATATATTTGTGTCACAATTAAGCAGGGGCAGATTGCGCTAGTCTTATAGATCAACACTAAGGCACATTGTCATTAGATTAATGCTCACTCTCTGCACAGCGGACCTGCTTCTTCTCCCCAGTGCGCCTCTTACTGTGAAATATGTTTAATAAGTGCATAATTATGACATCTGTTAGCCTCATTGTACCTTTCAGTAGCAAGTGAATCACAGGAATAACAGGTTTAAGTACGTGTTAACACTATGATAGCATGTTTAATTGAAATATGACTGGGGAGCAATGAAGATTAAATTAACCCTGAAGATAATCGCCTCACACGAAGATAATTGAGTCGCAATCATCCTCGCTGTGCAATGAAGAATAGCAAATAGAGAACAGGAGAGAGAGAGAGAGAGAGAGAGAGAGGGGCGGTAGCTGTGGGCCATAAATAATCAGGGATTTCTCCATCTGAAATAAACCTGTTTCTTGCTGATAGCAGAACGATAATTTCAGTCGTCAGATTAAAGTGTGATTAATCAAAGCGCTAATCCTGCATTTGAGTGGGAATGAGAATGGCATATGTCTGTTTTATGTAATTAAGTATACATCAAGGGCTTTTTGAGATCTCCTCATCATCTTTGCGTTTGAAGATGAGTTATCCGATTGGAAAGGCTAGCAAAATGTTTTCATCTCACTCTCCCGGTGTCTCTCTATCTCTCTTTCTCGTCCCGCTCAAAATAGCGCAAGAGGGCCTGTGTTTTCATGTAGCATATGGTCCCAACACAAGTGGCTGTGATGGTTGAAAAGAGATTAGAGAGGCACTTCAGCAGAGCCTATCCTATCCCAGACATTTTTGTCTGCATCTGAAATGAAAATTATATCATTGTCTCATTGATATCATCATTAGGGCAAAATATCTGCTGAGCTTTTAGCATGTGAGTTACTTTTCCTTTTATAATCTTATATCAGTCCTCCAACTTCTTTATAACCACTGTGTTAATATTTCTGAGCAAATTCAAGACATCAGACAAGGAAATTTAAACAAGCAAATAGTAGATGATAAATAATTAGTTTCGGGGCTTTTTTAAGTTTAATTTCCATTTAGGAGATTTACCAGATATGATGTCCGTTTGTATATTACAGTGCAAATGACTATCAAGAGCTTGAGTGTTTCTATATTTCCACTCCAAACAAATGTTTTTTGGCATGGCAAGACATGCATTTGAATTGTCCTTTTATGTAGTACTGTTGAATTTGTTAACATTGTAGTTATCATAAACTAACACATTTTACAGCATTTAATTTAGGTACATTTTTAAATGCATCATTGTTCATTGCTAATCAATGTTTAATCATTATACTGTACAAAGGATATTTATTCAAGGGATATTTTACATACAAATAAAAATGTTGTCGTCATTTACTCTCCCTCATGTTGTTTCAAAACCATAAAACCACGAATACATGTGTTCTTCATATGTGTCTTAAGAAGAATTTCTGTTCTCTGTATGAACATTTTAATGCATCAAAGTGACAATTCTCTCAGAATTAATTTGAAATATTCTCATATTTCGAAAATGAAAGAAATTCATATGAATTTGGGCCAATCTGATGGTGAGTAAATGCCAACAGAATTTTTATTTTGGGTGAACTTCAGTGTTAATTTGTATGTTGTGACACATCTCTTGCAAGCATTATCGTTTTGAGTGAACAAATTAGATTCCTTAGGCAGGTTGCTAAAGATATATAAATAAGCTGGGGGCAGAAAAATCATTCTGGAGGGGTCAAAGGTTATATTTTATAGGCTAACACACATCTCTGAGTGAGTTAAAGAGCTCACACACATACAGCAGTTCTGAATATTATCGGTGTATTGTCAAGAGGCTGTTTCGTGTATCTGGGAGCGAGATAAAACAGTGGCAGCAGTAAGCCGGCTCATCTTTTACTATTCAGCGGGTTACATTTTCACAGCCTGTCTCTCTGCCTCATGCATTAATTAGCAATATTGATTGTCTGGACCTTTCTGTGGAGATTAAAATCATAAACACTCTCAGGACCAAGGACACCACCTGAGTGTCAAAACTCATAATCCCTGAGAGTCTGATAAGGCCTTACATATATGCATACGCATCACATATAGCCATAGACCGAATACGAGCAGCACACACGGAGTAGGAAATGAGGACCGGGCACAGACTCTCTCACACACACACACACGCACGCCCGCACGCACAAATGGAAAAGAGGGGAGTTATCAGTGAATCGACTGCCTGCTATTGATGTGAATGTCATTATCTGAAGATTGGCTCTGAATTAGAAGAATGGCCACTCCAAGCCCATGTCCTCTGGGCTGAGCTGCATGTGGAAGACATTAGAGTGCTGTCATTAAGCCAGGCTGACCAGGTCAAGACTGTTTCTCTGTACACTCAACATACTCTAATTGACTCAATGGCCTGATTGCTTAAAAAATCTCTTCTTATGAGATATATCAATATATAATCATGTTTCGAATGTATACATAAAGTATGCTAATTCAATTGTATTAAGTATTAAATATATAATACAGTTAAAAAGTTGATGTTTTTATTCAGTGAGGATACATTAAAGTGATCGTAAAGATGTTATGAAAAATTATATTTCAAATAAATTCTGTTTTTGAGTTTCTTGAGCTCTGAATCAAGACTTGAATAATTTGCATTTGACTTAAATAATAGCATTGACATTTTTAAGAACATTTAAACAGAGAACAGATATTTAAATATTTCATAATATTTCTAAGAAATGCCGCCTTGCTGAGCATAAGATGTTTGAGACACCATTTAAACATTTAATTTATTATTATTAAAACCCTAAATTAATTTAATATATGTTATAATTATTAAATACAATATAGTAATACAATGCTACAAATATAATTTAGAATAGGGAACACTTCTAAATCACTATTAACTACGACTTTTCCCTCAATAAATCCCAAATTTACTGCTTATTAATAGCTAGTAAGTTGTTAAGTTTAGATATTGGGTAGGATTAGAGATGTAGAATAAGATATTGATATGTGCTTGATTACTTTTAAATGGCTAATATTGTAGTAGTATAGATGCTAATAAGCAGCTAGTTAAAAAAACAAAAATAAAGTGTTACCTAAAATACTAATTAGAATATATAACTATTAAAAGCAGGCTTGGATTTTGTGCATGCATTTTGCATGTATGGAATTATTAAACACAGTTAAATTATTTTTTAATAAATGTTTTTCAATATGTTATTTGTCCATTTGTTCTTGTAGAAAAAGGCATACAATGTGTGTTGCATTTCCTGAGAGACAGAAAGCTGTCAGAAAGTTGCACCCTAATACCTCATTTAAGATGGTGCACAGAGTCATAAAAGCAGTCCAAACATTCCCATGTCACCATGGCACCCTGGCATACACACTTCTGTGTGTGCTTTTTTGAAGTCGCTCCCTCGGGGGGGATTCACTTCTCTGCCTGGAAGTGTCCGCCAAGAAGCTGCAAAGACCAGCCCTGTTCCCAGGAGCGAGGCCTGTAAGGCAGTACAGACGCGGCCACACTCTACCCTTGAAGGCTGGGAACCAGAAAGATAGCAGCAAATCAGTGTTTGTTCAGCCTCTCCGCAAATATCCCGTGTGCAGATTAGTAGGGGCTTCAGGAAATAGTGGCGCGTCCACACTCTGAGCATAGCATGGTGGCTGTCCATGACTCTCCAGAGTGCTTGCTCTAAACACGCTAATAAATTTAACATGTCCGGCTTTGTTTTAGTTTCATTAGAGCTAATCTCCAGCGCAGAACAGAGAGTGTGTTTACTCTACAGGCACTGATGGATGGCTGTAGCTGGCTCTCTCTTCTCTTTGCATTTCCATAACTATAACGAATGAAAGAGCCGCATTGTTGGAAGCAGAAAACAAGCGTGAATTAACAAACATAAAAGTTATCATTTGCAGCTGGCCAGATAGGCGCTCGCAAAAGCTACTGTGACCTGTCCTGAGGGACATTTACAGGAAGAAGTGCACTGTCTTGTTTTTCTGGATTTCAGTTATCTTATACATGTTTTTATTCATGTCAGTCATTCATGTGAGGTACTGGCACATAGTACTTTGTTCTTCCTTTTCATCTGACAGGAAATGACTTGGAACTGAACTTGCATGTGTGTAGGTGAAGTGCAAAGAAGTTTATCATTTTTTTAAGTCTTTAAGAATCGTGTTTGTGTAAATGAATCTCAGGTCAGTATTACTGACCACTAGGCTGTAAATACTGGTAATATTGCAGTGCACTGTCTGTGTATTAAAAGGTCTGCCGGTTATGTATGATTTGTAGGTGACAGATGTATCTGCTTGTCTCCTGATCAGACTGCTGGTTCTTGAAATGCAGCTGACAAATTGCATTTAAGCCATTTAACCATGTGAATTTGTTTTAATTACTATAACAGCAATTTTCATACTTTTTGGTAGTCTATATTTTTATTATGTGGCCTTGCATTTTTGTGTATTAAATAAAACAAATGTCTAATAGTTGTGGTCAGTGACACACAGCAAGGAAGAAATACAGGTACTTTGATCTCATTGAAAAATTTGAAGTGGGGCAAATTTCTTTGAAGAATCTGAAAGAGCGTTGGCAAAGAGAAACCACCATTCACAAAAATGATCAAAGATTCTCTCTCTCTCTCTCTCTCTCTCTCTCTCTCTCTCTCTCTCTCTCACTCTCTGCCTAAATCTCAAAAAGATTGGAGAATGACAAAGTGGGAGCAACACTTATTTCCAGAATGTGAAATAACAATGCCTTAGTTTTCTAGTCTAAAAAGACATATTTCTGTAAAATATCCAGTATATATTTATTTTACTTTTAGTTTTATTTTTCTCTTACTGATTTATGTGTATTTTAAGAGTTTGTGAAGACGCAAAATTGTATACTGGATTATTATTATTATTGTTGCCATTAATACTTTTTTAATAATATATATATTTCTTTGTATAAACAACACAGGACAATTGGTTTGGAAAATGGATGTATAAATAACTGATCTATAATAATGTTTTTTCTCTTTGATTTGACACAAATTTATCTGTCACTAGTATCTTTATTTTCTTTCTTGTTGTAAAAGTAATTTTTCTGTGAAAAGGCACATACCCCTCATTTCAGTTAATAACCAACATCTTGGAATACGTGTCCCCATATTTGTTTCTTTATATTATATAAAATAATGTCATTTTAAGTTATCCTCTGAATTTGGAGAAAACACAACTGAATCACTAAATAAACAAATAAATAACTGCTTAAAATATTTCAGTCAGCAACGGATCATTTAACAGTCACAAAATGAACACCTCCTGTTTGAACGGTCAATGTTATGTTAGGGTCACAGAGGGTCTGGTTTGATTGGCTGGGGTCAAAGAGGACCTTACTTGATTGGCTGAAGCGGTGGGTCATACTGTGCCACGTGGCCATTGTGCTAACTTTTAAAAATGTTCAGGAAGTTAGCTTCACCCTTTACAGCCTGGGACATTTCCTACTGCAGGAGTTAAGCACTCTGGACAGGAAGCTATTCACTCCAGCTGTAAGATCTTCTTAATGAGTGTCTAACTGGAACCAGACTGGCAGAGAGCGAGCGAGAGAGAGAGAACGAGAGCAAGATTTGGGTCTGAAACCCTCTCCATCGTTACTCTCTCTTTTTCGGGGGTCTTATTGACATGGGAGCAATAAAATTTACAATGAGCCCTCTTTTTTTCAGCCTGATACATGGCAAAGTGTGGTCAAGAGAAAGGGAAAAAAAGAGATGAAAACAGATCTTGCCTGGGCTGCACTGTGTAGTGTTTGTGTTTAAACAGGAGAAAGGTTAAGAGGGGAGCGCAGGCAAGAAAGTCAAGTGGCCCCAGAGGAATCAGATTTGTTTGTTTCCTTTTTCATAGCTGCACCCTACACATGAGATCAATTGGATCGTGTTTCTTTGTAGCTCAAGATATACGCAAGAACATTTATAGAGAGTTAAATCATTCAAAATTCTCCAAAGTAGTGTCTAACCAAGAGCTCTTATAGTTTGTGATAATGACAGACTGGAGTATTGACAGGCTGTGACAGACACTGTTTATTTCTCATTAGTCTTCGTGTTGAAGCAGAAACACTGTGGAGAACTGAAATATCTTCTTGTAGATACTAAAACAGTGATAAATGTAAAAATAAATGGAGTCTGTTTATATTAAATTGTGGTTTAAAGTATGAGCAGAGAGATAAAAGTACTGCATGTGAGTGAGCGTGTGTGTAGCGTTTGTCACCACCAGCAGACTCCATCAAGGTAAAAGTCTCCCTCTCCAAAAAAAACTCTGGCCCCTTTTTTCTAATATGCCACCCTGTCTGTCTGTCTGGTTGAGGTGACACACTTCAGTACTTTAGTTTCACGGCATTTGGTCCCCCCAACCTCTTTCTCTCGCTCTCCTTCTCTCTCTCTTCAAGGATTTAAACAAACCCAGTCAGAACTAATTAGTGAGGAGTGAGAACAGCACAGGGAGAACTGGCTCATGCTAACTTTGTTCAGCTGCTTCCCGCTGTGAGGAGGCCTCCTCTAAATGATTCGCTCAATAACCCTCAGAAAGTGGGTGGGTAGGTGGGGGGGTGGAGGGCTCGTCGGAAGGGGCAGGTAAGTGAGGCCTGAGCTGACCGCTGTTGTCACAGGAAGTGGTGTTATCAAAGCACGACGTGTGCACTTTTATCGTGGTTCACTGATACAAACATTTACAATTAAGACCATTTCACAGTAGAAACCACCCACAACTATTATGAATACTCCTGAATCTACTAGAATCATTATCGTGCATGAATTTAACTTTTTTTCAATGTACAGATCAATTTATTATTATTTTTATTATTACTTTAGATAGACATAATATTTTTGGAAGAAGAATGCATTCATTTCCTCAACGGTAACAGCAAGATATATATATATATATATATATAATGGAAAAGATATTTCGATTTCAACTTTCAAATAATCAGCATAAAAATCATTTTAAATATTTATGATGATAGAAAATGTTTCTTCAGCAGCAAATCATTATTTACATTTAATTTCTAAAGGATCATGTGACACTGAAGAATGGAGTAATGATGCTGAAAATTCAGCTTTCATCACAGGGTTGTTGTTGTTTTAGTAACATTGCTATTCAGAATTGTATGTGTATGTTCATATATATATATATATATGTGTGTGTGTGTGTGCGTGCATGTGTATTTACATATGCTAAGTTACACTTTAAGTTATGTGAAACAGGGCCACAGAAAAAGCCATAGTATGATAAAGAAAAAAGACTTACTGAATGAATGAATAAATGATGTTAAGTATGTGTGTGTGTTTGAGCATGAGTTCTCGATGTGAAACTCTTTGATGTAGTGTGTGTATTGTCTTGGCCAGTCTGCTACTGCAAGGCTTCCAGCAGATGGGCCCTTTGTAAATGGAAAATAAAAATCCAATAAAAATGGTAATTATATAAAATGCATCACATTGCTGACAGGCCCTACAGAGGGGTCCTGTAGTTTGGAGTTAGTCCAAAGATTGACAAATACGTCTCTCTCTCTCTCTCTCTCTCTCTCAACACAAGTCATAACACAGTGAGAGACGTTAAGAGAATGCAGAACAAATTATTGCACCACCCCCCTTGGCTACTTTGGCTCGTTGTCTTAGAGACTCATTGAAAAACAAAATGAAGAGGGGAAAAAAAAAAACTTTGCCTCAGCTTTGACATGCAGCACTTGTTACTGAAATACTACAGCAGGATTAATATGCCATAACTAATTGCTCTGGGGAACACGCAAGTCTGAGCCAGAACAGACATACAAGAGAAAATCACTGATACTTGACACTTTACACTAACTCGCAGACACTGACGTATACACATGCAAACAAATGAAAGAGCGTTCGACTGTGATGGGCAGTTAATGATTCATAGGGGGATTGGGGAAATATCAAAGACTTCACACGCCATGTCCCTCCTCCTTCCTTTATCTCAAACATGTTCTCTCATCTTCTGTCTTTAATAATCTCTCAGACTTCACTTGGCACTTTTAAAATGGTGATTTACAAGCTTAACGTGCCCGTGGGTGTTGTGACAACCTTACAAAGATGACAAACTATAAATACAAGCCAGTGACCCAACGCTACGATGTGCCACTCACAGATGCAGAAGTAGAGATACATTCAAATTTGCTCTTTGAGAAAAGCGGCAAAGTAAAAGACACAGAGAGAGAGAGGTTGTTCCTGAGTGCCAGCCGTTCAAAGAGACCGTTGGAAGTTCGTTGTGTCATCCTAAACCAACGCCGTTTATCACCCGCTATAATTTTTTTTTTCTCTTCTGCTCTTTTCATTTAATGTCATCGCTATGGGAACCGACAGCACCCTGGAAATCATTTTCAAAACAGCGTATTTGTTGAAAGGGGCCGATTGGGGGTGAAATATGTCTTTGGCACAGAGCAGGACATGGTGGCAGGGTCTGATGCATTAATAACCAGAGCTCCAGGAGGGGAGCGGGGGCCCAGCCCACCCTGTTCTCCACACACCAGAGGTCTTTGTCAGAGTGGGGCCATTGTAAAAGTGCCCCTTTATTGCTTCTTCAGCCGCATATTGTCATGCCACGACGCACATATACTGTGCCTTTCTTGCTTTCTCATGTCTGAGATGGGATGATTTCTCAGAGTGGACGGTGGGGGGAGATAGGAAAAAGAAACTCAACAGACCTTGTGGCACCTCATCTGAGTTTACTTTACCACTCGCCCCTCTCTTGTAAAACTTGCGTTATTGAACCAGATTTGCCAGCTGTATGGATGTGCGGAATTAAAAAGCGCCTTTAAATTGACATTGAATGTCACACTCGATCACCTTGGTCCAGTGTTTGTCAGCATGGCTGTATGGCTCCTCAGTTGCAGAGTGTGTTAATCAAACAGACGTTATGATGGCCACTGGCAAGCACAGCTGCTTTAGAGGCTGTGCGCGTCTCTGTGCGGCTGGGGTGTAAAAGCTCACCTGGGCTCTCGCGTAGGCTTGGTTTTAGTGGCACAGACGTGGACTGGCATCTGGGAACCTTATTTCCCACTCCTGTGAGGACATCTCTGTTGGCGTCATTCACTTCAAGCCCACTTGTGACAAGAGCACCTCCTTATGAGTTTTGCCAGCCAAGGACAGTGAGAGCTGTGGTGTGCTTGTAATCTTGTCTGTGCAGCACTGGAATAATTATGCTAATAACCTTCTTTTTTATATGTAGGACATAAAATTAAAAGTCAACTACTGGCTTTTTTTGTGCTACATAAAAGATATATAGAGAGATGTCTAATTTTGTCTATACAGTCATTAGACTGTCACCAGAACTGTTTGATTACCAACATTTTTTTATTTTGTTTATGATTTTTATTACAGAATTTATTTATTAGGTGAACTATCCCCTTGAACACATAAATGGAGTTTTGTTTATAAGCATAAAGAGCAGATTGTTGTTGTAAGTCATTGCTAAATGAATTAGTATACATTGCTGTCTGTGCTGTGCCTGTAAGCTGAAATATCTCTGCATTATTAATTAGCTTATTGATTTACAGGGACTCCACTTCTAACCCTGCTAAGCCTACCTGTGACCCTGTTGACCTTCATGATCTTTCCAAATTCATCTAAACCTGCAAATTGCAATTGGAGAGATTGTATATTGGCATATATATAACAATTTAGGTTTCAAGGGTAAAGGATTAGACACTGTCTAAAATGTTTGGTTTAAAAAAAAGTGTGATACTGAACCCAGCTCTATATGAAAATTGAGTGCAAAACTTGGGCTAGTTGAGTCCAACTGAACTGAATCACCTTTCCTAAAAGGGGAGATTATAAAGTGGCCGATGGTGCTGATGTAATCTGTGGAAGAGAACAAAAATATTAACATTTCCAACAAAAACAATAAACACCACAGAAATAAAATGTTATTACTTGTCACAAACGTGTGAATTCAACTAAACCAACTACTCACTCACTGACAGAGTATTTAACTGTGCTTCTGCACCGCTGCTGTTTAAAGCTCAAGGTTGTATGTGTTAGATTTATTTTATTTTATTTTTTATTTTCACTACATTTTAAAGCTGTTGCAAAGACAAATAGACTAGGCCTATACAGTCTTTCTTCCTCAGCCTTTTCGTCATCATGTGATTACTGTACTTAGCACCTGATGAAAAGCACGTATTGGTGCTTTTATCCTGTATTTAATATTCATTCATTCACTCATTAAAAAATGGAAACTAACAGATCACCTTTTTAATTATTATTATTTGTTGTTGTTTTTTAAGTAAACAGCACCTTTTCTTTAACCTAATAATTATTTTTGCTACTTTTTTGCATTTATGTATATAGTTTTATTCATCCTTGTTTCATAATCTTAAACTATGAATATTAAAATGTATTATATTATAAAATTAAGGTAAATATCACTTGTGAACAGAATATTTTATTCTGTGCTTTTCCACAATCACACTGTAATTTTGTCATTGTCAAAAATATATCATCAAATATTTAATTTTGTTTAAAAGATATTTTTTTAATTTTGTTTAAAAGATATTTTTTATTTAAAAAAAAATACATTTTGAGACATGGTGAAAATAATACTGCGGTAGAAAGGCTGTGTAACTGCTGTCATTTTGAAACAATAGTACTAACAACAAATCAATGTATTGAGATATTATGTCGGCTACATCTGTCAGTGAACTAGTATGATCCATTTATTAGTTTATGTTTTAACATCTGCTTTGTTCTTCTAGCATACACTTGATAGCATACTAACATGTTATGCTAGCCAGTTCCATTAGAGTAAACATGTTACGCTAATTAATTCTATTAGTGCATTAAGTATCTATCAGCATATTAGCCTGACAACCTAACTCATTCTGTTAGTGAGATCCTAGACTACAGTGTCATACTGTACTAACCAATTTTATGCTGCGTAATGTATACGACCGGAATATTAATATGCTATTCCATAATCAAAGTGATCCATCAGTTTATTAACATGCTAACCGGTTCTGTCTGCGTGTTAGCTGTGTGTGTGAGAGTACAGCTGGTTGTAGTCTGTTCACTTGAGTCAATTATGCATAGACCAGGACTGTGCCACTGCTGTCAGATCATATGATGAATGGGCCAACTTGACAAGATGCTGAGGAGCAGAGGCCTCTGTGATAATTGGATTATTTACACACAAAAGCTCAAGAGAACGATGCATGCCCAACTCAGCGCTCAAGCAGAGGAAGAGTCCTATAAAGACAGGAAGGACTTTAAGACTTTTAGGCAATTGTCTAAAATAATCAGTTCATGTAGTGGCTTACAATAATACAGTACATACTAATAATTCATTATTATTCTTCTTAATAAGTTATGTGTATATATATATATATTAAAATGTGATAAAGAAATATGAATTATATCTAATATTATTACATGCAAACCCAAATGTGTTTGCTTTTTATCTTTGCACACCAGTGTTTTCTTGGCTGCGGTAGACATAGAGCGTAAACATGCTCTGCACGTGTGATGTTGTTCATTCAGCAATGAGAGTTGCCGCACACTACTTTCATTTTGTTATGAAGCATCTCTGTTTTATTTTAGCCAATAAAAGTTTTTAATGCAGAGTGATTTTTAACATTGGATTAATATGTAAATTTCCACCTGGCTCCCCGTTCTATGCCAGCTCATATGATGTTTTTATGAGTTTGCTTTTGAAAATGAACAGAGCCCCTGCAATATAAAGAGTGGAGTATTAAAAGGACAAAGAACCAAGCTTGCCCTCAAAATAGTAAATCCAAACAAATTGGAAATGTAGTCGTTCACCTAACGCCTGATTATTTTTAGCATTTGCCGTTTGACTTTGATCCGACGGAATTCATGTAGCAAAAGGAGACATCTGAACGGTTTAGTTAGCAGAGTATTCGAGCAGTGTCTGTCTGATACTGGCGGGAGACTGAGGCCGTTGTTAATCTATCTGTGAAATAGGGTGGAGATCCTTCAGCCTGTCTGGGAGCAACTTGAGGAAATTCAGAGGAGTTTAGGAAGACTCCAATATGTTTGGTTGAAGTCTTGTCACATGATCCAAGGGTAAGACAAAACACGCACAAGCTCAAGAGTACACCGTCCCTGACTCGTCACATAATGACCAGCATACGTAACTGTTTAGTCTTTTTGAGGTTAGTTCATCATTTAATGCTCTCCGGTACCGTAGGATCATAGATAGGGAGGGTGCATACATGCTGTTTCTCTAACTGCATAAATCCAATGGAAAATTCCTTAGGATTGTTTTTTATTAGGCTGAAGTTCCCAGGAGCACAGTGCCCAATAAAAGGCAAACCAGATAAAAGAGAGAGAGGGATTAGAGGAGGATGAAAGCTGTAAAATTTTCCATATTATATTGTGAACTGCTATGCTCACCTCTCTCAGTCCTACATTTGCCTCACCAAGGGCGAAGGCAAGAGATCTCGAGGAGGAAGTGCCACTTCTGGTGCTTGTAAGTCAGCCCTTTCCGATATCTTCTTCTGAAATTGCTTTCTTTGATTGGTGGAGAGGGGCAGCCCAGATAAATAAGGCCCATTGTGGTGCGAAGGCAACCTGCCTGTATTGCCGCCCTCGGCATTCACCCCCGCCTTCCTCCGCTATTGCGTGTGTAGGAACCGCATGGCGAGTCCTAGTGGCTCGTAAAGAGAAGGCAGAAGAGACATTGAAATATCTGAGCCCGGCGAAGATAAACAAACCAAGGTATTCATTGCAGACTTTATGAGCTGTCCGAAGAATCCTGTCCTCTGTCAGAGCTACAGGAGAGCGGAGCCAGCGTTTGGACTCCAAATCAGTGTACTTCGCACACAAACATATCAACTGTACTCCAGCACCTCGAGGTCCTTTCTCCCATCCCGCACGCACACACACACACATAAAGTACAACTACATGCAATAAGTATTTTAATGAATGAATAGATAAATAGGCTGTACTTTTTTCCCCGTCTGAGAATTGGTTTTCTCTGGCCTCTTCTATAGAACCATCTGGATCCTTCCTTTTCAGAGTTCTCCGCACTGCCCAGATGCTTCTATTGTGATGCCCTCCAAATCTTAATAAGCAGTTAAAATATTTACTGAGGCGCCTTTCTCTCCCACACCATTTCTTTCCCCCTCGCTTTTCTTTTTTATCGTTATTATTATTATTTATACCTTTTCAGGGACAAAAAAATGGAGATGTCCACTAAATGTGATTGATTGGGCCTAAAAATGGCCATTATTGCCATTAAGACCCACATGTCAGCTGCTGCCTTTGTGCCGGCTGTATCTCTAAGCTAACCACTGATCCATGAGAGGAGGTGGGGGAAGAATGTACTGCCCTGAATGAAATGCCCATTTCTCTATGGATCCTGCCTGATTCAAAATACAGCTGCGAGGAGGAGGAGGAGACTTATAGAGAGAGAGAGAGAGAGTGAGCGAGAAACAGAAAGAAAGGAGAAAGTTTAAGAAAGGGGGTAAGGAGTGAGACTTTTTCTTTACGGGCATACAAAAAAGGCTTTTGACAAAAAGATTAATAACTCTAGCTAGCTAATCAAAATTCAACACAGTGATAAGCTTTGCGACTCTTTTTCCCCTCCTCTCTCTCTCACCCGCTAATGTATTCATGTGTTTTACGTGTAAGACGTAATTAAATTTGCTCCACACATATGGATAATAGAGCATGGACTGCCGAGTGAGTTGGTGGGGCAACCGTGCAGGTTGTCTAAATCGTTCTTTTGTTTGCCTTGTATTTATTCTTACTCTAAAATTTTAGGTGAAACAAAAAACCTACAACAAGTGTTTTGGAGTGAGAGCGCCTGAAGGGCAGGGGTGTTACAGAGACACAAAGACTTTCTTGCTGTTCTCTAGGTAGCACAATATAATGTACAACAGCAGGTGTTCATCATGCAGGGATGTTGGAAATGGAAGCTAACATGTATTCAGCTGCACATGTGGTGTGTTTTCAAAATGAAAATTGGGAATTGATTATGTATTCATTAGTTAAAGTTATTCATTTAATCTCAAAGTTAATGAATACAAATCACTTTGCTTTTCTGGCTTTTATTCATAAGTCTATGATAAAGTACCTTTTCAAGCTTAGAGATGTGCTGTATGCTGTGTATACTTACTCAGAGCACATTCATTCTGTTCCTGAGATGTGACATATTTGCACAGCAGTTCTGGGCATGTTGTGTATATTGAGTGCACTTAACACATTTACCAAACATTTATCATTCTGATGACATGGGCAATGAACGTAGATGAACGGTGCCATTTCTGACCTAATGAATCACCGCACACACACACATACACACACACAACCTCTAAGTTGCACTTCCTGTGCACTAAGTGCTTGCACATTTTCACATCATCACACAAATATTGTGTGTGTGTGTGTGTGTTGTCAGTCTGAAAGCTTTTATTAAGAAATATGTTTTGCAGGCATTGTTAAAAGCAGGAAATAACATTGAAACAACTTCCTCAAAATTTTTCTATACGTGCTTATCAGCCTTATCTCAGCTTTATCATATCAGCATCATTTGAGTTCATTTAGAAATGTTATATTTAGAACTGTTTTCTTATCATTATCTCTCCTGTAAAAAAAAAAAAAAATATATATATATATAATCCTATTTATAACATTTATTTAGTGAACTTTTAGCCTTGTAGATTCATTGAACAACAGCAGATCTATCATTTGTGTATCAAGGCCAGACGTGGGCTTGCTTGGTAATTATTAATACGGATATTTTCCCTTTTGTTTGCACTTTGAAATTTGTTTTAAAATTGTTTATTGTACTTTGAACTGTGCGTAAGATGACCACACTCAATGTAATCAGGGAATCTGTATTAAAGTTCACAGAAACATACAGCCACCACCAGATAAGTGTTTCTGTATCAGATTTGACATAATTCATGTTATTTGTATACTACACATATGAATGAATGTTGTAATTTATAAATATTAATTAGAATCAACACATTTTGTCTTTGAATTACATTTAATAACATCATAATGTATAGTAGGCTGATTTCTAGGCCAGTCCCATTTAAGCAATATAAGTGTTTTGCTCAATGGCCCGTGCAGTGTGACCTTCATGACCCTGTAGCTCACTCTCCCCACCTTTTTAGCAGCTCAAGACTGAAAGCACAGTACTTCTCTGTGATGAACCACATATCGACTGCCAGAATGACACCACCCACCAACATTTCAACTCTTCTACTTGTCACCACTGTTACTTTTACTGTAAACTCTCCCATTCAAGCAGGATACAGAACATTTTCAGGTCACTATTTATTTGACTGGACTGTAGCGATAACAGACACTATGCAGCACATGCAATGTGCAATGCACTAGCCTTACAGGCCTTTCTAATCCAGTGTCTGAGGTGATTTCTGGGGATGTCCAGGAGTTATCTAACATATATGGGGCTGGGAACAGAAAGGACAGCGGTCATCCATCTCTCTATCGCTCTGGTTTACTCATCTGTCTTCCTTTTCTCTTTCATTCACTCCATTAATCCCAGCTGATGGGGTTTGGACTGTTTTTAGCCTAATGTCAGCATGTGCAAGCACTACTGCTCATGGACTGAATGTGCAGTATGACAGAGATGAGGTGATTTGAAGTGCGGTCAAGCTGTCACAGATCAATCTATACATGTTTTCTCAGCTCAGGGGTCTAGCAGTGATCTGAAAAGCTTGGCTTATGAATATTAATTAGGTGATGTAACATTTGTTTAGTAGTCTTGCTAAAGGATTTGATTAAAGGCTGGTAAATGGGAGCTAGCCATATTAAGATTACTGCTTTCTTCATTTGTCCTGTCCGCTCTAGATGTGGACTACACTGTCAGAGACTCCTGCTTGGTTTATTTTTATTTATTTATTTATTTATTTGTTCATTTTTGTGTCAAAAAAAAAAAAAAATTCTAAAACCTCTAAATGTTTTATTATCTCCAATTTCTGTCGTCTGTTTTCCTATACCAGTTGTTATTTTAATGTTTTATTTAAATTGTAATAATCAAAAGGCTGAAATTGATTTACAATCTTTTTTATTATTATTATTATTTTAACAGCTTTAATATTTTTTTCTATTTTATTTTCTATTTTTATATTCTCTAATAGAGACACTAAATGTATTTCCACTTCATCATTTTAAAAGTGTATGTTTGGATCTGAAGGCAAATGCAGTTCTGCTTGATTCTTTATATATATATATATATTGTTACACAGCACTTTTTACTTTTAATCTCCCTCTTTTATGTGTGTATTCATTTATTTGATTGTTTGTGTTTGTTCATCCCTATAACATACCTAAAGACTTCTTTCTCTGATTCATTTGGAGCTTGTGTAGTAAAATGTGGAAGTAAATGTACAAGAATGTAGTATAGAGACAGATTGTGACAGTGAATTCTTCTCATTACATCATATCTTTACTCAGCTGGTGAAGTTTCGGAGTGCCGAGGGCCACCCGCTTTTATTTACACCGCTGCCGGCTGCGCTCTTCCACTGGAGAGGAGAATCCTGCTCTACGTTCACCACAAGCCGTCTTCAGGATGAGGCCTCTATCACTCTTTCATTTTATCTTGCTTTTTTAACTGTCTCGCCCTCTCTCTCTCTCTCTCTCTCTCTTTCTCTTCGTCTCCCCCTCGCTCCACCTCCCCCACCATCACTGAGTGCTCTTCGTCTCTTGGTTTCTGAGCATAGGCAGTAACAGTTTGTTTTAGTTATCTGACGTTGCGGTGCCGTTGCATAGAGGTTATCTTCTCACTCTCTCTGCAGATCGCATTACTGCCTGCACCGGGCCCTGACCCAACGCAGAGTTCACCTTAGAATCTGATTCTTATCATTACCTCTGTGATAAATAGAGCGGGCTTACTATGAGATTAGTCTCTTTCTCTTTCCCACACATACACACGCACACACGTCCTAGAGCTCGGCTGTCATCGCTGTGCTCTCCAAAGGAAGACACACACTCCCGTGGTTCCTCTTCAGATTTGGGGACTTTAGAGAAAAAGGAAAAAACACACACTGATTCCCCGGTGTCTGCTCTCAGATCCCGCAGGTATCAACATAAAGCCTCGCTCATTGCCACTGAGTCACATGACAAGTCAAGCTCTGACAAGTGCTCTGGAGGAATCGATTTTTCACACGAAGATTATCACCTGTGTTTCTGAGAGAGAAAGTGAGAGTTTGATACTTTCTGATGAGTTCTTCCAATAGCAGAGGTGACGCATCACATGCTCTCACAAAATAACTCGTCTCCCATCTGCCCCTTTAAATTGTGTCATTTGAGCACTGTATAACATAATTTTGCATAAGGATGTGATGGTGAAGTCATCCATTTGTGTGTTTTTGCGAGTTTCTGTGTGTGTGTGTGTGTGTGTGTGTGTGGTAATATATATCTGAGGTATATTGGTTCCCTTTGACTGCTCTGTCTCGGCTGAATCAGTCTTCTTTGATTGATTGGTCTCTAAGCGCTCACACACACACACACATGCAATACTCCATTCTGGCAAATATGGAATTCATCAATAATGTTCCCTGCAGATCCCTCATCCTTGAGGGGTCAAAGGTTAAACTGGAACCATGATAAAAAGAGCTCAGGGGCAAGATTAGGGTCTGGAACTGTCACACACACTCACACATGTGTACACACAAATGCCCCACACGCAGTCTCTTTTGCTCACACACACACACAGCAGCTGGGTCCACTCAGCTGGCAGTTTTAATACAAGCCTGACTGAGTGTGTTAATGCTCTGATGCATCTGCCTTATGAAACAAAGGTCACAGTACCTGCCCGAAGTCCTGAATCTAAAACATATCTATCAATCTATCTATCTATCTGTCTATCTATCCATCTATCTCTCTATCCATCTATTTACGTATCTATCTATCCATGTATCTATCTATCTATGAATGATGTATATGTTTATTGTTCTGTTGTTTTTTTTCTGTCTGTCGTTCTGTGCATCATTGTATCTATCTATCTCTGTCATGTTCTTCTATTTTGTCTCTCTAAGTGCTGTGTATGTTTGGGTAGTCACTGAGCTGGGCCAGGCCCTTTGACCTCTTAAGGCTAAGCCCTATTTGGTCCAATTATTAGCCAAAATGACAAATTTGATGTCCTTTCAAAAACCTCCATATAAAAGGCTGCATCTCCCCATAGCGTCTTTGGCCAGTGACTAATAAGAGCGAACTGGTCCTTTAACGATGAAAGATACACCACACTACTCCTTGGAGGACAATCATTCCCACAATCCCTACCGTGTTGTGACCTCTTGCCCTCTCTACGGACACTGGATACAGGGATCTATAAGTTGATTTGAAGGCTCCAGTGACCAATGCTGAGCAAAACTGACCATTGTTGTTGCCTTGCGTGGTTCTTCTCCTGCGTTCAACACCAGAGGTCTAATCCCAGTTTGGGACAGCCATGATTTAACACTCAGCTACAGTGCAAAACTGTGGGACTGGAAGCAGAAAACATACTCTTGCACAAGTTTTTGTTGTAAAAATGCCCTGTCTGTGACTATGTGTGTGTGTGTGTGTGTGTGCACTAAGCATACAGAAGCAGTTGCTTGCCAAACACCTGCTCTGACAAAAGCATCCATAGGCTGGAGATCTGCTCCTGTCGTTTATTTTTTACACTTCTTCCAAATGGGCTGCTGTCTTTACAAGCAAGGTGATAATCCCACATTTTATAGCTGTTAAGATTGCGAACTGGCCTGCTTTTGAAGTGTTAAAACCCATGACTGGGATCTGGAAGACAGGAGATTTCTAAACAGCAGTCGCTCTAAGCGAGGCCTACTGTATGTCTCAGCCAAAGTGGATTAAGTCGTTAGGACTTAGGACTCCTCTTTACAGCGACGTTCAGGCCTGGAAACATGACTGTGGCAGGATGGAACATTTCTTTTGTGTAATGTATATAAAATTAAAAACAATTAGGACAAAAACTATCCCAGTGTTGCCCTCCCAAAATATCTGTAAGGAACAGGAGGAAGAAGAGCTGTGTGAGAACAACTGAATGCCATTGTTTGTCTGCATGTTGTTTTTGTATGAGGTCGTATATTGATGTAACCTCTTATCAGAGCAAGGCAGGTCAGTTTCATCTGAACAGCATTAAATGGAGCCTTTCATACGCGCACCTCCAATACAAACACTCTTCATTCAAGGCCAAATTGTTTTCCATGAAAAACTGATAAAAAAATGTGTTCATCGCTGTGCAAACATTGACCATTATTTACATCAGTGAGGCAAAAAAAATCCATTTTGTGTGGAAGGAACAAGGATTGATGACTTATAGCTGACAGGGCGTGGGAGGAGTGTTTCACGTCGTCGGGCTACTTGTTACTAAATATCTTTCTCACCCTTTCTCTCTGTAACTCTCTCTTTCTCTCTCTATGTGCATGGTATTAATATCAGAGGTTAAGTTTATTAACCTTGCTGGTAGATGATTTCAGACCCACTCAAGGTCTGCTAGACATAGAGGAGAAACACAGCTGGGAAAGTTCCCAGAATTCCAGAAATGTTAGTTGTTATGACCTCAGCAAAAAAAAAAAAAAAAAAAAAAAAACACAAAAAAAGAGAGTGTAACACTTCCAGGTCTTACTGTAAACAGCACAATGCTGGAATCAGTGGTCATTTAGTCATCAGATGTTATGGTAGAGTAATATTGTTTTGCCAGATGTTGTTTTCCCTTCATTTTTTTTTACAGCTAACTAGATAATTATCTTACATTTTCCAGGAAATTATGCATATATGTCAGAAGAACTGACTCAAACCACAGCTTTTATACAAGGCACATTATGATAGAGTGATTCACATAACTTAAATACGCACTTATTTCTGGACAATCCTGTTTTAGTTAAGCATAGGTGTAAGTGTCTGTCTTTGTACATCTGTGTTTTGTGGTCATGTTTGATTTAACATAAAGGGGAAAAAAAATTATATTAGTTTTTATTGCAATAAAAATATATGCATATTAAAATAATAAGTTGCAAAGAATTGGTACCTTTTTTAAAAAATATTTTGTTTTTCGAACTGCCGTCATCGTCCCAGGATGCCAGGGTGGGATCTATAGTATCTTGTTCTTGTCAGTGTCAGAGCTGCATGTTCAGCCTGTCTGTTCCCAGCTGGAGGGACTGGCTGATCAGAGCAGACAGGTGTTCACAACACAAGCACAAAGGCACTGCCATTGATGACTACATGTGCCAGGCACACAAAAATATCTATAAAATAGATCTTTCACTAGAGAAAACAGATAAGGTCAGGTGGTGCAGAAAAAAGAAAGGAAAGAAATCTATACGGCAATGATGCTGAGAAAAAACACTGTTAAGCAGATTTTTATGGTATGCAGCAAGAACCTTTCCAATCAGCGAGAATCTATGAGAACTGCAGTGTGGCTGTTTGTGCACACCGTAGCGTGGAAGCTAAAAGCCACAGAGGTATCATAGGTTTGAGATGCTTGTGTGGAAGTGAATGCACTTGATGCAATGAGTAAATGCGTATTTGTAGGCGATAGCGTGTCAGGAGAAAGCCACAAAGCCAGATATCATAGTCCTGGAGAATTTGTCACCACCGTAGAACAGCCACCCCACTATGTGCTGAATAAGTTGTGTGTTTTATGATGTACAAACTGTGTAAAGCTTCCTGCCATAAAGAATTGTGTGGATGCACACAGTGCAGCAATATCAAGCTAATTTGCTATGTTCTGTATATGATCTTTCACTCGAGGTTCGAAATTTTAATAAATTAAGAAAAGCTAAAAAAAAAAAAAAAAAAAGAGAGAGAGACAGAGAGGTAAATGTAAATTGCTCTTTCCCAAGCATTTCTAAGATTCATTATGTGCATAACTTACTTAATAGCATTCCATTCATGCTGGCTAGGCGCTATGTCTTCCCTACATGCACTGCAAAGCCTTTATATTCACTTGCAATGAAGGAGGGGGATGAATGGAGGCTGGGAGGGAGAGAGGGAGAGAGGGTGCAAGTGGGAATAAAAAACGTTTTAGATGTTAAGAGTTTAGTACATTTTCAACACGAAACAATCTCCAGAAGTGGGAAAAACGTGCTGTTTGAATTTTGATGCACAAACACACATTCACACACACACACACACACACACACATGCGCATAGATACACATGAACATAACAAGAAAGGGTGCATTATGTTTTTGAAAATAAAGCTTGGGGTGAACAAAAAATGTCGTAATAAAGGGGAAGCCACCGCAAACAGAGCTGATTAATCCCCCCTCCCTTCGTTTTTCTGTCTTTCGTTCTCTCTCTCTTTTTTCACACAGGCACACACACACATACCTCTGAAATGGTTGAAAATTATTCAGCGCAAGCTGTGGAGCTTTTGGCTGTGTTTAGAGCAAATGTAATTATGGTCTTGGGTAAGCAGCCTTCTTTTCTCTGCGTCTCTCTCTGTCCCACACTTCACTACCTGATGATGTCATTGGCCTTTGTGAGATCGTAGCAACTTTTCAAATCAACTGCTCGCCGTGACCTTTTCTTTCTCTAAAGTGCTTATCTTCTTTACTTCCATTTCTTGCTCTCTCTCTTTTCCCCCATCAACCATTTATCTTAACCAAAGTCTTTAAATAGTATATTAGGCCGCCGATATTGCCCTCTTCCTATTTGGTTGAGCGCTCGAGACACATTTATGCGTTTTAATGACCTAATCAAGAATGTTCAGGTTCCGCGTGAGGTTTTCACATTAAAAGCATGTTGTCGTGATTTTACAAATACATTGGATTTTGCAATCATTATATTTACTTTTTTTAAAGAAGCAGAAGTAAAAGAAAAGTTACGCCCACTGAGCGGTTCTGTAGTGAAACGGGTATAAATATAGAGTATAAGTGCATTTTGTTGCCATTATAAATTTTCCAGTACGTCAAAGGAATGCAAAAATCTGGAAAACAAATGTTGTGACAATTGGTCTGTTAGTCTGGAGAGGTTTAAAGAGCGTCTGCCTGTTCAGTCAGCGGTTTAAACATATCACACACATCTGCCCATTAAACCAGCGGTTCAACCATATCACACACATGCTTGGAACAGCATGGAACCCATCTCGATTAAATATAGGCTGGATAGATCAGCACAGAATAGTGCAACTTAGGAATGTTTGTTAACAACAAATGCACAGTATAACAGAGAAAAGTGTAATTAGTTGATTTATTTATTAAGCTCGGTTTTATATTAGCGCGATACAGAATAGTTGGCGAGATCATTTCTCAGCAGTGCATACGTTTTACATAAATAACGGCTTAAACGGACAGTGACAGTTAATGGTATAACATTCTATTGGTTATATGCACTGTATATGGCCCTTTAACATCCATTCATTCATCTGTTCTCATCTCTCGCTCTCAGCCCCCACCTTTACAACCTTCCCTCCCCCTTTCTTTTTCTTGTTCATCTCTTCCCAGAAAGAGTGATAAAAGACCTCCTATGTTACTAATTTGGCTTGCAGTTTATTAGTGATACTATTATCAGAGGGGCTCTATTCTTGCCTGTCGAACCGTGTGTGAGCGGGAGACAGCATACAGCTTTCAGCGCTATCCATAACTTAGACAGGCCAGTTATATACCCTCTTTTGTGTTTCTCTTTCCTCTCTTAATCTCCTCAGCACAGACAGCCCTTTTCTTTTCTTCAATCTGAAAATTAAGATCATGAATTAAGATCACTCACTGTTCTTTCACCTGAGTTTTTACAGCTGCTAAAAAGTTCATGCTCATATTGTGAATCTACACAAAACAAAGCACACAAAAGTATATTTACATATTTATTAACATAAAACATAAATCTACACTAAACAAAACACACAAAAGGTAATTAATTAATTAATCAATGTGTTTATTTATTTATTACAACATATGTTTATATGTATTATACGATATATCTATTAATATAATTTTTGTAAGGCTTGTTTTAATAATAACACTTTTCACTGTTGTGTTAAAAAGTATTTTTATCTTCTCAGCGGGACCCAAATGAGAGACTCTTGAGTATTCATCCGCTTCAGCAGTATAGGATCAAAGACGTCCTGCAACTCTGGGTTTAGCAGTTTGATAGACATGACTCCTCCCCTTAATGAGCAGCCTGTTGTTTACTTCCTCCAAACTGTCTAGCCTCAGACAGGTAGACAGGAAGTTCATCCCTGCCTTTTAGCCGACTGACCTTTGAACTTCCTGTAAGCGATAGATGGAATGACAAAAGACAGACAGAACAATAGAACGACAGGCATGCAGGAAAAACAAGAGAACGACAGAACAATAAAACGATATAAGATAGATATATAGTATAGATAGATAAGAACTCATATACTCTCGTTTGATTTATGTTATGTTATCCCTCTAAATGTATGATCCTCCTAGTGACCAATACATTTGAACACTGAACAAAACCATTAAAACATTTTCCCACAGCCCAGTATAAAGGTCTTTCTAAAAACACCTACTTAATAATATGTGTGTGAGATGGCTTGAATGACTCATAGATTTGTTCATTGTTTTGAGCACATGTAGTACCAAATCATGCATTTCCCTTATTACACAACATAATACACATTATGTCCATGAAATATGAGAATAGCTCGCCAAATGCTTCACAAGGTGTGAGTTTTGTGTTACTGGGTGTCATGGTTTGCAGAGTTCGGTGTGCGTCATGACTGAAGCTGGGACAGGGTAGACAGAGTGTTGAGCACTGATGTTTTTCAAACATGCCAAAGTTTACGACATAAAGGATTAACATATTTGGGGAAAACTCTGCCAGTCCACTATCTTTGTGTGTGTGCAAGAGAAAGAGAGAGAGAGAGAGAGAGAGAGAGAGCGTTATCCTTTGAGAACCAGTGAAACCAGGGAAAATTGTTTGTTGACTGCACAACAACAGTCGAATCTCAGCTGTCAACCTCTAGCAGACAGCCTGGAATTCCTTTGGGAAACAGATTAATAGTTTATTTTCATGGCAATTGCATTTAAAGAGGGAGAGAAAGAAGCAAAGTAGTTTTGCTCAAATGTAGTTTTTTTCCACCATTAATTCACACTTTTTTTTCCCACCTATGAATATACCTCATAATGCCTGTTGGATCTCGACATATCCCATGCATGGCTTAATATATGCTAATACAGGGGAAGGGGGAAATAATGTTTCTTTAGATGAACGCATTCTTTCAATCTGTCTGTCAGCGAGGAGGAGTTTTTTTTACCCCCTATTTAAAAACTACATAATATATGGGAATGAACTCTGGGAAAAAAATCACAGCTTTAGGAAAAAGAAATTCATCGCTGGTCTAAACAGATTGTCATCAAAGATGCACGAGACGAGACCTGAATTTTAAAAAAGAATGTTTAATGATATTTGCCCTCTTTCTCTCAAGCCATTGGTATGGTTATGTGACCCTAATTTTAGTATGAATATGGTGAAGTCTGCGCTCTTTATTTGCAGTTCTCTGTCAAGACACAAAATATAGACACACATGGTCCTATATTTATAATATTAGCATTATGGAATTATCAGTGAAATGGATCAAGAATAAATTTTGTTAGTGTGTATATATATATATATATATATATATATATATATTTTTATTAATTTAGTTTTATTACATTTTTTTATTCATTCATTCATTATCACATGGTATTGACTGTATTAAAAAAAATAAATCTGTAGAACTGGTGCATATGTTTTAGAACATGTTTTAGCTGTTAGAAAATAATTGTTAAGAGCTTTGTCTCCTCTGTCTTTAGACTTTGAAAGTGTATGTTTCTCCTTGAATTTTATTTTTGTGTGTGTGTGTCATCCTAACTTTTAAAGGTGTTAAAAAAGCCCTCAGAGGAGGTGATCGATAAGGCGTTTGGTCGTTTACTGTGCATTAGCAGCCACATTAGCCTGCAGTGGATTTATGAGGGAGCCCCTATAAATGAGGAGTGAAATCAGCATAGTGGACTGGGTATAAATATCTGTATAATGGCAACATTGTCCTATTGTTGTTGTTGTATAACGGAGCCATTATTGATTGTTTGTGTTTAGTATTGGTTGTTTTATCAGTGTGCTCAGGAATCATAAATCTGTAAAAGTGTAATCAGGAACATATGACGTACAGTTTGAGAACAATTACTTACCATATCCACATGCATGAAGAGTAAAGTGTCTAAACTGATCACCCCATCATTGCACCGGCAGGATGTTCTCGCTGGCAGCTAGACAAATGCCCAAGTTGAGCTTTCTGTCATTCTAAGAATTTGTGTTAGCTGTAAGGGTTATCCTTCCACTCTTCACTGCATTTCTGCTGAGCGCTGTCTCTTATTTATTGAAGGCAGTGAGAGCAGCATGTGAGATCCTTTCTCTCACACAGACATTGGTTATATTACACAGAGCATCACTCATGAAGATGGCTCGGGTCAGGGGGGGTTGCGTTGTGCCGGATGATGAAAAGGACATTTTAAATCTATCACAATGAAAAAGAGCTTGCTTAAATCACAACACATTGTGAGCATAAACTTAACAAAAGAAAGACTTTAACAGAACTGTAGATTAGGGATGAAAATCCTTTTTAAGCCAATTGTGTGTTAGTGTAATTCCTTGAAGGACATGCGGAAACCAATCCTCTCTCTCTCTCCTTGTAAAACCCTCTTTTGAGAATGAGGCGTTCTGCGAGATAACCCTCTGAGCCTGCTCAGGTTAGACCGATCACACACACACACACAAATGCATCCTCACTCTCACATACAACATATGGCTCGGCTTTTTATGTGGAATGGTCTAATTCCAGATTAAAGTTGGATTTCCAAACAAGCACCGTGCTTATTAGTTTAATTTATGAGTCTAGTATGTATATTATTCTCAGATCTATAGCAATAAACTGAGCTTCATAAGATGCTTAGTATTGTTCAAAATGTATTTAATAAGCATTGAAACATGTAAATATATAATGTCACCAGAAGTGGATTTCATATTATGGTGTCATAACTTCATGCCTCAATAACATTTTTAGAAATAAATCATTATCTTGAAAGAAAAAAAAAAAATATATATATGTATTTTTTTTTTAACTGTGTATATATATGTATATAAACTGTACATAGACATGTGTGTGTGTGTGTGTGTGTAAGTGCCTTGTTCTTTTTGTGAAGTGATTACCACATAATAAAAATTACTACGGGGGGTTTTAAACGTTCTCAAAATCAACAAAAGTTTCATGTGGGGTTAAAGTGTACTTTTGTATGTTTCGCAAATGTAGGTAAATGCATAAATAAATACATATTTGTGTGTTTGTGTTTGTCAGCACCAGTGAGCAAAGCTGAATCTTTCCCTACAGACAGTTAAAGAGTTTGACCCGTTGAACTCCTCTGCAATGGGACTAATGCAGATTACAATGGGACAAGCATTGAAAGACTTGACCAGCTGCTTGTAGTCTCTCTTTCTTATTTGTCCTCTAGATGTAAGAAAACCTTTCCTTAAAATCTGAAATAAAAATGTGTAATAGTTAACTTCAGAGCGTTACAGAAATTATAAAGCTGGGGAAAAACTACAGCAGTGAGTAATTAATAGGGTGTGTGTGTGTGTGTTATGAGAGCGGGACAAGGAAGGGGGGAAAGCAATAACTGGTTAGCATTTTCAAAGAACACTCATTTCAAATAAAATGCTTGCATTCCACTACAACGTCATCTCCTGTAACTTGTTATTTTTTTTAATCAGCTTTAATGGAATTTGATAAAAAAGGACATCTTATTTGGTTCCATAAATGCCCCATAAAACCAGTAGGTTAATGCTTACAACCTGTGAGGTTCACAGTAATGAGATTTTATAATTTCCCTCTAAAACCGGGTCCCTCTGTGCATGCGTATGTGTGTGCGTGTTTGCGACTTTAAAGCTGTGTAATTCATTATGCTTTGTCAGTGGATCGCTCAATGTATTGAATGTATTCTCTCTAAACTTACTGACTAGTATGGCAGAGACAGGCTGAATTACGCCAATAGGCCTCAGGATAGGAAGTTGGACTTGATTTACTACTCTGAATGCTGAGCTGAATCAATGTCCCAGCCCCACAAAACCCAAGCATTCCTCCACTCAAATCATTGTTATAGCCCAGAAAAGGGAGATTATGCAGCCCTAATGGGTTTCACTCGCTCAGCGTGTTTGTGTCAGTCTGAAATCATATTTAAAGCCCGACTTCTCTCTTCTGCCTCCTTCTCTTTGTCTTTTTGAAATGTGCCAAATGTCAAAATGAGATGGATCTGATGCGTTTGACTTGGAAAATCACTGGGAAAAAATAAATAAATAAATAAAATAAGCCTGGATGACTTAAGTGGAGCAAATATTAGAATGTTTTTGTTGTCCATGCAATGAAAGTCAAACAGGTTTTGAACTACATGAGGGTGAGTAAAAGATGACAGGGTCCCTTTAATTACTGAACACAGCCATATTCCCACCTAACCTTGTAGCCCTGGCCTCTATCTTAGTGAATGTTCATTTTTTCATTCATTTGTTTGTTTGACGCTTTCGCGGTAGTTGCCTGGGTATGTAGATGAGAAGTGTTGTGAATGTGTGTTCTGTTAAGAGAGAGCGAGTCTGTTTCCCTTCCCATGAGTGGAGATGTCATTTATCCCGATCAACCAAGAAGGGAGCCATGATTATATTTCCACAACTACTACTGCATTCATTTGCAAATCGCCCTCGTCCTGTTTCTGTCTCTCTCTCCCTCCCTCTCTCTCTCTTTCATCCCTGAAATACTTCTAATTTGTAATGAGAGCTGAGAGAAGCAAACATTTGGCTTTATTCCTGAGTAGCCGCTCCAATTCACCCCCTCTTTCTCACTCGCTTTCCCTGGTTTTTATTTCTAATTCTTATTGAATCTTTATCCGCTCTTCTCTCTCTTTGTTTATGTGACCTGCACGACCACTTATCTGTGGAGGGCAGAGTGCATCGGTCTGCACAAAACGATCACATTTACTAGTATCGCTGACACACAGGGGTGGTTTTGCAGCAATATTCCCACAATGCTAATCTGATCAGCTCTAACAGCCAGAGATGCGGGCCAGACTCAAGAGGATGCTGAATACTCACAGCGGCGTTGTGTTTTCTGAAGCATCGATTCAGCACTCGATACGGCTGATGAATCACACACCAGCCGACTGGACTGCCCCAGTAGACAAAACTCCAACCCTGAAATGAGAACACCGTAATGCCTTTAAACACGTTATTTGTAGAATGAATTCATCTCCTAGTCTAAACCGAGAGGGTTCACAGTTACAGAAATTTCACCATGAGGTCAGAATATTTTAGAGTACAGTCAAAAGTCATTACGAACCGATACTGACACACAAACTCTGCGTCTCGGCGGAGCAACGCATTTCACAGCTCTAACCTTTAGTCTGGGCTATTAGAACTGATCCATGTGGTAATTTTCTCTTTAATGAGCACCAGGCTCATTTTATCCATTGATTATGCAGAGCTAATATGTAACAGTGCGAATCGATGGAAAGTTCATTCACAATTTACCCATCACACAGCAAAACTAATTAGTTCTCGCATGCTATATTAATATATATTAGCTTAACAAGAGCAGGAAAAAAATCTGGCATTAATGTATACAGACTATGCAAAAGCCTCCAGTTTATGGGATGCAGGGTTGTGTGCGCCGTCAGTGTGTCAGTGAAATCAGTTGTTAGGCTTCTTCTTAAGGATTGTTAATTTCAGGAACGAGTTTGTGATCGAGAGAAAGAGAGGCATAAAGAAAGACGGAGAGAGAGCAAGAACAAAACATATGCTGGATGTGTTTGTTCCTGACCTCTTTATAAGGATACAGCATGGTTAAGCTTTCAGAATTACTTTGGATCAAGCCGGCACCATATGGACCTCTATCTTCTGCGCACTCAGATATGTCCATTACTATGATCCCCAGCTCTTTATTGCCTCTTTCACTCTTTTTTGTTCTTCACAGTGATTAACTACATCAAGTATGATGCTACAGTTAACTTACTTTTCTTTTTTAACAACAACAATATTAATAATAATAATAATAATAATCTGTGTAAGCTCATAGAGAAGCTGAACCCTATTGCATTTGGCAGGTCCATCACAGGTCTAAAACACAAAGACATGTGCAATTTAGAAAAACATAATAATAATAATGATTTTTTAATTAAGTATTATTGTTGTAATGAAATGATCAGGTTATAATATATTTTTGTCCTTCACATTAATTAACTGTATCAAGTATAAAACTACAACACATTTTCTTTTATTTTAATAACTTTAATTGAATAGTAATAATATTACCTATTATGATTTATAATGTCTCTCTTTTTGTTCTTCACAGTAACTACCTATATCAAGTAAAATAATACAATAAGCTTTATCTTAATGATAACATCAACTGAATAATAATAATAATCTATTATCTATTAGATATCTATTATCATTTCTGCGATTTATTAATAATCTGTTTTTTTTTTCTTCACTGTTCTTCACTTATAACAGTTAAATCTGCTTAATACTACTACTACTACTAATAATTTTGTTTTGTTTTGTAACTTAAAAAAAAAAAAAAAACCAAGTAAACAGCTTTTCATCAAACTTACCTCTTGCCCTAATTAGTATTGGTCAGTTTATATAGTGTGCACTTCTAAATAAATGGAAAATTGAACCAGAGTAGAAAAAAAGAAAAGATTTAGAGCAAAACACAGTGAGCAATGTGTGAAATTGGGATATTTGTCTTTGTGTGCTGTTACTTACTATTTCCTTGAGCGATTTGTGTGGGGACCCAGCAAGTGTGTGTTGGGACGTCAAGTCTTTGCTGTAATTACAGAGCAAGAGCAATTACAAAAGACAGAACGAGAGAAGAGAGCGAGAGAGAGAGAGCTAAATCTGTATATTATAAGCATGAATTGCTCCTCCTGATGTTACCTGGGCTTCCAGTGGTGAGAAGTGCAAATAATCCCATCAAAGAGAACAATGGCTCTCCACCTGCTGACATCCCTCCTCCTCTAGCCAATTACACACCGCTAAACATGTCCCCCTGAGCTCACTCCTTCTCAAACCCAGAGAGTCTCCTGCAGTCTCTCTCTCTCTCGTGCGCATGCAACTTTGTCATATTTTCTCTCTCTTACTGAAATGTTGAGTTTTCTTCTCTTGTGGTGCTTGCTTACCCACTGTGAGAGTGTGTTGAGGTGTGTGTGGGTTTGAGTGTCAACACAAAAGTAAATTTGCCTGTTTGTGTGATTTTCATATTGCTCTGATAGAGTGGCTGATTATCCTGGACGTGGGCTGTTGCTGTGGTAATGAGCTGACCTTCAGGAGCGGAGGTTAAGCTGTTTCGCAGTTGAGTTGTCAACACAGCAGGTCCATTGTGTCTGGGGTGGCAACCACAGAACGTCACAGTGTGTGTGTGTGTGTGTGTGTATCAGTGTCAGGGGCTAAATGTTTTACTTGTTGTGATTCACAGGCTATAGTGTCACTTATAGTGTCACCAAGTGTTTCTTAAATGTGTGTGTATATATATATATATAATATACACACACACAGTAGTCAAAATTTGAAGTGGATCAAAACCTTTCATCAAAGTTGTTCTAAAACCAGTGTTCTCGTTGACTACTCTCTCTCTCTCTCTCCCTCTCTCTTTCTATATATACACACACAGACACAAACACACCCACACATTCATTCATGTACTATTATCAAATCAGTAAGCAAATGAGAACTAAACATTATTACAAGAATCAAATCTTTTTAAACCCGAAGCAGTGCACTCACCATAATAATCACAATAAACAAAATATAATATAATTTAAAATATAATTCATGAGCCTAAATATTGGCAACATGACTACAACGTGTGGCATTAATATAGAATTTGTGGTAACAGGTGTGTTTATCTGCATTTTAAAAGTGTCTTGTCAAATCAGAATTTAGAGTCTGAGCTAGCCATTTGACAATTAACTATTTCTTGGTTATTTATAGACTTCTTGTTTTGTTGTTGTTTTTTTTTTTGCATGGTAAAAGCCCCTTCATTCACAAAGATTTTCTGCACAAAAGTCTGGATAGCGAAATTCTTTGTGTGCGTGAGAGATGTCTAGACCATGACACCGTTTCCCCCTCCTCAGACTATAGTAAAAAGCTTCATTTAGGGGTGGGATAAGAATAGGGTCGTCTGTGACTGCCCTCATTAGACTTATGGGAAAAGTCTGAGTCCGTGTGTGTGTGTGTGTGTGTGTGTAAGAGGATTTAATAATATTTTCTAAAGACGTTTTCACTTAGACCTCTGTCACCTCTCACTCTTAGCAGTGCAACATTCATCATCTCGATTAATTATTTTCAATTTATAAGATCTTTTTATGTAATAGATAAGATATAAGATTTATTAGATTAGTTTGCAACAGATGTCTGTGCCTCAACCTGTGTGTCTCCATAAGTTTGTTACGCTGCTGGCCAAGTTTAGGCTTGTTTTTACTGAGTCTGTTTCCTCTGTCTATGTTTGAAGTCTTGTCTTCACTGTCAGCTCCCTTCCTTATAAACACTCATACTTGTGTCACACTCCTGTCAAGCCATGAAATGTGCAATTAACAAGAGACATTACAGTCTATAAGACACACCCACAGGAGTTGACTGATGTCTTTGATAAGTCTTACATATTTAAAGGCATAGTTCCCTCAGACTGAAAATTCTATCATCATTATTTTTCTCACCCTCGTGTCACTCCCAACCTGTGTGAATATTTTTCTGCTGCACAAGAGATGAACACAAAAGAAGAAACTGCAAAGAATGTCGGTAGTTTTGGTGACCATTGAATTCCATTGTGCGGACAGAAACGCTTTCTCAAAATATCTGATAGAAAGTAAGTCATAGAGGTTAAAATGTCATAAGGCTGTTTAAGTTAAATGTCTTTTTTCTTTTCTTTTTGGCTGAACTGTCCCTTTAACTAGCTGAATCTAAATACTATTAAATATTGAAAATTGTTAGTTGCATGTGCATTTCAATTTTAAAGCCCATTTTATTTTCAGTTGATTTATTTTGAATAGCTGAAAATTAGGTTTTAGAGTTTGTGCAAACTTTAGGATCATACAGTCACAGGTAGATTTGGCCACAAGGGGCTGGAAGGAGTATATCTTCTTTCTTTTCATGTTCAACATAAGAAATTCCTACAGCTTTGAAAGGACTTGAGTTTGAGTAAATAATAACAAAACTTTAATTTTGTGGTTAACTATGCCTTTAATTGTTTTTTTAGTTGGTATTATTTTTGGTGAAAATATGAATGTTCATAAATGAATATGTAGACTATGTATTTATATTACATCATACTATTTAATTAATATTATATTAATATTTTATTACTGTTTATTATCTTCTTGTTAGACTGTCCATACTACTTGTAAACATTTATCGTTTACACATATATGTGCATTCTTTATGTGAATATGTATTTTATTATTTTGATGAAACTCTAATAAGCATGGTCACATATGCACAAACAAGTCCTCACTGTTTCTTCAGGGCTAAATGAGCCTATTGTCTCATGGCAGCCAGACCCTAATCTCTGCAGCTATTCCTGTCATGGCCGACAATTTGATAGTTTTTCACACTTGAGTTTTGCCAAGGGTTTGTATTTCTGCTGTCTGTGAGCCAGCTGCACTTTACAACCAATATCAAGTCTCCCTACAGACAAGCTACTGTAAGTTTGAGAGCCATGTACACTTTATCAGTAGCAATTCCACTACGGCCTCCTGTGTTCAGGGTAATGGTTTAGAAGGGAGGATGAGACTTTGTGTAAAAATCAGATCATCATTTAATAAATGCATAAATAAAAATTATTCATTTTAGATCTTAGGATTTGGGTCTAGGCAAAGGACCTAAAATAAATAAAATCTATATGTGAATGCATTTAAAGTAGGAAAAGCCAAAACAAAACATAATTACTGAAAGGGACACACAGACAGACAGTCTGTTTATTATTGTTGGTGCATAAAATAGTGCATAAGGTGAAGCTACTTATGCACTATTCTGTGACATATTGTTTTTAGTGTGTTCACACTGAGACTTCCAAAAAGAGAAAGTGCAGTTTTAGTGTCCGGATGATACACTACTAATAAGTGAAAATATGTGTGGAATGCACTCAACTATCACAACTTTAATTATATCACAAAGGGGGAGGGGCTATCTCTCTCCAAATATGATAGACAAAATAACCTTATGCATTTCACACACTACATGGTTGAGTGCACAGTGTATAAGTGTATGATGTGTCATTTGGGATGACCAATTAACAAGCTTGTGTTATTCAGTTCAGTTGCTCCAGTTGATTTGTGGTTAATTTTTTTTTAATTATTATTATTATTTGTCTTTTTCACATATTAATACACATTTTCCTTTGCAGTCATTTATTTAAATTTCATGTGAATAAGCATGAGATTTTATCATGTTAACACTAATGGGTTGTAAGTTTGCATGCAAAAGAAAAATCTGCATATAGATCATTGCCTCATAAATGTGGGCAGTAATGTACTCATATACAGTTTCACTGATTTCTGAATGAGACAATTTTGTAGATTATCTCTTAATATACTTTCTTTTAGGTGCTGCAGAGGATGTTTTGAGTTCTGAAAATAACAGTTACATGTTTTCAAAGTACAATAAACTCTTATTTCAAAGAATGTCCTATGATATAACCCCTTTAAAGTGAAGGAAAAGGAGGTTAAGGGGAACAGGGGGTCCAAAGTTACAATGTTGTTATTTTAGTGTGTTATGTGCTGAACTATGAGTAGTACAGAACAAATATTAATCTATGTGCAGACTTTGTTCCCTGTTTTCTGGAGCAGGCCCAAAAGCCCCGTCTAGCCCGCATATGTCTTTGTATGTGTGTGTGTATTTATGCTGATTTATTTCACAAACCCTCTCTCCGGTCTAGATGATCACCTCCTCCTTCTTTTGTCACCCATGTGTGAATGCAGAAGCCTTTGACCGGTGCTGACAGAACACATTTTTCTTCCTGCTTAATATGCACTCTCATACTTCATAACAAAAACTTCACCCAAGGCGAGAAATATCAGAGGACGTTGTTCACAGTTCAGTGTCATGATAATGTCACGTGGTGTCACGCGTAAGACGAATTATCTGACGTTTCTTCGGTGTTGTGACACCTCTGTGTGATGGGGACCGCATTGTGTCTAAATCATTCAAAACAAGTTGCTGAATCATTGTTTCCTTCATTGAACGTGCCTGAGCCACAGAATGATTTACATTCACTGTTGTGGTTTAGATTGTGGTGTAAGTGAAATATAAGCATTCTGACCAACGGAAGGCAGTATGGTTAATAGAGATATAGTTATTTAGCCATGAACATTTGTCTGTTAATCGGTTGATCCGTATAAATGTGTATATAATCAGTACTTATAACAGGTGTCGGGTAAATTTTGGTGTGTTCTAGTTCTCAGAATTAGGTCAGACACATATACAAAAGTCTCTCATTGTCTCTGACTGCTTTTCATGAACAAAAGATATTTGTTATTTGCGATGAATTCTTTACAAGGTACATAGAGTTGGGGTTGAGACTAGTAGTTATGGTACACGTTCTTCTCCTTGTGGGCAAAACACATTCACAAGCAGGTGTTTTACAGGAAGCCTCAGCCTTGGTGTTAAATTTCAGAATGTTTATGCTTTTCTTACAGCATTTAATTTTCTCATGCCTCCCACGGGCTGGAGGAGGCCTGAAATGTCCTCTTCAGTTGCTTTCTTATTTTATTCTCTAGCAAAATGTCAATAATAACATCATTTCAGGTCATGGTTTTATTCTTTTCTTTCTTTTTTTTTATGCTATCACACTGCCACAAACATTTCATCGTATTTGGCTGATAGTATTATCTAAAGATACCTTTATCTAACTGAATTTGTTTTCCTTTAGAATATCAGTTTTGTAGTTCATTGACGTCTGTGTTGTTCTGTAAGCTTCATCCAGTCTGATCATAGAGGAATTCAGAGTACAAGACACACTGATGCAACATTTAATCATTCATAGTAAACATAGTGAGCAAACATGTATTCTCAAAGGCTCTCTAGAGCAAATCGATTCGTGCTGTAATCTTTGATTTCTGAGAATGAAGGGAATTTGCTGGAATAATTGAGAAGTGATAGAGGTCGTTTTGAATGCTCCTAAACATCTGAAATGTAACTCAAGACATTTGCTTGAACGCTGTCTTGACTTTAATCCGAGGACGGTTTTAAGATGGACAAATACACACAGACAGACGCAGACAGCCCTAAAGCTGCGACTTATTAATCTGGCTCGATTATAAGATGCTCTTTATCCCTTTCAATCCTGACCCCATTACACAAACACTGTTTACAGTAGCTGTATGGAATGTCAAAGAATGTCATATTTCATTTGTTTGCATTGCATTTAACATTTGCATTTAACAGCATTTTGTACTAGAGAATATAAATGACAATTTAATCAGTGATTATATGTTAATCATTAAGTGATCATTGCATCAGCACTAAATAGGTTCAGATATTTTGTATTTATTTATTTTACTTCATAACAGAGAAGGATTATAGCTCAGATTAATTTTATATTTCATTAAGAAGAGCTTGGCCACAGATGTCTTCAGATCTCCTCAGCTGTATTCTGGGTCATTGCGCCCACAAGCTGAAAATTAATACTGATAAAGTGACCCTGTATTTGTCCCCTGAACCATTCCTTTCCCAAACATAATTGTTTCCATAGTAGGAATGTAAGCAGTGAGCATTAAGGTGGACTGCACAATTGATTGAAATAAAACCAAAATCACTGCTGTTCTCTGACAAAGTAAAAATGTGAAGAAATGAATACAGCCATAAATATTATTATATTATATTATATTATATTATATTATATATATTAGAATTGTACATATATATAACAATGTATTAGTACAATATATTGTTAATTAATGTTTAATTACTCAATTATGTGTGTTGGGAAAGGACTTTATGTAACTAGGATGTTGTGTCAGCATATAACATATTCTCCTATGAATTTCTAAGTGTGTCACTTTACTGCACTCAGCTTATGAATGATTTCAGCGCTATAAACTTAGCAGTGGATCACAGAGTGATAAATCACTCAAATACACACACACATGTACTCATACAGACTCATGCGTAGACAGCGGAGCAGTTATGAGGATGATTCTTGCAACTTAATATGGTTTAGGCTTGTTAAAAGCAACCTCTCATAAATCAACTATCCGAGGCTGTTTTTCTTTTCTTTCTGTGATATTATAAGGAAGAAGCAAGAGGGAAAGCTTTACAGACAGAAACTCCTGAGTCATCATTCTGATTGGAGAGGTTCATGTTTAGTCGTTCTTATTATGGGTTAGAGAAACAGTATTTTAGATGAGTATCTTAAAGAAACAGTCTTGTTGGCTTGTTAAGTGTTGAAATACTTGTACTCAGCCTTGAACAAAAAAAAAAAAAACATGGGTACATTTCTCTAAGCTGTGTCACAATATTTTTCAATCATTGACCAATTTTAAGAACATTATGAGTACTTGTTGCAAAGTCTGGAAGCTCACAGAACAATATTATGAAGTAGATAGAGATTTTCACACAGTCGCTTTCTCTCTTTCTCAGAGGGCACTTCAGCTGTGTGGGCTGGGGTAATGTGTGCCCTTCTTTACAAACCATTGTATCAAATACATTAGTATGCTTACATAACCCTCAGTCTGACAGCATACTGTTTGACTATATATATGTTCATTGTGCTTGTATGTGTGTGCTTACATGCATATAAATATGCGTGCGTTACCGGTTCTCTTCAGCAAGGGTTATTAGTGATGACATAGTAGTGAGTCACCCTGCCCTCCCTAGTGTGAGTAACAGCAAGCGTCAGTTACAGGAATGCGGACATGCACACACACACACACATGCACACATAAACACACAAGGAGAGTAGAGAACCCACGCTCGTTCATACATTCTCATTACTGAATCACTCAGCAACAACTCCAGCCACTTGTAATAGAAACTTCCTGAGACATCACAAAAAAAAAAAAAAGACAAAGAAGAGAGATTTTTAGCAAAAAAAATTATGTATCGTTCCAGATGAAGGATAAATACACTGTTATTTGCTTGGATCAAAGGAATCATGAGAAGAAAATGAAAAAATAAATATATATATATATATATATATATATATATATATATATATATATATTTATAAATATTCTGAACAAATTATTAAAAGATGTGTCATTCAATATCAC
>JAUCMS010000127.1:15120061-15134351 GCA_032357445.1 Enteromius radiatus
TCCATTTCTGCCGCCCCCTGGATGTACGGCGCCCTTAGCATTTGCCTATACTGCCTATGCCACGGGCCGGCCCTGGCGGTAAGGGTACATGAATTACTAGGAAACTTTTTAAAATGGTGACTTTAAAATACTAAAAACCAGTGTGTTAGTTGCAGGAGTCTAGAGCTTACAAAAAGATGGAAGATGTTAACAAGAATGAAAGTTTGTATATGAACTGCCATGTGTTTGTGCCATTTAACGATAATGATAATAATTAGTAAGCAAATTTGGCATGCTGACCGGGGGGCGAGCCGGGAGGACGGCGGACTCCGAGCCCTAGTGATTTGAACCCTAGCGAGGGCAGAGCTCGTCCCCGTGAAGGAAGGCGCAAGAATGGCGGAGAACAATAAGGGTTATATAATAAGGATTAATGTTTAGGTGTCGTCAGTGTGTTAGTATTGTAGGCTGAAATGCTGAAAATACATAAGTAAGTTATTGGTTTGTTTAGTGGCTGTAAATGTGTCAGTATCATACGTTTCAGTGCCTAAAAAAACACATTTTACATGAAATACATACAAATTATCATGAGATCACTTTTGCAAGTTATGGTACTGAATTCCTTCTCTACCCAGACATTGCTGTTGATTTATGGGCTATGCTGTTTAAGAATAAAACAGAAATTTAAGATCAAAGTCATTTTGTGTTTTGTGTACATTGTTTGCAAAAGCTTCAAATTATATGTTCACATTCATGTCATTTTACATGCCGTTTTATGCCATCATTGATAACACACTGGTATTCAGTATTTCAAAGGACCAAGTCACCACTTTAGTTGAGGGGCCACGATGAAGCCATGAGAAACTAATGCTTAGTTAATGATGAGTACTGTATTTGGATGTGAACAGAATTTACAAGCTGTGCTGTGATTGGCCAGTGGTGAGGTGTGTTCATTTACCTGGAGGGCTATATGAACATGCATAATAACTCATTTAAAAAAACAACAACAAAACATTAGTTCTCACATTAATTGATAGACTGTTCTAGCCTGTATGTATGATGCATGAATGAGGTAATGTGGATTTTTGTAAATTAATTTAGTAATTCTATAGATTTATCCAAAGTAGATAGTAAAGACATTTCTTTCTTTCTTTCTTTCTTTCTTTCTTTCTTTCTTGTGAACAAAGAAAACATCATGATCATGTGTAATAAATCATAAATCATGATGATGTACCCATCTTAGTTAACATCTTAATTAATGTGTAGTTCATCCATGAAGTCATGAATGAAAGACTTTGAACTCATGTTAGTTCCTGATAATTCATGAGATATTACTGGATGAAGTAAGGCATAATTCATGCATTAATTTATGCATGAATTCCTAGTAATTCATGTACCCTGACTGCAAAGTGTTACCTAAACATTTTATGTTTTGTCAGTGAAGCTCCCCTAAAACAAGACAAGCGAGAATGAGGTCTGTAGCAATGTTAGTGTATAAACATGTAGATATTTTGGTAGCAATGTCACGTGAACTAGGAATGATGAAAAGTGACTCTATTATTCTGTTCAGCTCTCTCTCTAATTTTCTCTTTTTCTTTCTCTCTGTCTCTCTATTTCTGCTTTCTCTGCCCTCATTCACCCTAAAAATTCATTCTTCATTCTCTTTCATTTACTTGAGTATTCAATTACATTTCTGCAGCTTCTCTCTCAAAAACATTCTTTCCTCTTTTGCGCACACACATACACACACTTATTCTCTGTCTTTCTTCAGGTGATGGGTCCAGTGTGTGGCCTGAGCCTTTCAAAGTAATTAACCCTCTCACATTCCTATTTCCTTCTCTCTCTCTCTCTCTCTCTCTCTCTCTCTCTCGCTCTCTCTCTTTGATCCTGTGAGCGGCTGCTGCAGGCTTCATTAAGTTGAGGTTCCTTTGTGTGGGACGCTGAGAGCTGCTTCACATCCTTCCTGTTTGCTCTGGTCATCATGTATCACAGAGTTGACATCCCAGAGAGAGAGCAAAGCCGGCCAGCAGTATAGCGCTCACACACCCCTACTGCAGCTGCAACAAAACTTTCAATGCATATATTTATGCACTTTGGAGTATACTTTAATGCATTTAATGAATTACATCTAGTACTGGATGGAAAATTACATCTAGTAGGAGAAAAAGTAAGTTAAATGAAAATGGCAAATATATATATATATATATATATATATAAATCCATAATGTTATGCTTTGTTCAATCACACTATTATAAGCACCTCTTCAGACAATCCCTCTAATTATGTAGGTATGTTTGTATGTGGTCGTTTTGTTGTTCTGAATGGGTGAGTTTTTGTCAAGAGGTTGCCTTCAGTAGTTGGGACACACAGGCTTTTGTGTTGCCGTGTGTCTGTTGCTAGGTGCCAGGGGGCAGGATGTTTCTCCTCTTTCCCTAATGAGTGTGGAGTGCTTCTCACTGGACACAGGCCAGCTCCTGCTGCACACCTGGGGAAACCCGGACACGCTGCTCACTGCTAGGCTGAGCTCAGCTAATACTGTACCTCTTAAGTCTTAACACTCAACACCTCTCACTGGAGCCTGAATAAAGATATCACACAGGCCACCTCTAATGGACATGCAAGGTGTTGAGGCCCAAATGAATCCCAGCAGCCACACGTTTGCTTACACTAACACCTCCTATTTATTGTATTTTACAATAGATTTTTCTCTACACTACCGGTCAAGTGTTTGGGGTCACTATGAACAGAACATTCTATTTATCATAGAATACTGGAAAATATAAAACCGTTTGTTTCATTTTTGATAATAAGCAATGATTCTTGAGCTCATATAAGCATATTAGAATGATTTCTATGGCTATTAAAATTTCAGCTTTGCCATAAAAGGAATAAATTACAGTACATTTTAAAATAGGTAAAAATTTAATTTAGAAATATTTTATTTCTAAAATAAATTTGTGCATAACAGACTTTAAAACATTGAAAGGTGCTTTACACTTTTAAAACCAGTTGTCCAAGCAGATAAACTAGATTAAAACAGTAAAGACCCTCTTAGGTTCTCTTAGTGTTGTTTAGTTGATATACAATGCTTTACGCTCACGCATGTATTACATTAGAAAATATCATATTTTGCAATTCAATTATGGGTTACTGTTTTCCCATAGTTCCACCAAATGATTTCTTTCTTTCTTTTTTCATCCTAGATTACCATTCACCATTGGGAATTTATCCAACTCTACATTATAGTGTTATGTGTTTTTGTATTCTGTCTCTTGTACCCCTGCACCTGTGTGTGTGTGTTCAGATGTACCATAATGAGCTTTGATGTTCCAGCTCCACCGTCTGCCGAGAGTTTTTTTCCCCTCCATCTAAATATGAGCTAGTAAATTATCTACTATTCTCATTGGAACATCTCCCATTAAATCAGCACACATTGTAATCTTTGTGTGTGTGTGTGTGTTTTCTCACACTCCTTCGCTGTCATATAGAGAGGATACCCCACTAATCATACACCCCCGATCTCACAACCTCCCCAAAAAACACACAGACGCGCACACTCTCCCAGTAACACAAGGTGTGGGTCGACACCTCACAATTACTCGCTCTGTGTTTGCCGAGAGGAGGTTTGTGATTCGCACTAACCCTTGTACAGGAGCCTGAGCTCAAATTACAGCCTTGGCCTCTGCGCTGGGAACTTTATTTACTCTGCCACCTTTTCTTTTCTTTCTCCGTCAGTGACAGTCGACAACAAAACCTAATTAGAGCTTTCAGCCCAACGCCCATTAACAGCAACCCGATCCCTCCGCAGCGCAGAAAAGACGAGGAAAATAATTATGACATTCCTGGTATTAAATCAATGGTTATGTCTTTATCTCCACCGTGGAAATATGATTTGCTGCGGTACAAATTGTGGGACCTGCTCTCTGTTTGCTCGCACTTAATTACAGCCGTGGTATTTACAGGAAGTCATTTTGTTCAAAGGCTTTTTGCCAATAGAAGCAGCATGTCTTCAGCTCCCGTAAGAGAACGCCACTGGCCAACACGCTGTGTACCATGAACCAGCGAGGAAAAGATGCATGTGCGTAAAGCGCGCTCGTCGTTAGGGTCACTTTGAGGCGTAAAGAGGTGTGAGCGAAAACAAGTAAAAAGCCTAGATCGAATGAACTGGAGAAAATGTGCACACACATTATGGCCATGTGTGCACTTGTTCACACATCGTGACTGTGAGTTTCAAGGAACACAAGCTTCTCCGGGCTGATTTAGTGACTCAACCATCATAGGAAAATAGGAAAAGTTCTACTAAATATCAAAGTGCATTATCCCATGACATGCTTTCATGAATAATCGTCTTGTTACTTTCCAGATGCTTTTCATCTAACCTGATGAGTGCAAACGGACGGGCCAGACCCCCGGAGCAAACTCGAGTTGGGTGTTTGGCTCCGGGACACAATGGGGATAAAGCTAGATTCTGTCCTGTTCCTGGGAACCGAACCTGCAATCTTTGCGTTACCCATCCTGATCTCCACCGATTAGGATTACATTTATTCATTTGTAATTCGCAAAATGTTAACCACATTTATATCAAACAACCTGGCAGGCACTGTGGGCCACTTACATTGCAAACTGGTAAATCTGGATCCATTTATATAGCTGTTTTCCACAGCGTACGAGTTGTGTATCAGACATTGTTATTCATTATGGTTAAGCTCTTCCTTTCCACTTATGCTGATCCAATTTAAACCTGTCTTGACTGCACGCTGGATAAGGCAGAAAGCCTCTCTCTTCTACACTGCAGGTAAAGGGCATGTCAAGAAACTATGATTACATTTGCGAGTGTGTGCGTGCTATTAAAGTTTGAATCTGTGACGGTGGCAAATGTTAGTCAGGCAAGCGCTGGAGTGTCTGAGAACATGTTGGGGGCAAAGGTGAGATGGGCTAATCTGCTAATCCAATTGAGCGGCTGTGTACAATTCACATGATCCCGTATTCCCTGAGACTCAAACACACATACATTTTAAAATATGAACCAGCCGAGTCGCGTATCAAATGCTGGTTAAAGCCAAAGCACGCAAGCGTACTTGCAGTAACTGAGCGTATGAACTCTCTATCGCTCTTCCTTTGTCATGTGTATGTCTAGCCCTTGTGACATGCCATCGTTTGATGTCTCTGTGAGCGGATTATCAAAGGTGACTTCTGCAACCCGGGAGAATTCCGTCCCATAATTGGCAGAATTTATTAACCAATTAAAAGTGCATTCTAAAGAGCGTCACCGGAGTTATTCTGCTGCTATTATTGGCCCCTGTGATCCGATCAGCTCAGAACATCGCAGACTCAATCTGTCTACATCCTGCATAATAACAAGACATCTCGCCACTCAATGACAGCTCAACTTAGCTCAGTTGTGCTCAGCCTCAGCAGATTATGTTAGACATAATTCTGTAGGTTTATGAATCTGTGCAATTCATCGTTCATATCTGTGCAGCACATCTGTTCACAGTCACATCCCCTATCCCATTCCCAAGCTGTACCTCACCCCCAGGCTCAGTGTGTATACATGTGTGTATGGTTATGTGTGTGTGTCTGGATAATTACAGGAGGAGAGGGTTGCTCTTCCATGACGTAATGCGCTTCATTAGGATTGCAGAATTTAGTTATATTCATGAAAATTTTCTCTTTTTATGGAATTTTACCTTTCTTTAAAGACTTTAAAACTTTAATTGAAAACACTAATGATTTATTTATTTATTTATATTTATTGTAAGATATCATTTAGTTTAATACATATTATAATCATTATTTAATATATTTATAATGTAAAATAGTATTTATATTAATTTATAAATTATTTTAAGTATAAATCTGGTAATAATGGGTCTTAAATCATATTGAGTGTATTTATTAGGTTGTGTGTCTGTTGTTGAAATATTAGTCCATGCTAACAAAATGTGAAATAAATACATTTCTTTTATTTTTTTTAATTGTTGTTATTTTTATTAATTTATTTATTTGTTGGATTTTGTATTTTTATTAGTATAGCGCAGTACTTTTTTATTTTATTTTATTTATTTATTTTTGTGGGGACAGGAAGTGAAGTGGGAGAGAAAGAGGGTGAACGGGATCAGGAAAGGTCCGTGAACTGGGACTCAAACTCAAAGACACCTAGAACAGTACTATATGTTGGCTCGCTGCACTTTATTTATTTTTCAATTTTATACATTTTAAACGTATTTTTTAATTTATTAAAGCGTTGTTGTTTGACAGGTTAGATGTGTGTTGTCACAAAGTTGTCAAGCGATCACTAAATGTAGTGGACATATCAAAGCATTTTGGGTGCGGTTTAGTGTTGTCTTGTTTCAGAGGGACCACCTAAAACGGATGTTAATTTCAGGTCTAACCAGGAATTTAGTCAAACACTTTACAGATAATAGCAGGAAGTGACGGCATCCAGAGATTGAACCAATTCCATATCCAACACCCCACCCGGCATTTTTCGGTGGCTCTGAAATTGACAGACACCTCTGTGTGAGTATGGACAATGAAGCAGTGCCAAAGACAAATATACATCAGAGAGAGACAGATAGGTATCAAGAGAGAAAGAGAGCAAGAGAAGGGTGAGAATCTGCAGAGGCAATATTTGACTTGGCCAGATGGCCACTGCATGCAGACCACTCACATCTGTAGCTATTTAGTTTGCCTGCGAGCCACCATGTTGATGAGTGTGTGTGTATGTGTGTGTGTGTGTGCAAGTGGGAAGGGTTTTTCTCCTGTTAGGTCATCAATGTGTGATTGGCACGACATGTCTAACCTCAACCAAGACAAGTACAGTATATGACATCAGTGGTGAACAAGAGGGTATTGTATTTGAATGAACGTTCGCATTTCACAGTAGTCGAATAAGCGTAAAATTTGATCATATTAGTGATTTTTAAATATAAAAACATGAAGGATGACGTTCAAGCTGGCATGCAAGCCAAATATATGAATCGGAAGTCATAAAGTCTGTTTTTCTCTCTCTCTCTCTCTTGCTGTCTCATGGTGTGGTCTGTTGCATCACAACCCATCCCCACTACGTTCAGAAGCTCTGCTTTCTCAGCTGTTTAATATAAATTCTCAGTGAATATCTTTGTCCAGATGGTTTATTTTTACAAACAATACACACAGCCCACATTCCAGTACAGCACCCCTCCACTGTCAGACTACTCAAGCACACAGCACGAGAAAAAGAGACATGAGGGTACATTCGAGGACGGATGCAGGATGAACAACAGATGGTTAGCTTACACAATAAAAAAGATATATGCACTTGTACAGGTACAGATACATAACACGCACATTCATATTCAAAGAGGGTATGTGGGCAGATACATTAAGGGAGAGAGCGTGTGTGTGATGGCGGGTTGTTTCAAGATGACAAAGTGCTATTTGTCATCGCTCAGCAAGTCTTTACATGAAACCATATGACAGTTGTTTAGTTTTATTAATGCCACTGACATCACTCTTAAAAATCTCTTCTGTTGTTACAAACGATTGGCAAAAACCTCTCGCAGACAGAGACACACACATACACACATCCTTGGTTTCCTGCCGGCCTCTATAGACCCATTCACTCCCCTCAAGACAAAAGAAGCCCCTCCAGAGAGAAAAAAGAGGCAGGGGTATTTGGCCGGGATTACAGCCCAGTAAGAGAGCTCAGCCTGGGCTTCCAAACGCCCCTCAGCCCTCCCCTCGCCTGGAGCTCACTGAAGCGAGGGAGAAGTGAAAGAGAGAGAGACTAGAAGGACGAGGCAAAATCATCAGATGTAGGAGAAATATACAGACATGGATTAAACTCAGATTACAGAGTAGATCTTTTTTTTTTTTTTTTTAAGTTTCTTACTGATGGACTGGCTCCATGCAAAGTTCCATGAAGTTTGCAACAAAGATGAAAAACAGGTCGCATGTTTTTATGAAATATTATGTATAAATATGAATTATTCTTTTTTTTTTTGACTACCTTTTTTTGAACATGTCTTGCTCTGTTTTATAATAATTTTTAATATTACTCCCTGTTGTCTTTCTGAGGGTTATGTTGTATACTGAGCAAGGGCCAGACAGCTGAACATCCAAAGAAAGAAGTCATAATCACTAGCTTTTTCTTATTAAAGGCATAGTAATTCATCCGCCCGATCTCAGAGCAATTCATTCATATTTTATAAGGTGGCTAATTCATACGAATTCATACAATATTTGCTAAATTGTACATATTTTACGAGTTGCTAATTCATATGAATTGCCCCTGCCACTAAACCTACCCGTCACTGGGTTTTAGGCAAATCATACAAAATCATACGAATGAGGTTATTTAACCATCATAATAGGAATAAAGTTAAGAAAGATGTTGATTTTAAATGTTTTCCTTATTTATTTTTAGTATTTTTAGTATCTAAAAATTTGTCCAATATCTTGTGACTTTGTCATCTCATGTAAGTGATTTTTAGTTGTCATGTTGGCTCTTACCTATGTCTAGAAGAACAGGGCATCTAACCCCAGTGTTGTTAAAATAAATCCAAGTTACTTTGTTTAAAAATGTCTTCTAAATGTACTTCTGTTTTTAACTGTACTGTTCTGAACTCTTCTGTCCCCCACCCCCTGCTCTTTTCCTCATTTAACTGTAGTGGAAGTCTCTCTCTGACAGGTGCATAAAGGCAGGAATCAGCAGTGCTAATGAAGCGTATGAAAAAACTGAATGAAAAAGTTCCACAGTTCCATTTAGAACATAGCTGCCATTCCAGAGGTGAGGTCATCAACCTGAGACCACCGTCATTGAAGTTACAGGGATTTCCGTTCCCAGGGGAACCGAAGACAGTGGCAGAAAAAACTATTGAGCTCACAAAGTATCCAATAACATAGAGATATTTGTCATGAGAAAGACAAGGGCATGAGACCGGAGAATATGAGTTCTGAACATATGCGGCCTGCTGAGCGAGACTGCAGATGTTTATGGGTTTCTGATAAAGGAGCAGATGATTTTGGACTCTGTGGCTGCAGTCAATCCTGGATGCTGCTGTCAAATGTTCCTGTGTCAATCTTTCCTTAAAGAAGGAGTTGGTAACACTTAAGTACACTCATAGAAATAAAGGTTCTCTACTGGCATGGTTCTGTAATGGACCTGTAACATTTGTGGAAGTTTCCCATTCCATAATAGGTTCTTTATATTGGAAGAAGGTTCCTAAAATGTTCTTTCCAAAGAAAAGTTATTTTAAGAACTGTTCACTGAAAGGTTTATTTGGGATCAAAAAAAAAAGAGAGAGATTCCTCTATGGCTTCACTTTGAAAATCTAATTTATAATTTTTTCAAGAGTGTAAAATTCATTTTATAAACAGCAATTCATGCATTAGGTGTCATAAACTAAGCACAACAGCATTTATTCACTATGTTAATTTTTAAATGCATACATTAATATATGACTTGTAAAGCTATTAATTCATTTACTTTTTTACATCATTATAATTTGAATTATAAAGTGTTAATGATATATTAATGTTATTAAAATGTTATTTATGATCCTGTACCACAAAACCATAAAGATCAGTTTTTTTTGAAAATGAGATTTATACATCATCATTCCACTGATGTATGGTTTGTTGCAATATTTGGCCAAAATACAAGCAATGTATATTAATAAAAAAAAAAGTTTTGATATATTTACAGTAGGAAAATTACAAAATATCTTAATGGAAAAGGGTCTTTGCTTAATTTCCTGATAAATTTTGGCGTAAAAGAGAAATGAACAATTGTAACCAATACAATGTACTCTTGCCATTTGCTAGAAATATACATGTGCAACTTTTGGTAAATATAGAAATTGATGAAAATCTAGATCTTGAAATGCTGTAAAAGTAATGTTTATTATTAGTTCATAATGTCTAATATATTAACGAATGTTAACAAATTAAATAGTTACCATAAAGCTCAAATCAGAGCTTCTTAAATTCATACACCCGCACGCCACATTACCCACTTAACACTCCTCCACCACCCACTCACACTCCCTGGAGCCTCTCCCAGAGTTTCCCCCCAGAGGCTGATGTCTGGCCCCAGTACGGAGCTCCTTAGCCAGGCTTGGCTCTTAACGCCACTCCCTGGCTGCATCGGCGGGATGGTGCGCGGACGCCAGCGAAGCGGCAGCAGCCAGCCGGGCCCGTGTGATCCCAGTAATTGATGCCTTGCTCTGGGGATATATTTAATCACTACTACAAGCCTCTCAGAGGAAGAAATGGCTTTGTAAAGACTCGCTGACTATGCCGAACCAACACATGGGAATCAAAACTATGAAAAAGGGTACAAGCTACACCTTCGTACTGCAAGCACAGTCTGCCACACACACATACACTCAGACCCAAACAACTCCCGCATGCCCACACATTGTTCACACACACACACACACACTCACACAGAGACATATTCAGGCCAAAAAATCTGATTCCAGCTGCCCTAAAGCGGCCAGTTTTAGAGGCCTGTAATTATTAGCGCTTTAGATGTGGCTGGGTCGAGAAAAGCAGTAAATGAAGAGGAGAGGGGGTGCCAGCCCTAAAGCTGTGAGAAAACTGAAAACAAATGATCAAGCTCTCCTCTGCTCTCCTCACTCCCCCTCACTCCCCACATACTACATGTGGAAACATGTGCGGATGGAAGCGTGTGTGAATAATACGAGGACGGTTGGAAATCCTGGTCATTTCTGGGCGGATAAATCGACAGCTTTAGGGTGCACCGTCGTCTCAGGAGCTCAGAGACAAATTGGCAGCAGTGCAGGAGAGAGTTAGAGGAAGTGAGACGGGAGGACAGGTGCATTGGGATGTTACAGACACTGACACAGAGATAATTAGAAGAAGCTGTGGGCATATTTATACACTTTGAACAGTGATGTATTCAGGTTTGAAGGTGAAATTATCTCTATTACGTGTCTATGTGTGAGAGAACGAGAGCAAGAGGAAGAGTTTATGAGTGTGTATGTGTGTGTGAGTCCTTGTTCGGATGACAGTACCTGGTCTAACACTAGTATGTGTGTCTGTTGTTCACTGTCTGGCCTGCCTGTCTGTAATCAAGTCTTTTAATGGTTCCAGCCAGTAATTGCACTGTATAGCCCCAAGATAGCAATCAAAGGACTCAAAGATGTTGGATTCTTCTCTCTCTCTCTCTCCCTCTCTCCATGTCTATCGTTCTGTCTCTCAATTTTCAACGTAATTTTTTTGCAGACCATGTAACAAAAGCATCTTGGCATCTGTTTCTTAGTGTTTGAGGGGAAAAAAATCAATTCAAACTGAGCTAATGGCAAAATGGATATTTCTTTGAAGACTGGCCTGGCCCTCGACCCCTCCCTCTATCTTCTGAGCATTGTTTTCCTCTTATCTTTTCCCCATTACTAGCCCACACTAATGGCCCTTTTAAGTCTGTGGCCATCTGCATTTGCTAAAAAAGTATGTCCTCTTCATCTTGAGTTAAACACAGCCACTTTAAGGTTAAGTCATAGGTTTGTTGCGCAGTGCACTTTGTAAGTGGTGTGTATTTATTAAGTGTCCATACTAACAGGTAACAGCATTCGCACTGCCACTATAAGCATTGAAAAAGCACAGGTGAAAATAGTTTTTAAATGTTTCATATGCTCATCAGGACTGAATGTAGGTACATTAGGACAATTTTGCCTTTGAGATGAATGTAACCTATATAAAAATGCAATGAAAACAATGTTTATATAATTCAAAACATGTTTTCATTGGTTAATATATTTCTTATCAAATTAAATAATCCCAAATGTTTGATAGTGTATTTATAACAATTTATAATTCCCACTAAATTGCCAGTATAGCAAATACTTACTTTTCTGTTCTGGTGTAAAAAAATATAGTAAAAATATACTTTATGAAGTGCTAACTGTCTTGTCAAGAGATGTCATTTTATGAAGAAAAAGGTAGCTAATCTAATCTTGCAATGATTTGCTCACTTGTTCTCCACAAAATCTCCTTTAACTGTTACTCCACAGTACCTCGTCAAGAAAAAAACAGAAAAAAAACAAAACACAAGGACACCTGCAGATCAGCAGATGTTCCATCCATTATCACTCCATTCCTGCTCTTCTTCCTAAGGCCTGTCTAGACACTGCTGTACTTCTCTTATGTTTAACTGTACATTTAAGCTTAAATAAATAAGAAAGATATTAATAGTGGATTTTTATTTATTTGTTTATCTTGAGCAGTTTAATTGAAGAACAATCCTCCAAGTTCTGCACATTCTTTGGTTTGACAGAATCTTCTGCATATTTGAACCCTTTCTAGTCCTGACTATAATTCTGAGATCAATTTCTTCGCACACACACACACACACACACACACAAAATAACTTAAAACTATTATGAAAGTTTGAAATATCCATCAATGCTCAAGAAAGCAACACAATGCAGTAAGATTGGTGGGATGATTTTATCAGTTGACACTTATTTTGTCTTCTGAGAATATCTGAAGGACTGTAGTAAATGGAAAACATATATGATCTTTGAACAAAATAATTGTAATCTTTTTAGAAAGTCTTTATACATTATGTTCAGTGAAAAAAAAAAATCTCAAAATCATGCAGCCACCAAAGGGTTCAAATATGTATTTGATGCTGGAAAACTAAATAATGTACAGAAACCGAACAGCAATTTAAGAAGGTTGAACTATTTAGGAAAAACAAAGGGATTGTGAACAAAACTATATAGGAATCGGGCACAAAATAAATGATTCAAAATGATGTTACATTCATTACTCCCAAATGCTGTTTGTAATTTTAAAGAAAGAATGTTCAAGGTTTATTGTCACATGATTGAGTTCCATCCTCAGATATTTATAAACAGCATAGATACTTCTGAGAAACAGAAAGGAGTCAGTGTGTGCTTAATGTTCGTGGATTGTTTTGAAGTGTGCGAGTGCAGGTTGATCCAGAGAGAGGTTGCAGTCTTGTTTTGTAAGGCCTGTATGTGTGTGTGTGTTTGTCCATTACAGCGCAGCTGGTCGCTCTCTTTTTTTGCCCTGAACAGAATAATCACCACAGTCAGGTTAACACGACCCATGGAAAAGGAAACACAGTGCAAATGAGAACACTTGTACTCTTTGCAGCGCTCTCGTCTCATCTCCTTTCCTAGGAGTTTCACTTTAGTGGTTCGAGGGAAAGAGGGGGCATTCAGGAATATTTCAGTCACGTACATCAGATGCAGGAAACCTTTTTCTTCTCGCATATTTGTGACAGCACAGGTCACATTGTCACTCACAGCAAGTTACTACGTCTTATAAAAATAAAAATAAATGATGCCTTTGTTTTGGTGGATTAATAGAAGCAATAGTTCATGTTTTCCTCATGAAGATCAAATGAGAAAAAGATAAGACTAGAGAATATTGCTTATAATATACTTGCAAAATATGGAAAAGGAGTGTTGATCATCAACCTCAGGAAGTCAATTAGAATATTATTTATGGCAACACGTATGTGTACTTACTATTAACAAATGAAGAGTAATTAGATGCATGTAACCCTAAACCAAACCATAATCCTAACCCTAACCAAGTAAATACATAGGTAATACTCAATACTTAAATGTATTACACTGCAACACCTTAAAATAAAGAGTATTTATTTATTTATTTATTAATAGTGGTCTGTAATTTTGCAATCCTATAACCAAATATGTTATACAATTTTGAAACCCTAATTTGTGTTATTTAATTATTTTAGCAAATAATTAAAATTATTTATTATTTTACAATTATTGTTGCAAATAATGTGAAAATATCAAATCAAATAAATAAATAAATGTAGATCGGGAGTAGTAATTGTGTTATGTGGGACACAGTTAAACATGGTTTTTGAATTAAATGTTTTTCCTACAATAAAATAATAATAATAATGTAATAATCTTTTATAAAATGTAATTATCTTGATTAAGTAATACAAATAATTTATTTTCTGTTATGTTTACTCGATGCTAAAATCAGTTTTGAGTCTGGCTACTCAGAGGTCATAATGCCCCCACTGACAGCCCCCAAAATCCACCTGCTTCTTCTCTTCTCTTATTCTTTATAAAACTTTTATCTAGTAAATATAATCTCTCTGTCTCTTTCCAACTTTCCTCTCAAATTTATTAGGACAGGGGTTGCAAGTTGTAATAATATTTTGGTTGTTTCATGGAAAAGCCTGTGATGAATGCATAGGAGAGTTCAGGCATTGAGATTCTGAGCATGATACTGGCACCAAACAGCTTTATATGGCCAAGGGCCATTTGTAAAGGATGGAGAGGAATAATC
>JAUCMS010000127.1:15140838-15216415 GCA_032357445.1 Enteromius radiatus
AACAATGCAGATTTATTTTAACAGCCACCTTTGCTCAGATTTACCAAGGGTGCCAATATTAGTGGAGGGCACTGTATGTACATAAACACAGTACACATAAATATATTGTAAAAATGTAATATTTAAAATATAATGTAAAAAAAAACAACAACTTTATTTTGGATGTGACTAAGCTATCTAGTCTATTGTATCTATCTAGCTGTCTATCTATATCTGTGTCTTTTTAAGAGGAAGATTGCTGTGTGACAGACTGCATGGAAGAAAATCAAAACTCCCTCAGGTAAGCTACTTACCCTGTCTCAAGAGCCTCTTACACAAATCTCCATAAGGATGAGAGAGAGGCAGAGGGGGATCATATCTCATCAGCATGTGCTTCTTGGTGTGTCTTGTTATCACTGAGCGCTGATTCTGCGTGACAATGTTAAACAGCATGATCACTGACCCAACACTACTGTAGGGATCAAAATGTCAGCCTGTGTATGCGGTCGTGGTAATTGTGCAGCTGCCCTCTAAGGCAGAGAGAGAGAGAGAGAGAGACAAATACAGCAGTTCAGGCTCCACAATCACCATTCACAAGAGCATTGCACACACCACAACTTCTCACCCACAGGTAACTTCTTGCATGCATCTGTGGATGGATGAATTGGAAAAGTATAAACAAATGAAGTGAAAAACAGCCACAAAGAATGAGAGAGGAAAGGAGTGATGGGCCTTCTCTACACAGAGAGGTGCTTTGATAGAGGAGCATCTCTGTGCTGAAACACTTTGCACCCATCTCTCTTTCTCTCTCTCTTTCTCTCTCGCTCACACTCTCTCTGTCACTTAAAGAATGCTCTCCAGTGCTGGATTAATTAAACTCTAAACATTAAATATTGATTGATGCATTATCAGCGCCTCCCAGTCGTTTCCGCCCAGATTGATTTCCGACGTGATTTATTGTCATATTTGTAGAGTCATTTCACTTGATAACAAAGAGGAATTGCTGCTCACAACCTCAGACCCCCCCCCCTTTCTACTTCCTCTACACCCCCCCCCCCCAAACCACCAGCCTCTCCACTCACTTTTCCCTCTCTCTCTCTCTCTCTCTCTCTCCATTTGTTAGGTGTAAGATATGTCTGCACACAGCCTGTGTATATTATCATTATTCAAATTGAAATGATAAAACAGCCCATGACTGATGTTTTTCCTCTTTGTCCTGCTTGCCTATCATCACACTCTGAAATGAATCCACAGAGAAAAGGGCTGGTTAAATCGGCAGCTATAATTCATGGACAGAATATTCACCTTTTATTCAGTTTCAATTCTCAGAGGTTTTGTTGTTATTTGATTGAAGGAATAAAAGTTTGGACTAAATTTGAATGCAATGTGATGAATGAAGGATACGATATCAGAACGATCTCAACTGGTGCTCACGTGATGCGTGGGCCTTTGTTTTATGAGCATTTGACTACATCGTATCAATTCACTATTTAAATATCATTAGCTCATAATGTTTCTCTTTTCACCCTTGTTTGCCCATGTTAGACTTTTATGTATCAGACAAATATTTATTTTTGAAAATGCGCATTAATGTGTTTATTTCTTTTTTGGATGTACAGTTGCTTAATAGAAAGTTTCATCTATTGAGGAATGACGCAGTGACCAGGTCAAAGTTGGTTTGAGGATAATGACCTGTCCAGAATTCACACTTTCTCTCCCGTTTTTTCCTGTTTATTGACAGCATATGTCAGGTATCTCATTCTGTTAAACAATTTGACTTTTTTATTAAATTCTCATCCTCTCCAACAGAATCTACAAATAAACATATAAAATGAATGGTCCTTTATGTGGACCAGACACACCATCAGAAGTTTTTCAGATCACCAATGACAGGATGAGGCTTTATGAATTGGATGGGGTGTGAGAAAGCATCTGCTTGACTGTTAAAATCCAATTATTGTCTCTTCCAATAATCCCGGTGGTATTTTTAAACTGTGCAGTATAGCACACACAAGCTTTTCTTTAAATTTGTGAAGACTACATAATTCTATTTGTTTGTGACTTTCCCGACAAACAAATGCTTTGTTTATTTAAGCATGTACTCTGTATATTTAGAATGTCTCAAAATTTCAGCCGCATTTGGTGAGAGAATTCAATTTGACTCTTGTCAATTGGATTTGTTGACATTGAATTACGAGAGGTATCGGTGGTGTTTTTGGGGTCAGGGGTTTGAAAAGAGAGGACAGTGGCATGTTTACATGTGTGTTTGTGACAAGTACCTCCCGTGACTAACTCACAGACTCGTGGTAAATATCACTCTTATTGTATTTATACATTACAAGAAACTCTCATTTGGGACTGTAACTCTTGCCTATAAATGGGCCATGGGCAGGTTGAAAAGTTGAAAAGAAACTTTGGTGTCAGGCAAAAATACAAGATATCCTTTTTCACCACTATAGCACTGATAATCAGCATAATAGCCAATCTAGAGGGGAGTATTTGACGTTCTCTTAAAGACAGGAGCTTGTAAGTGATTATAGTTGATTACTATAACATAATTGTGAGTAATAACATTGGATAGGACTATTAAAAACCATTACTGAAGCATAGGAGAGATTATATAACATTTAACACTGGCATAACAGATTATGAAATATATTAATATTGTTCTTATTCAAATAGTTAATACCCATTAGCTAGGGGGGCAAGTTAAGTGCACTTAACAAATTAACAGTTTATGTAGAGAAATAATGCTACTCATTTTGAACAACCTTTGAGACAGATAAATCACTTTTCTCATTACTGATACAATCAATCTCTCTTGCTGCAAAGGTTATAAGCAGCAGACATTACATTGTGTAATTGAATCATTAATATACTTAATCTCATTAACAGCAAAATTAAGGAACAAATTTGCCTTTTCTTTATAAACCTGCCACTGATGACCAATGAGAACTCTCAGTATAATTATATTCATCATAATTAGTGCATAGTAATAAGTGATTAACATACAATAATGGCTTAGCGAAGCTCTTTGTCCCTAATTGCTGAACATGTACTCTAGTTCATACCCTTTTATGTGTTTAATTGATACCATTTTGAAAATAATTAATCTTATTAATAACTGATGAATTTTCCTGTGCCTTTAAGGGTTGAAGTGTTTTTTGTGAAAAAAACTTTGTGTATTTTCCATTTTGAAGGAATTGTTTATTAGTAGTAATAGTAGTAGTAATAATAATAAGAAGAAGAAGAAGAATATAATAATAATTTTTATATTATTATTATTATTATGTTTTAATACACACACATACAGACAGAGAAACACACACTTTCTATTGTATTAGATTTAGCCTCCTCTAATCAATTGTATTGATCACCTCTGAAACGGCAGGAGAATCAATAGAGCCTTAATGCGAGTTTGCTGTCCAATCAGAGCCTGTTAAAATCAAGAGAAGGTCTTCAATAGACTGTCTGCTTCCTGTCACATACACCAGGAGATAAATGTGCACAATGGTGTCCTATACGGCAGACACACACACTGTCATCATGTTTCAAATGTATGAATATCAAAATATAATAGCTTATCAGTACAGACATTGCAAAGCGTAAATTTATAGACGCTTCTAAAGATCAGCTGATTTGTGTCTGTGTCTGCATGGTTAACTGGTCCATTTGGTCCAAATGGTCGATTTTAGAAAACATAAAGATCTTTAAATGACCTGTGAAGCATGATATTAATTCAGAATCCTCTGCTGATGTATCCCTGAAGGACACTGATCTAGTGGCACCTCCTGTAGATGTTTGTCAGCTGTGTATGTTTGTTCTCACAGGGCCACAGTTGGCTGTGACTCTAGAGGAGACTTTGTAAGTGCCTGGGCTCTTACTGTGAATATTAACGAGAGAGAAAAAGAGAAAAGGAAGAAGAAAGAAAGAAGGAGAGCGAAACAGAGGGAAGGAATAAGGGCATGAAATCTAAGAAAGCGGCTGAGATAGAGAAAGAAGGATAAAGAAATGGGAAAACTGGGCCAGAGAGGGTAATAGGCTAGCACAGTTGCTGCTCTCTAAAACCTGCACAAAGGAAGAAAGGAAGTGATAGTGGGACATGTGGGAGGGAGCCAGCCAATTGAAAAGGAAGCAATAAAAACAACAGCAAACTTCCCTGCACAGGAACCTGTGCACATTTGTGTGTGTGCTGTGGTGGTCAGTAGGTTAGTAGTTGTACTCACACATGTTTTGTTACATAAAGCTATAAACATAAACATTTGAACCAAAAATGTTGTTTTTAAATGATGTTTTTACTCATCGTCTTTGGCTCCAATGGTCACTTTTTACGTCGAAAATGTCATACTTGTTTTTTGGTTTTCTTTCCAGCAAGTGTGCATGTGTTTTACTGTGTGGTCTTTGTGAATGAGACTGCTTAGTCTGCTTTTCAAAGACAGACTCACATATTGCTTATCCTCCCTCCAGACAGTGGCAGTTTCAAACCACCGAAACCCCAGTTCCGTCTAATGTGTGTTATTGCTTGTTTTAAAGAACAATTAAAAATGAAAAGCTTGAATTTAATGTAGTTTTTCCTTTGTCGGGTGCTGGAAAGATGTGAATGAAAGAGTAAACATGTTGAAACATTCATTTCACATTTCTCACACTGAAAATGTCTTGTGAATGCTATTTACGGCACCTCTTCCTAAACATCGCACTCGTTCCCGAAATGTGCTGGAAATTTCTTAACCGCTCAACAATAATAAAATCATATCATAATGTTCATGCGGAAACAGAGGGATTTTTCAAATGTTTTTACAGGCTGAAAATTGCAATTATAAGCCAAAAGTAAAACTTTAAAATCACTTATCTTCTGGTTTTCTTTTGTGACTCATTTACTAATCTGTTCACATGACTTTTAGGCTTAGCAGTTTATTTACATGTATATTTTTAAGCATAAGCCACTCTGTAGTCACATTCATTCTCCGTGTTTTTACACACTGACTCACACTGAAGCTGTGAGTGTGTGTGTATGTGTGTATCCATATATGTGTTCAGGCAAAGTTTTTCTAACGTCTAGGCACAGTGTGTATAAACTGTACATTTTAAGTTATTTCATTCATTTCAATTCATGTTTTATGTGTGGTTTCTTTAAAAATCTGAAGGTGAAATGTATCTTTCGGTTTTTCAAATTTTAGGTAAAATGTGTCAGAATAATCTCCCTTTAACACTACAACATGCTGAAGAGCTCTTACTCCAAATACCATTCATCAGTGTCATAAGAGAGGTGGATGTGATTCATCTAAGCCAGTCGTCATCAGCTCTGCTCTGTTAGTTTGTTAAACTAACCCTAAGTACATCTAATGGAGATTTTTGTTTATAAGTGAGAGTTTTCACACTTAAGCTGAAACAGACCATGCATGTTTTGACTAAAGTTCCATGCATTTTGTTTTAGAGTAAACGTTCTTACAATTATTTATGTTATGGTAGATATATTTATTTATTTTTTCTTTGTTTTTCAGTGTTCAAATACGATGAATCACAAAAGTAGAATTGATTGATGTTGTTTATTTGCATCATTTAGATGAAAACAAGAATGTGCTGTTTCTACTGGATTATCTGTGTGTTGAAGCCAGGATAAATTGTGACATAACTAGTCATGAATCACTAATTCAACCTTTTCTGAAGTTAAGAGAGGTCTATACAGACATCTCTTTCTTTTTTGCTCTGTCTTACACACTTTCTTATGCACACATGGACACAACGTAAGACCTCCCCGTGACCATCTTCTTGTTCTTTCTTGGTAACTCGACACTGATATTATCTTTCCCAAACAGCTAGATGCTTGTTGGAAGTATTTGTTATTAAAATCAGGACATCCGAGCATGTAACAGCTACAACTATTTTCTTTCATTTGTGATGTGCTGTTTTTGTTGTTGTTTTTTTTTTACTATATTGAGCTTTTACAGTGGTTGAGCACATTTCACATGATTGAGGTGATCACTGAATTTACTGATATTTTTTTATTGATTCTTCACCATTAGTATAAAATTCCTTTCCTGTAAACACAACTTGTTTAATATGTTTTCTCAGAAGAAAGGCAGAGAGCAAGAACAGTTCTGTCTATGACAATGCAAAAACAAACATAGTCTATTGATGTCAAGAGAGTGCAACAGTTACAGAGGTAAAGCCTACTGTATGTTGGATCAAATGTTGGCTGTGAGCTTGTATTTGTGGTAGTGGGAGGGTGGGTTCACTAGAGGACAAAAGCTCCACAATGATCTCTTAATTTATGATCTTATGCCTTATCTATCTGTCATCTATATCAAAAGTTTTAAACATTTCTGACACTTCTCCTTTTGTTTATAAATTATCTGTATGTACAGTAAAATGTATATAATTTATAAATTACTGTACAGTATATAGTAGTATGTGTGTGTGTGTGTGTGTGTGTGTGTAAGTAACATGTTGTCATACTTAAAATCAGCATGATATATTTAGAGTAGCCTATTCTGTTGTTCATTAATTTAATAAAATGCTGCAAATGAAAGTAATTTGCATAATAAAATAGAAATGCATTTCAATATTGATCACATACTTTCAGTTAGCCTGACTATTGATTATTAACAGAGAGCAGCAGCTGAGGCAAATAAACTATATGTTATTTATTTGTAATATAAAGCATTCACACCCTGAGGTCTGGAACTTAACACATTAGAAAAATGCCTCGGTGGCTGCAATAATCCCCGTCATCTGTTGATAACAGATGGTAGATGTCATCAGGAGGCGACTGTCTGCCGCTTGACATGATCATCACGCCTGCCATGGAGACAAGATCACAATTTACAACACCAGATACGCACTTAAACTTTGTCCACTTTCTAAAGAACAAGAAATATTTCGGAATCATATTCAATTCCAGATTCCTCTGTTACTTTCATTGTGTTCCTAAAACTGTGAATGCCCCGCACTGTATTTTGCATTCAACTCTTGTCCTGCCAGAAGCGATCGAGCGCAAATGAACGTGGATAAACGGGGCTTAAAACAGTCGTACGTCTACCTCCAACAGGCAGAGTGTAAATCAGCCTGATAAAAAAAACAGCATCAAATTCCTCAAGAGGAAGGAGTGAAGAGAAACATCTTTCATTTATAGCTCAACAGTTAGGAGGATGCAGAGAGAACGCGCTTTCCTCTGTCACATGAAGTTTAACATTTCATAAGGTCCTTCTTCACATTCGCCACTGTTTCGGCTTGATCCCATTCAAAGTGTGATCCAACTGTTTGTAATTCTCCACGCAGAGCGTGCAGCAGTTCAGTTCCTCACCGAAAGCTACATGTTGAACTCAGCTACAAAAAGGTGCTCTTTTAAAAGAGATAAAAGACATAAAACGGTGATGTGTGGCATCCACAAACGCGAGGGCGAAAAAAAAATCATCCATACTGCTTATGCTATTCAATTATGCGGTCAAACGCCCTCTGTTTCTGTGGAATGATCAATTATCGGTTGTCAGTGATAATGGTGAATGATGACCCCACGCGCTCCCGCTGCTATATGCTTCTTATCGATTAGCGCGTGACACCCCAAGTGAGCGCGAGCATCTGCGCTCTAGAAAGAGCCCTGACTTGTTCTTTTCTCAATATAAGATAAACGTTATCTCTGAGATTTACATATTTCATATTCTGATGGTTGCAATTAATGTTCTCATGTCTATAAGGAAGATTAGTAACTTTAAAATTGAACTCGTGCGTATCTGCAACTCTGTGTCAACCAAATAATATTTCCAAACATTTGTCAGCCCTGCCAATTAATTGCCGCCGCATAATAGAGGGAGGGAGGGAGTGTTTGAGCGCTTTCACTTAACCCCTACCCCCGTTCTTGTGGTGCACCCCTGACTTCTCTCGAGTCATAGCCCAAATTTCTCGCCGTTAGTGTCATTCACGCGGTGATTGTCCGAGCGCGCGCGGGGAATCTCATTTATAGCGTCTCGCGCTCGGCTGAGCTGCAAATCAGCGTGTTTACAGCCCCACACCAACACTCACATCAATTAACCGAGCATCGATCCTCTCACCGGGGACATCACAATATTGCCCCCTTCTCACAGTCCGTCTCTCTGCATTTATGACACGATATGATTTCAGGTGTTGTTGCCTTGTATGGACTTTTCATAATTTATGGTAGGAGTTGAAAGAAAGAAAGAAAGAAAGAAAGAAAGAAAAATAATAAGAGTTCAATCATGTTATGACTTTTTTTTTTTTTCGAAAAAAAAATCATGCAATTAATGAGGACAGGTGGGAATACATTTAGGCCAGAAATAAAACAATATAAATAACTTTAAAACACAGCCATAATCTGATGTGTTTTAAAGGTAAGTAGTATATTGATTTCTCCTCCGTATATCATTTTTTTTTCTCAACCAAAAGTACACGTTGTCCATTTACTCCTCTCTTCTTTCCCTCTCTTCTTTCATTAATAAGTAAATAACAGTCGCCTTAAGTATAGATAGCTGACGCTATAGGACCTGATCCATCTCGCCGGCAGCAGTTCGTTAAATATTCAGTGAGAAATAATGGCATCCGAGACATCACCTATAGTAACGTTATTATCTTCATTTCTCAAAATCAGCTAGACTGATAGCTTCGTTTGTCTTTTCCAGGGCATAAATCTTCAGCTTTTGCAGGTCGCTGCAGTGCAATCAGAGGGGAATCTCTCCTTTTTAAAACACTGCCTATTTATAAATATGATAACACATTATTATTATTATTATTAATAATAATGTTAATAAAATATAATTGTTTCAGTGAGGCAGGATTTTGTATAACAACGTACATCGTTTACAATGTCAATGTTTATCATGTCACTTTTGTATTTACGCATGTGAAATTATTAAAACACATTTGTTTTTGCATAGGTAGGCTGTTGAAAATTTGACCTGTAATTCTCATAAAAAAATAATAAATATGCAAATACTTAAGCAGATAATTTGACTATTATCATCTTGCGGATGCAAATTATTACGTTTCTCGTATTGCTTCTCTTATTTTTTAGGTCATTTATTTTTTGTCATCTTTAATCCAATTTCATTTTTAATTATTGCGCATTTAAAAAAAAAAAAATCTAAAGATGTCAAAGTGTCAAACTTCCTCGTCAACTAAGCAAACTGTTAAAACATTATTAATTAATGTATTTATGTTTTATCTATCTGTCCATCGATTCCTAAATACTTGTTTCCAAAGACTTTCTTAATGATTCCGAGACGTTTCTCTTTTGTGCGACTTCTAACATTTTAACAGTAAACATTTATTGGATGAGGACTGTCTTCTCGATCACCGCCTCGAAAGCTAAAAGGCTAAATTTGTTTCGCGAACTAATTTTTAAATATGCTAAATGAGATGCATTCGCACAGCCGAAGCGGTTCGCTGTGAAGCCCGAGCGCTTCCTCTGTCTCTCAGTCGCGCGGTGAGAGAGTGAGAGTGGGAAGGAGAGGTGGGTGCGAGACTGAGAGGGACACAGAGCGCGAGTTATGATAGAACAGAGCACTGACCAATAGAATAACAGAGGGGTGGGGCTGAGGATTTCTCACCGTTCTGCATGGGCCCTTAAAGTTTGTTTGTTCGCTGAATGCGGCGTGTGATGAAAACGTGTTACTGATCCCGTTCGGCAATAATCAGATGAATCTGATTTGGGACATTTGATACATTCTTTGGACTTTCGAGACGCCGGTAGTTGCCATTACGCACGAAACTCCGTTGACCGACCTACTTTTAACACCGCTGCATTGAGGAAAGAAGGACTTGGTTAGAAACGGTGCGCTTGCAATAATCCAGGGACTGAATTACAACAACTTTAATGCCAATCACAAACGAGGATACGCGATACGCTCTGAAACGTCAAGCCACGGAAAAGGCTGTGGAAGACCTTTGGCAGAGAGTTTGGCCATCCGGACACTTTGTGGTGAATTGCAACTTTTGAGCACCAGTTTGATGCCCAGCGAGATCAAAAGAGAATACGGTTGGTCTTTCGAAAGAGAAATTGACATTCCTGTAGTGGCCAAGTTAAGCTCTAACGTAGCCACCAGATGGTTGCTAAGAAGGGTTAAACTGTATCTAAAGGGAGTTGGAAAATCCAGCCTTTCTTCCACACGGATCAACTCATTGGGTGGGAGCAGCAAGAGAGACAAGAGTCCCCAGCAAATCAGCGGCTAATTGATTAAAGAGACTTCATTTGAATAGGGGGCTGGCAAGGTGCCAATCGCCTTTCAGAGGACCCCCTCCACCCCCCCTCCCATGATTAATCGCGAGGCATTATTGATAATCATAACAGGACACATGCGCGGTGGATGGGCTCGATTTCCGTAATTTTGAGCAGATTTGATAGTAATTTTTTATTCTTTCGTGGCTGATGCGTGAGCCAGCATGTCGCGGAGGAAACAAGCGAAGCCGCAGCACTTCCAGTCCGACTCGCAGCTGGTCCTAACCGAGCACAATGGTGAGTTCAAGCCCTTATTACACACATAAAGTCGCGCTGCACTTTTTTACCAAAAGCGATGTATGCTTTTATTTTGATTATTTTTGTTTTAACTTATTTAGTGTGACTCCCCATGTGTGTGTGTGTGTGTGTTTAAACTCATACAAGGAATTGATACATTTATATATTTGTGCTACTGAAGGGACTCACTGTAAGAGCTCTATTAAGCAGCTGCAGCTGAAAAGTTTTAGACCACTCGAAACTATCACTTTGCGCTAAAACAAAAACACATTTCATCTAGGTCTGTGTGATTCTTTTAAGAATCCCTTTATACCATTCTCACGTGTTATTTTTTTTTTTTAATTGGTCTCAAGCTAACTTATGAAAGAAAGTATAGCCTAATATAGGAGAAGTTCGCGATTCATTTGATTTATTAAAGATTTTACCAAATTTACGAGTGTTCTCTGGTGAAAGTTCAGGCTCGTGGAATTAGTTTTGTTCTGGCCCGTTTAAGTTGCCCACACAAGTGGGAATTCGCATGGTTTCAGCTTTTCCCCCTCCTCCCTCTTCTGTAGGATATTGCATCTCTAGATTTCAGCAGCGCCTAAAAACACACTTAAAACGTTTTAATTAAACGATTCATTTTCTTTTGTATATAGTTTTACACCATGCTATATCAGTGACCACCTGTGCCTATCTCACTCCGTTATCGAAAATTATGTCATGCGACCTTAAAGATGAAGGAGATGTCGGCGAAACTTCTCTTAATAATCTTTCCCCCATTATTTCCACTCTTATGAAACTGTAATATTTAAAGAGTATGCACAATCAAACTGAGTAGCATGTAGTCACGGGCGATCGTATAACGAAATCACATAATCTCATGTAATGGAGCTTTTCCATTATGACTTCACACTTATATAATTTAAACTTTTTGCGTCATATTAATTTTGCTATAGCCTACCTTCTTATACAACAGAGGGCTATAGAAAACGTACACCAAAATGAAATCTCGTTTGTTTGCTTTTAATTCATTTTTATGATCAAGAGATTGCTAGTAGCCCGTGCCATGTAGCTAGTTTCCGACACACACTGTCCCACACTGTGACTAAGCTCATCTTTCATACAGTGTCTTGTCAGCTTTTAAAACGTAGCCTACATTTACTACACGTTTTTTGAGACACAAATAAGAGTGCAAAATAATTATAAATGTACTGCAAAATTATTATTTTCTTTGCACGTGCAAAATAACGATATAACAAGTCTAATTCTATATGAATCCTTTTTCCCTAAAATGCTGTCCTACTAAATGTTGTCTTTTAATTTCGTAGATTTTAGAGTTTGAACATGTTCTGTTTCTGAAGTCAGGCAGGCAGTGACTAGGTTTTGTAACAGCCATTGACTACACATTTTAAGCCTATTCTTGTTTAACTACTTTTAAACCGCATTTATCAAAGGCCGTCTCACGTCCCATCGAGCTATAAAAAGAATTTAAAGGGCATACTGAACATTCTGATCAGTAAAGTGTCTAACTTGAACCGTTTTAAAACGGCGTGTTTCGGAGGAACTGTCCTATCTCTTGCTTAACTCAGCGTTTTGTAGGCTATCATGTTTCTGATTAGAATGGGACCTTTGAAGAGGTAAGGATTTTGTTTCATATCGAAACTAGATCCAAATAATTTTCTTCAATTTATTTTATTTTTTTTTCAGCTTTTAGTCAAATCCATTTTCAATATTCCGTTGTGGAACATGTGACGAATTAATAGAAGTGACCTACTTATACTGTTAATGCAAAAGGGAAAGTTAGTAGGCTATAGAAATAGCCTATAGCACACCGTTCATTAAATGACCGTTCTACGGCAATCTTTGTTAGATAGCCTACATATAGAAACATTAATTACTGGCACAACACGACTATTAGCTCTTTAATATTGCAGTAAACAGCAAAGTTATTTTACGCTCCTCCTCTTCAAGTTAATTCATTTGATTTCTAAGGTTATAAATAAAATAAACTGATTTGGTTACAGATCATGGGCCGCTATAGACACCAGTTGCTTTTAGATGTCAGAACTTCAGTTTCAATGGCGTTCCTTAAACTAGCAATGTGTTTATGTTTGGATATAAGAAAAAAAAATCGTTATATAATCGGGATTTTTTTTTAATGTTTGTTATGGCCTATTTTTTTAAAAATACTGATCGCGGTTCTTTGTGTTGAGATGCAATCCGAAGTACATCCCCTTATTTTAACATAGATTCCCCCTTTAATTTGTAGAGAATGTAGATATACAGAAATCAGCTCGTTGTTATTAAAAATTAATAGGAGAACAGGCCCAGATTTACATAAGCAGTAGTTTGGCGGCTGACGTGCAAAGGGCATTCATAGGTAAATTTTATGTGAATTCTGCTAGAATTTCAGAAACGGAAAAGAAAACAGATTTTCAAAATCATGGCATAGCTGGATGTTCCCTTTTCAATTTAATAAAGAGGTGAATGGCAGTGTTTGTCAACCGCTGTCAGCTGACCAAGTTCACATTTTCACCAAATACAGCTCATTCAAAGCAAGAGGCCAAGGCAATAACCTGTAGGTTATGTCAGTTCAGAAATGCATTGCTGTCTTCATGACTTAAGCATTGCTTCACAACTTTTTTCTTTAACCTTTGGTTGTAAACCAGGTCTTGACAAATACCGCTAACATCCTTGTTGTCTTCTCACTTGAGAAAAGCAGAGGCTAATTTCCCCCTATGCTTTGTGGCCTGTGTGAGGTATTAGAAAGCTGTATTACGGCTAGACTGAGGTGAGGAGTCTGTCCCTGTTGGCCTGTCACTGAGGGTGGGATGTAGAGCTTTTTTAACCTTTGCCAGGCTTCCTCTGTGGGGAGGCGAGGAGAGATCAGGTCACGGTTTGTTCATGTGTACCATGTCTCTGACCTCCACCATGCTGTGCTATAGCCAGCCAAACAGGGACTCTTACTTTTTTTTTCTGGGATGGTGTGTGTGTGGTTGAGGAGGTGGGGGGTGATGTGGATTGAGATCAATGTGGCTGCTTTCCCCTTTCACCTCAGCAAATTTGCCACACACCCACCCAGAGAGATTGTGAGGGAGGTCCCCCCTCCAAAACACACACAAGCATCACAAACAGCAAGGATTTTGTGTCTTGTTACTTTGTCAGTGTTTATGTAGTGAAAGTTTGCAAGTGGCTTCAACATCTGTTTTTTTTTTTTACTTTTTTTATTCTTAAGACTCCTCACACCCGTCATTTTAGGAGCAAGTTTTAAGAATTGAGGATGAGGGCTCGGTGACCAGCAGAGAAGCCTTTCCCAGGCACACCATCTAGTGTTCAGTAGGAAGTTTTCTATGGCTTGAGAGAGAAAGTGAGGGAGGGACGCTAAGGGAAAGCAGGAAAGTTGAGGGCGGGTGGAAGATAGTAAGGGATACACAAGGAGGTTCTGAGTGAACGGTAACTCTCTCTTCGAAGTCACAACTAGCAAGGCGCCTGCAGCTGAGAAAAGTAACGTAGACATTACAAATTATTCTCATGTATGTTTATCCTCTCTTTTTTCTAGTCATTTTTTTTTTTTTTTTTTTTTTTTTTGCTTACCACATCACCAATTCTCTTTTTTTCTGTCTTGATTTGCTTGGGATAAGATCTTTGACCTGCTCTGTAGCATGCTGACGATGACCCAAAGCCATCAGACTGTATAGAACGGTTCTCATCAAACTAGCTCAGCCTCACTAATCTACAGCTCAGCACATAGCCGTGCACAGTGTAAAATAGCTTTCACAAACTAGCATTGTTTCTTGCTTTCCATGTAGTTTAGAGTGACTACGTATAGACACACATCTGGCTTTGTAAGCTGCCTATTGCACAGTGCCATTTGAATTCTAAACTAACAATGCTTTTTAGTTGAGAAGAATCATTTCAGTTTGCTTATCTTTTTCTTTTTCTTTTTTTTTTGGACTGAAAATAATGATTTAAAATGCTAATTTATTAGTATATTTGTTCAAATGAAATTTTATATATTTTTGGGAGTGCAGATTTATTTATTATTTATTCCATTAATAATTTTATTTATTTTAAATTTGTATGTTTACATGCAGAATAAAGCACATTCTTTATTTACAGGTCAGAGGTTGTGTCAAAATGTCTCTTTGGACAGATATGTCATAAGATTTTATCTCATCCTTCACAGGTCATTTGATGATCGTCAAATTGATTGTTTGGAAATTAATAGTTCAAATGTCAACATTCTAGGATATGTATTTTCTTAGAAAACAAGGTGTTCTTTAAATCTATAACTATTATAATCAAATTAATAATTATAGGTTTCAATCTGAATAGTCAAGTGATAGTGTAAGGATAACAAATGCATATTCAAAATTATTGTTTTTCCCCATTCATTTTATTTATTTATTTTTAAATCCAAAGAAATATCCAAAAGTCTTTCTATCCAAAGACTTTTGTCGTTGCTTATATTTTACTAAGTCTCTTGCGGTACAAATACAAAACTTTTTTTTATTATTATTATGTATTTTGTGATGAAGTGACTGAAATTTGCAGACCAAAAACAAAGATCTTCAACAGGTTGCACTGAATAAATTTAAGTTGTTTAATTTTTGGACTGAACTGTCATTATGTTATGGCTGTAAACAAAAAGTGACAGTTAGTGTGCATTATTGTTATTATTATTTTAAATAACACCATATATATTACTATATTTTATATTATATTATGTAGTATTATATTTATAAAAATAAATTGTTCTAATAAGCAGTATGATATTATTTACGCATCAATCCTTAATTTTTACTAAAGTGATCTTCTTAACGATCTATTCACGGTTTTCCCCTTCCATTAGCCTCACTTCAACAGAGTTTTAATATTAAAACTTTTTCATCAAAAAAGTTGACTTTTTCCCGTCTGGGCAACACATCGTTTGTGTGAGACACGGCTTTACTGTCATGGCAACTTTAACGTTATCTGATGTTCCAGCTCAGAGAGACACAGGGGGAAGATAATCCCTGAATTAAACAGGATCTGCTTTAGAGCCAGCCGTGATGAGCAGGCTGGGCCCTCGCCCCTCTCCCCTGCTCTGACACTCCCATGCTGGGGAACAATGGGGAGCCATCCTGTCTCTCCACAGGGCTGGGACACACTTCTTGCAGGGGTTTCATTTGCAAATGAATCTCCACGATGATGAAAATGTTGAGAGCGAAGCCCCACAATGAGTGGGACTCATAGAGAATTGCAATTTGTAAATCAACTTGTATGTTAAACAGCATGATTTTTTAGGGACAAAAAGAGAGGAGGTGGGGTGAGAAAGAATGAGGAAACTGGAGAAAGGCCACAGCCCTAAAAGGGCTCGGAGGGAGGGAACTGAACAGTTTTTCTTGCTTTCTTTTGCAAATGCTCATGGTTCATTTTCAAGAAAAATTCCCAACCTGTTCCACTATATAAATGAAATAAAACTTCAGCGTGTGTTCTAGCATGTGATATTATTATTGTATGCTTAAACTTACACTTGTTTAATCAAGCAAGAGTTTCTTGCTTAGTCAAATGTTCAGCAATTGTTTACTTTGTATTTATTTATTATTTTGTATTTAAATGCTTTCATTGATAAACAATCACCTAAAATGTTCCTACTGATTGAATAATTATTTAGCATTCCAAATCATTTTAAAACCACTCTCTGTATTAGGATGATCATGCAATTACTTCATTCATGCTTAGCCTGGTATGAGTGAATTTCTGTGCTCCTGTAGAGTGCGTAGCAATCTGAATGCCAAAGGCTTACTTGTTCCTGTCAGATCCTGATTGCAGGCTGACTGGATACAAATTAGTTTAGTGACAGGGATAACCTGTCCAAGATGCCTGCAGTTGGTTGAAAATGAGCAAAGTTGACAGCAAATTGAAAGTCTAATAAGTCCTTCAAATGGTTGATTTGTGCCTAGTGGACATGTAGACGTTGAGGAGTATGAAATATTGGAAATCAATGGCCTTCTATGAAATTTCATTAGGGCCCATTGTTCTCAGTTCATAGTATTTTTTATGTTTTGATGGATTATCTGAAGAAAATGATTACCTAAGGTGGTTGAATTGATGGGACTTTGATACACATCTTCAAAGATCACTTTTAAGCAATATTGTAAAAGTGCTATTGATTTTGTCTCTTTTCTTATCCGATTTCATCATAGCTCTACATAGTGTGGTGGCCCTTTTCTTGGTGTGATTTGGTATTTGTTTCTTTTTTGATGGTTGTTTTTTGAACGTATGAAAGGGATAAGCATTAAACTGATTAACAGGAGATTAACAACAAAAGAATTTGAACAGATAAAGCTGCTTCTTCAGATACAAAACATCTCTAATCACTAATCCCCCTGTTCCCCCCTCTTATTTTCCTCTGCAGGGGACACCGAGACCAACCCGGACAATTCCCCCAGTAAAGACTCGGGTGCTCATGTCTGCAACAGATGTTGCGCAGAGTTCTTTGAACTATCGGATCTTGAACAACACCAGAAGAATTGCACTAAGAATCAATTAGTTCTAATTGTGAATGAAAATCCAGTGTCTCCTTCCGGAACCTTCTCCCCAGGCTCCTCTCCTCATAATCCTGATGAGCAGATGAATGATACAACTAATAACACAGATCAAGCAGAGTTGACCGACCTTTTGGAGCAAAACGTACTTGACAAAGAGGAGGCCATGGACACTGAGATGTCAGGAGTCTCTGCACCCCATAATGATGGAAGTGGACATATGGCAGGTGGCAGCCCACTCAGTGGCGTTGGAAGCAGCCATGGTGCTCTGGGCAGCACCGGGTCCAATCTGGGAAACTCCGTCATCTCTGCCTCATTACCTCAGCTGGGTAACTTGACTGAGCTGAGTAATTTTTCCATGATCAACAGCAATGTCATTATTGAAAACCTACAGAGCACCAAAGTGGCTGTGGCACAGTTCTCTCAAGAGACCAGAGCAGCGGGTGGGCAAAGGGTGGCTGTGCCAGCCCTCATGGAGCAGCTTTTGGCCCTACAGCAGCAGCAGATCCATCAGCTACAGCTCATCGAGCAGATTCGTCACCAGATTCTTCTGCTAGCCTCACAGTCACCTGAGCTCCAAGCACCACCTAGTTCTTCCCCTGTGACTTTAGGTTCAGGTACTAGCCCACTAACCACACTTAGTTCCCATTTGTCTCAACAGTTGGCAGCTGCTGCAGGGTTAGCACAGAGCATAGCAAGCCAGTCTGCAAGCATTAGCAGTTTGAAACAGATGGCTAATGTTGTGCAGCTACCTCAGAACAATTCCAGTGTGGGAGAGTCATCTCAAAACCTTGGAGCAGCAGGGCCAGCTACAGTTAATGCCCCACCTTCAGACAAGAGACCAGGTAATGCGGGAAGCTTGCATCCTCAGTTGGGAAATCCATCACTTGCAAAGTCATCCACACCAGCCTTTGCAATGGGAAGCCTATTGAATCCTGTGGCTAATACCCTTCTACCTCAGCCCCCACCAGGCAACCCGATATTTTCCAGTGCACTGCCTAGTGCCGGTACCACAGTTGAGGATCTCAACTCACTGGCAGCGCTTGCTCAACAAAGAAAAGGCAAGCCACCTAATGTCTCTTCCTTTGAACCGAAGAGTAGCTCTGAGGATACGTTTTTCAAGCATAAGTGCAGGTTTTGTGGCAAGGTGTTTGGCAGTGACAGTGCTCTGCAGATTCACTTACGTTCTCACACAGGTGAGAGGCCATACAAATGCAACATATGTGGCAACCGCTTCTCCACCCGAGGTAACTTGAAGGTTCATTTTCAGCGTCATAAAGAGAAATATCCACACATTCAGATGAACCCATATCCTGTCCCAGAGCATCTAGACAATATTCCTACGAGTACTGGCATTCCCTATGGTATGTCTATGCCTCCTGAGAAGCCAGTGACTAGCTGGCTCGATAGTAAACCTGTTCTATCTACTCTGACATCTTCTGTTGGCATGTTACTTCCACCAACTATACCAAGTCTGCCTCCATTCATCAAGAAGGAAGAGAATAGCTCAGTGGCTATAAGCAGCCCTTCTCATTCTGCTAAAAGTGACTCAGGTCCTGCTGATGCACCCATGAAGAACACAGACAATGTGTTGGAAGAAGGGGAGAGCACAACCCTGCCTACCTCAAATGAAAAAGTTGAAGAAAATAACCGTTCATCCAGTCTAATGGCAAGCATGAGCTCTGCAGTAGAAGGTACCATTGAGTACACCACCTCCAACAGCCCTCCAATGGCCACTAATCCACTCATGCCCCTGATGTCAGAACAGTTCAAAGCTAAGTTTCCTTTCGGGGGTCTCCTTGATCCTCTCCAAGGTTCAGAAACATCTAAGCTTCAGCAACTTGTTGAGAACATCGACAGGAAAGTGACAGACCCTAATGAATGCGTTATCTGCCACCGTGTTCTTAGCTGCCAGAGTGCACTCAAAATGCACTACCGCACACATACCGGGGAGAGGCCTTTCAAATGTAAAGTGTGTGGTCGTGCCTTCACCACCAAGGGCAACCTTAAGACCCATTACAGTGTCCATCGAGCTATGCCGCCACTGAGGGTCCAGCATTCTTGTCCCATTTGCCAGAAGAAGTTCACAAATGCCGTGGTACTTCAGCAACACATTCGCATGCACATGGGTGGTCAAATCCCAAACACCCCACTTCCTGACAACTATCCAGAATCCATGGGATCAGATGCTGGCTCATTCGATGAGAGGAACTTTGATGATCTTGACAACTTCTCTGATGAAAACATGGAAGGAATCGAGGATGGACCTGACAGCAGCATTCCAGACACACCAAAGTCAGTTGATGCATCTCAAGATAGCCTCTGTTCATCCCCTACTCCACATGAGTCATTAGTTATGGAGAGCCAGGAGAAGAGTGCCAACCAGGGAGCAGAAGAAGAAGTGCAGTGTGACCAAGGGAAATTAATGGAGAACGGAGTAATGGAAGGAGACAGATTCACAAATGACTCCTCTTCTCTTGGAGGCGACATCGAAAGCCAAAGTGCCGGAAGTCCAGCTGTCTCTGAATCTACCTCTTCCATGCAAGCTCCGTCACCCTTTAATGGTACTATCCAACAGCAAAAGTCTCCTAGTCTGGAGGAACGGCAGCAGAGGGCATTGTCACTGGACCACATTAGTGCGGGTCTCATGCAGTCTCATTCTCACAGTCCTGGAGCTCTGGATCTTACTTCAATGAACTCATCAAAAGATCCTCTTAGCTTGCTTTTCCCCTTCCGTGAGCGAGGCACCCTGAAGAATACAGCATGTGACATCTGTGGCAAAACATTTGCCTGCCAGAGTGCCTTGGACATCCATTACCGAAGCCATACCAAAGAAAGACCGTTCATTTGCACAGTATGCAACCGGGGCTTTTCCACCAAGGGGAACCTGAAACAACATATGCTGACCCACCAGATGCGAGATTTGCCCTCCCAGCTCTTTGAGCCTAACACCAGTCTTGCCTCCAGCCCAACTTCATCACTTTTATCTGTTGGACCCTTGTCCTCGATGATGAAGACTGAGGTCAACGGCTTTCTGCATGGCCTTCAACCTGAAGTAAAAGAATTGCCCCCAGCACTGGTGACCTCATCTGCTTCCACCTCTCCAGTACTTTCGGCCGCACCACCGCGGAGGACACCTAAGCAGCACTACTGTACAACTTGTGGGAAAACATTTTCCTCCTCCAGTGCCCTGCAAATTCATGAGAGAACCCATACGGGAGAGAAGCCCTTTGCTTGCACCATCTGTGGACGAGCCTTTACCACCAAAGGAAATCTCAAGGTAATTACTGCTTTATATAAGACGAAAATTATTTGCTCTGTTTTTATGAAATACATCATTTGAACTTTTTACTTGATGTTATTTTGCTATTCATGTTTGTGAAAAGCCAGCCAAAATAGGTATTGACCGTATAAACAAGTATTGATGAGGGAAAAAAGTGGAATGCTGTCTGAATAATAATGGGGAAAAGTGAAAAGCACAAGCATGCATATTTTTTTTTTAACAGAAGGTATACCATTATAAAGAAAGTATACAGAAACTATAAAGAGGAAGTGGAAATGTTGAGTCATCCAATTAATATGAATATTGGGCTAAAACCTGAGCTTGAAATTGATGGAACAAAGCCAAGAATGCTTCACTTAACAGGCTTTAACCACAGTTACCAGGAGCAACCACCCTTAGCAGTGGCACGCTCACTATTTTTCCAGAGTTTATCTTTGATCGCATTAAAAAAAAAAAGGCCAAGCACACAGATAAACACAATCCTGGGAGTTTTATATGGATATGCGATTGCACTAATTTGTGTGAAATGTGACTCGCAATGAAATTTAAATATCAAACTAAAAATTTCCCTCTGAATAAATAAGTACTGTTTAAGAGAAGTATGTAATTGAACATATATTGTCAGATGTCTTATTTAAATGCAAATAATGATTTTTCTTTAATTTGCAATTCATTAAAAACTATCAGTTTGAAAAGATTGTCATATAAATGGAGAATGGGGGAATCACTAAATCCTTTCCAAGATTTGCAAATAGCAAAAGTAGCATAAAGATTAGAAAATTTACACCTCATATGTTCAATTCTACACTAAGGGTTGGAACAATTAAAAAAGGTTCTTTTCCCCCTGAATGTATTGCATGCTTCAAGGGTGAACTGGGGGCAACTGTCAGATACAATACTGTCCAGCACAATGAAAGTGGACAGTGCAATTTTCTCAGAACACACGTCTACCACAGGCCCTTTGTTTTATATGCAGACCACCATTCTCACTGAGTGAACGTTACAACATTTTAACCTTGTTTTAATAATTAGACAAATGCCGCTTCCAGTGGGCCTATTTTAATACTAATTATTATACTGGTCCTCTTTTTCCATTGCATCACCTCACGTGTTATTCATTTTATTGTTTCCAAATTTTAAACATTGTAGCTTTACTGCTCCTATGTTTTTATTCTCTTTAATCCCTTGCTTCCACTTCCCTTTCTCTCTCTTTCTCACTAGGTGCATATGGGTACCCACATGTGGAACAGTGCTCCGGCACGGCGTGGTCGCAGGCTATCAGTAGATGGTCCCATGGCTTTCCTGGGCACAAACCCTGTAAAGTTCCCTGAACTCTTCCAAAAGGACCTAACCGGTAGGGCCGGAAATGGAGACCCAACCAGCTTCTGGAATCAGTATGCTGCTGCTTTCTCTAATGGCCTGGCTATGAAGACCAACGAGATCTCTGTGATCCAGAATGGAGGCCTGCCCCCTCAGCTGTCAGGGAGTGTGGGCAACGGGGGCAGTTCTCCAATCGGAGGCTTGACAGGCAGCATGGAAAAGCTGCATAACTCTGAGCCCAATCCTGCTCTGGCTGGCCTAGAGAAAATGGCCAACAACGAGAACGGGACTCACTTCCGCTTCACACGCTTCATGGAGGACAAGGAGATAGTGACCAACTAGAGAATCTTTTTTTGTTGCGCTCATGAACAAATATACACTCTTAAGCTGGCACACACACATGCTCCCGTATATGCGTCCATGAAAGAAAGAATGAAAAGCAAGAAGAAGAAAAAAAAAACTATCAGCTTTTGCTTGCCATTAAGACTTTATGAAGACGAGTTTGAAAAGAACTTGCTTTTTTTGTACAATGTACAACATGTTATAGTTTTATGGAGCTTATTTATTAGTGATTATAACCTTGCTCGAAAAACCAAGTGGAAATATTAACAGTTACTTAGTTTTTATGTTATTTTCTGTTTTATCAGCAGAGTGAATCTGTATGAGTGTTTTAAAGTGTGCTTTTGAAACTTAGCTTTTCTTGGTAGAAGACTTCACCATGGCATTAAATTATTTTCTATCTGTAGTATGTGTTAACAAAACTTGATGTTCATGTAATGATTTAGAGCTTAAAAAGTGCATTGTAAGGCTGTAAATACTGTACACTTATCTGTGCTAGATGGTTTACAAGCTGTGTAGAAACTTTCCTCTGAGAAATATCAACATTTCATAAATCCAGGGACATAGGTTAGTCCTTTTCTCTCTGTCTTAGAAGTTAAAAAGAAAAAAAAAGAAAAGGAAAAAAAAAAGTTTTCACCTCAGCTGTTTATTTAGACCGTAGTATTTTCATTTTGCTTTTTACTACATTCAGTTCTCACTCTTTTATTTGTGCTTATAGGATAAAAACATAAACAGTTGTTAGATGTCGACATGAAGAGGTCCACACACACTTACGAATGGGAGGAGAAAATGCCTTGTGTGATCTTTGAGGTTTTGCTGGGCTTTCAAACTGCTGCTAGGTACTAGCGTCTTTGTTTGACATCTACTGCACTTCATGTGTTGACGCGCCCTATACGTTTTGTCTTTCTTTTTTTTTTTTTTTTTTGATGTGGAGCAACAAATTCCTTTACAGCAATTGTACATAGTCTTACTCGAAGACAAGGTCCATCTCGGCCAGGGGACAAATGATGATAGTGTTTTTATAAATATTATATAAATATATATATATGGACTGTTACATGCACTTTCTTGAAAAGTTGGAAGATCTTTTAGGGCCCAGTTTCTCTACAGTTTAATACCTACTAACAACTACGATACTGTAATTCTTTACTCTAATAATCAAATACATCAGTTTTCCAAAAGAAAGAGTGTGGGTCTTGATGATTTATTTGTATTCCTTTTTTTCGTTTATTCAACCATCTGAACTCTTTAAAATTATTTACGTATCTAAAATGTTGAGTTTGTCTAGTCGATAATCCTGTTTTTAACTCTGGCAGAAATTCTTTGTCTGATGGACTATGGATTTCTTCTCCCGACAGAGTGCATTAAACGTGTGAAATGTTAATCCAAAGTCGGTTACATATTTAACTTCAACGTGTCAGACCGCGTCCGTCAGGATGCAAATGCAATTACAGAGCGCTTCATTAAAACACATGCAGCTCCGCTGTAAGTCACATTTCTGAGTTCATCATTCTGCCGGGTGACAGGCTTCAGCATCTTTAATTAAACAATCGATCGTTTTAGAAGCCCCTTTCTTTCAGCGTTTGTTTAGATGGATTGGTTCACCGTTCCTGTCTCATAAGGAAAACTTTTCATGTAGGCTAACCCGTTTTCTTTGAGTTAATAGGTTTTTAGCTGAACATATTTTATATAGCCTATAGGTATTGTCTGCTACTTAATTGGATGTGTTAACCGGAGATTTTGGATTTTGAAATATCGTAGGCTACCTTTTATAATTGTACAAATATGAATTAGTCCATAATAATAATTTTGCGCTGCACAAACGATATACAGTACGTTTCTGGATTTCGTAATTTAACAGGATTTTGTCCTCACCAACAAAAGCATAACATGTATATTGTTCTAATTTTAATATTTTTTCTTGTTAATTATTCAACCGCTTTTAAAATATATAAACAATTTAAGGGAATGTTATTGGTGAATAGTGGATCTTAAAAAAAAACAAAAACAATAATAACTATCAATCTTTCATCGTTTAAAATAAAATATAAGTCCTGCTTTTTCACCAGCTGCATTTAATTTAACACACCATTGCACTTCCTGAAACGCAGGATCTGTTAATTCGAGGCTTGCATCCTTTCTCCCCATGCCGCCTCCTCCCCGGATTTTATAGCTGGCTAAATTCCCCAATATTTACAAGATCGCTATGCTAAATGACCCTTGCAAACAGTCCGGGAGCGGCAGAGGGTCCCCGCCCCTCTCAATCTGTGCGCTCACTTTCAGCACCCTGAGACAGGCGCTTTGTTTGAACATCTCATCAGCTTCCGGATTCTTCACGCGCAGTTTCTTAACACTATTGACAGGCACCCGCTCTCAATTATGACATTTGCCATCGCTGTTTGACATTTAAGTGATTTGAATCACACTCGTTAAACTTTACTCCAGAACGAATGAAACTGTTATTTATTTATTAGTATTATTTTAATTTCGTCAAACTTATTTATCGACTACATTTAATTAAAGCTGAAAATAATAAAATTATTTTTTGCAGTAGTTGATATTATTGAATATTATTAAACAACGTGATGTTGTCGTGTTCATACAGAAGAAAAAAATTGAAATTCAGATATATCCAAAAAGGATTTTAAACCAGAGAGCCATGAGACACATATCTGATTTTTAGGTTTTATTTAATAAATACTACTACTACTACTACTACTAATAATAATAATAATAATAATAATAATAATGATCAATTTAGTAATAATGAAAAGAAAGAAAAAAAAATCTTCAGTCTACCCTAATTTGTGTATTTTACCACTTTTCAATAATAATTCCCTCTTTTTAATGTATTATCTTTTAAAATGAATAAATACACACTATGAATAAATAGCACATTTAAAGAGATGTTAATGTACAAAAAAAGAAAAGAAATGTTAATCCTTAATGTTTTAATTCATGCTCTCTGTTTGCAGTTGTTATGCATAATTTTTAATTTGTTGTATGGCTAATTTATTATTAGGCTATATTGTTATTATTATTATTATTATTATTATTATTCAGTGAAGAGTAATTTGTCCTCCTATTTATGCAAACTCAATAATTTGTCTAATAATTTGATTTCAACTGAAATTGAACATTCTCTGTTTAATTTTTTATGAAACAGACAATTGTATATAAAGCAAAAGATTAAATAGCCTTTTATTCAATTAAAACGCACACCAACACACACACACAGGATGAGATATAGGAAGCATCCATTAGAGAAATTATATGTGTACATCTACATGTATAAAAGTGTTTTGTACATGTATATAAAAGTGAGAAATTATCTACAACATGGTTGCTGTTTATAATAATGACACAGAATGAATGCAGGGGAGAATAATAATATTAATAAGGACTTTTTTGAAAACACAAATTTGAAGGAACTGAATCTCCACCTTTGGGTTTCTTGTTTTATTGTTGCTTGAACAATGTTAAGTGAACTGTAGTATTTATGCTCCATTTTCTATAATACAGTGCATCTAGTCTACTTTATTTCAGGTTTTTGTTAATTGTATTACATTATGTGCACGTCAGAACATGCAGTTTAATGCATTAAATACAAAAGTGGTAGAATGTGAACGAGAACAAGATTATAACGAGGCTTTACATACCTCAGGTGAACTGATGCCATTTATCTTGTTAAGATGCTGATTTGATCTTGTTAAGAACATACGGTCTCAGAAAAGGCTGATGTAATTATAGATTGTATTTAATTCTAGGTGTACAGTTATGGAAGTGTGGCATGAATGAGTGAATAATAATGCAGGTGGCTGTTGTTTCAGTTTATCAAAGAGAAAGGTTATGAGATGTGACAGGATTTGGCGCTATGTATAAGCCTCGGGGAGTTCTCCACAGAGTGTGCGACCTCTTCACGTAACGGACCCACCTCTGCTACATTGTCTGCGCTGGCTTTAGCCCCGAGGGCTGGCTGTGACTCCCTGCTGTGTTTTTGGTCTACGCAGGGGAGATCAAAGACACATTTGGGACAATTGAAGTGCTGCTCGACCGAGCCCTTGCTCAGCGCCACACCTGCCCACCTGTCAATCATTCCCAGGTGACAGGCGAGTGTGACAGTAGTGGGCCGTGCAAGAGCAAAGGATACAATTAGGGCAATTAGTGCTGTCTTTTGTGCTTCATGGATCCACTGCTCATTTTGTTTTTCATCTGTTCGTTGTCTATGTTATTAGTGTTGTCCTTTATCCTCACTTTCATCCTGACTACTCCAGTATTTTCTCCCTTTTTCTTAACTCACTCCCGCCCTCTGTTCTCATGGTTCATGATTTCCTGAGGAAAGAGCCTCAGTCTCTGAGACGTGTACACAGCTGGCTGAAAGAGGACCTCTAGATTGAAAGAGTAAACACGGAGGAAGATTTCTCAGCCTGTCTTTGTGTGTTTGTGTTATCATGGCAGAGTAATCAAAGCCAACATGTGCCATCTTTACACTGCAAGAATGGCACAGAAGCTGCATCTCAAGCAGCACACAATGAAAAGCTGAGTTCACACATACTGTGTTTAATGCAGAAGAAATAACATTTAAATGCATTTAAACAGAATTTACAATTGCAGGAACAATTTAATGAAATAAATGTTTGTTCATATCTATTTTTAAAAAATTATGTTAATTTTCATGAGGTTTCAGGAATTTTTAGAATATTTTATATGTTAGTTACTGTTAAAATTAAATGGATGCATTTAAAAATGAAAAATAAAAGTTTGAGAAAACATGTAAAAAAAACATTTATTTATTTATTTGTTTATGAAACGCATGTGTTGTCAAGATAATGATACATGCCATTTAAGATTATGCAATTTTATAATATTTGTTTTTTAGTTTATGTGCCATTCAAAATGAAATGGAGGCATTTTTAAAATAAAATAAAAAAAGCGTTTGAGGTAGAAAACAAGTTGTAGAACTACTCTTAGGGAAGTTCAATTAAAATAAGTTTATTAATTTATTGATATGAAAAAAAAAAACCAAAGGTTGTCAAGACAATGAAATTCCACTAATGATGACTTTTGTGACATGACTTATCAGTTTAGCGAAATGATAAATATGGAAAAATATTTCATTTGAAAAAAAAAAATGTATTCAAAAAATAATTAATTGTAAGACATCAGTTATTAAAGTCTGAGTTTTCCACAACTCTATTTTTGGTACTGCTTTTACTCAGCATTGCATCTTAAACTTGAATTTGAAGCAGGTGCGATGTCACCCATGAAAAAAGTACACCTTTCTCAATCTGTTTCTCTTCCCCCTTCTCCATCTCATTCTCTTTCTGAAGGCCATATCTCTTTCTATCTTTGTCCCGCTAAATCCTGAATCAGGGCTCTGTCTTCTGCTCGGTCTGGCCACAGGTTCACTCTACATGGTTTCCTGAGGTGGGACAGGGGCCTGGCGGCGGTCCAAGTGTGCGAGTCATTTATCTGTCCACTCCTTCAGCTTTTCTCCTGGCACACAGCGACACACACACAGAGATATTGTATTACAGCTGCCATTGTCCCTAGACAGACAGGTGGGACTCTCACTGTGGGGTCCTAAAAGCCAGGCGGCAGTAGGCAGACATTGGGTGCGTACTTTATTAGTGCACTCATGCCTGCAGAAGCCTCCCAACAGTGCGAGGGGAGGGCGTACAGTAAGGTCTTGTCTCTCTCACAGAGCGATGGCTGTCTCAGGCTTGGGTTTATCATCACTGCTGAAATTGCTGGAAGTTCTTTTGTTGGGGTTTTATTGCAGGAGGGGTATTTAGCCTCATTCTGATGCTAATGCCCTAAATTTTAGGGGCTCAGAGCTCACTCTCCGAGTCTCAGGGCAGCGAGGGTGGTGACACTGTCCGTTATGAAAACAGTTCCCTCTATCTCTCCCTCCTTTCTTTTTTCCCTTGTGAATAAAAGAAGAGAAGGGCTGCATTTAGGCCATCTGTGCTTCCAGTGCTTGAGTGTAATTTAATGTGTAGGTCCATTTTAAGATGAAGCCCATGTACTCTTGTGTGGTTTGTCTGTAGAATGGAGCCCAGATCGGTTTCCTCTTCCTTTAAGAGCAGTGGGAGATTAAGTAGGTTGATTGTGTTCCTTTCACCATCAGAATGAGGTCCAGTAACCTTAGCCTGCACTGTCTGCCATGGGGCTCAAAGACAGGTAGATGCTCACTCCTCCGTTAATGTCATCCTGTAGATTACGTTTCCTCATCGTCAAAGTGTCTTAAGATGCACTGTAAGGACACGCATTCCTCTCCTATCCACCCAGTTACTGTACTATGACAACGGAGGAACTGTTGTCACAAAGAAAGGAAAATGACATATGTTGGTAGCAGGGCACATAAAAACGTATGGATTTGAGCCTTATTGAATGTGGCATCCAGTCATTTAAATATGCTTCATATATGCAAATGTTCTTCCTTGTCTACTTTTATTCAGTCCTATCTGCTCTACTGTTTGGTTCTCATTTGATCACTCAGAAGTTGTGTTATCTGAGATATTGTATAATTGTATGAAAAATCACATAATCAAATTTAATTAAATTATTTATTTATTATTATTAACGAAAAAGGACGCTAAAATATACCATTTAAATAATAATAAATAAATAATAAAATTATTGTACAAAATGATTATTAGCATAATTTGTATTATTGCTAATTGATAACTTGTTAAAAATTGAAGTTTGGTATAAACTCAGTTGTACTGCTTAAAATGCTTAATCATATTGGAAATTGTCTCAAACTTTCATTATTATAAAATTAATCTTTATTCATCATATTTATTTGTTTTTTTCATCTGTAAACCTTTATTAAATGAGTAAATGTACTGTAAACTTGTTTTATTCAGCCTGTTTTTTTGTTTTGTTTTTTTTTGCATCAGATCTGTGAATTGTTGTTTTTCTATCACACACTATGTGCTCGGTCTTGTTTTCTTTCTGTATTTCTCCTCTTAATCCACCTCTTTCTCCTTTTTTCCTCTTCGGTGTGGTCTCAGGAGTAACGGCTGAGTTTTAATATTAACCTGTTGCGATGAGGGCCATGAGGCAGCGCAATAAACCTTGTCAGCATGAATATGTATGCGTGTACTCTAAAAGGAGACTGAGCTCTCTGTCACCTCTGAATGGTGGGAATAGAGATACAGGCCCTGATAGTTCTTTTTAGGAGTCTCTCACAGGAGCCATTAAGTTTCCAGTGTTGTATTATGAGCCTGGAAAAAACCTGTAGACATTCATACTGATATCAGTGGATCTTTCCAGGATACCACAATTAACCCGTGCTATGATTTAAAACACCTGTACGAAGGCTTTGTGGGTTACTGATTGAAAGACAGCAGTCGTCAGGGTTACTGACCCAAACATGTTTTTGTGAATAGTTTGATCCAAGATTGCTAAAATGAGACCAGACGTGACCATGACATCTGGCACGAATGACAAATATCCTGTCTCACAGGTTAATTTTTAATTGCCCAAAGCCTAATTTTAATCATTTTAAATTAGCCATAAAAAGATTTTTTTCAGTTTGGGATTGAAGTGATTGAAAAAAAGAGAAGAAGAAGAAGAATTCTAATCAGATGTACAGGGTGTTACCAATCAAGACGATTATGTCTTTATAATCTACAATATTTCAAAATTATCTAGGATTTTCATGTAGAGAAAGGAAATATTAATGAATAATCAGAATCAAAGGGACGGTTTGCTTGCATTTGTTCCCAGAGTACTTGTATTTTCTGCATCCGCAGCACAAAACACTTACTTACCAATAGAAACAGAGTCCACCCTGTAGTTTAAAACCTCTTAGAGGCCTTTGGCTTTTTTTATTACATAATCGATCCGTCCATATTAAAACAACAGAGTAAACTTAGTGATTCTCATATACTTCATTATTGCAGCCATTTGACCGGGCAGCATATTTTAGCAAACTGCATGTCACAGACCATCAATACGGCTCTAATCAGGGTTAGTTATGGCTGTACTATAATGGCCAAGCCTCCTGTGGTCAGTGGTCCACTGTATGATTGCTCCGTGTATGTGTGTGCGGTGGAAACTAGCGGAAAGAGAATGGGATGCTCAGCATTTGCACTAACAATTTGATTATGTTGTTGAATTACTGTTATATAGATCTGCTGAGGCATTCATTTCACCGTATGAAGAGAGAGCAAGAGAGAGAGAGAGAGAGAGAGTCTGCGGTATGTGAATACTGTATGTCTGGTCTGCTATCAGCGATGGGGATTTTTTTATCACTGTTTATTTAGTTTGCCGTGTGGGTGTCAGTGTTCCTCTGAGAGATATGCTGTGAAGTACAACCCTTGAGCTGTCATTACTATGAAAACATTTCTGATAGTCCGGAAATGATAATGCTATTTTCATGGCAAGACTTATGCATCCAGTGCCACAGTGACTCAAACAGTGATAAAAACATGTCATTTAATTTTCATGGTTTTATTTTAAGACTTTACATAATATTCCTTGTGTCATTTAGTAGCTGGACACTGTCACAGAAACACTGCCTGTGACTGGCTTCGGTAATGCAGGCCTTGTATCTTTACAGTGCTATATTTCGGTCCAGTCGCTTCCATTCAGCAGCAGTGCGGACACAAGACAGGTGTCATCTTCCCTGACCATGGAGGCAAGCAGGCCTGACCCAGGTAAGATTATCCTCTCTCTTCACCACATAACTCAAATCAGTCAGTGCTATCACCCAGCTCCACAAGGAGCCATGTCATGAAACTCAACACACAAACATGTGACACTTACACCCGTAAAACATCTCCGATATTTAATATTCAACGGCCGGTGTTATTTACATCTCACTCAGTGATAGATGATCGGCCTCAAACTGGAGTTTACTGCAATTCGCAATAATCACTTTTACATATCTGAGGAATTTCTCAGGTGGGCCATGCTAATTTAACAGGGTCTTCAAAAGGACACAGTTGTCTTGAGACACTTCAAAGCATTTTGACTTTTTGTTTTAGATTATATATTAATGAAACTCTACCCTGACTTCTACATTTCTGTAACATAACCCGTAAGTGATGTCAGATGGCAGTGATTAAATATGGATGGAGATTTGGTACATTTTCCTACAGGGAGAGAAAGACAGAGACATGGAGAGGGAGAGATAGAGAGGAAGAAAGAGTATACGAAAAAAAAAAAAAAAAACGTTTTGTTTTTTTCTTAACAACCGCCCCACTCGGTCAGATTGAGGAATCTCAGAGGTCCTGTCAGTGTCACCTGCATTCAGAACTAATGGACTTAAAATCAGCTCTACCTCCCAAGCTTTAATGAGTGTTAAATTAATGAAAGAATTCCATCCTCTTCTCCACCCCCTCCCTCTCTTTCTCTAATTCTCTCTTTCTGCTCTGTTTTTGCATGACAACATTTTCAGATTGCACTCTGAGACGGATCAGTCCCTTGTTGGCAGTAATTGGGTGCTGGCCTGGGTTAATGCGCTCACCACCATTAATGAAAACGTTGAGCTGTAAGTGGGACTGTATGAAACGGAGAACGTTCTCAATAGCCTCCAAACAGTCACTAGGGTCCATTCTGCAGCAGGCCAGGCCCAGCTTTTATTGGAGTGAAGCGAAGCATGAATTCTGTGAGGGAAAGATGGAGCCAGTTATATTCAAAGCTGTAAGCCAGACGGCTGAATGAAATAACCTTTTATTTATTTTTTTTTTTTTAGATAAAGAGAATCTCTTGGGTAAGTCAGGTGAATAAAGGCCCACACAGAGAGTAAAAATACAATGAAAGACACTCACACATAGATTTCAGTGCTAAATCAAATCTATTTACAATTTCTCAGGATGCATTAATAATAATAATAATAATAAATTCTTGTTTTAATATTGCAATGGCAATGAAAATAAAACACAATACAGATTTTAAATGTTTTGAAATGTATGAGCTTTCATTGACATACAGTACGTGTCATAATTTTAAAAGCAAATCCCCTAAATATATTCATGACATCATTCATTGACAGTTGCTTAATTTACTCTCTTTCCCTCCCTTTCTGTACCTGCTTTTGTTGTGATTAATCCAGTCTCACAGTATGAGATCTTCCTAAACTACCATACATACCAATAGTAAAGCACATCCAAAACATGGTTAAAAACTGAAGAATTTTTTTTTTATTGTTAATTCCTTTTGTCAATATCAGAATATATATGCTTTTATAGGAGCGTGTGTGTGTTGGTATTTGTGGTTTATGGGGACAAAAACCTTTGCCTGTGTCCCCATAATTCAAAAGACTTCAAAAACATACTAAATTTTATTTTTTTGTTTGTTTGTTTTGTTTTCTAAAAATGCAGAAAGTCCCCATAAACCACAAATACAAATGTGTGTGAGTGTGTCCAGACCGTACCACCAACAGACATTCAGTGGGATCACCATCTCGCCATTGGTAACCATCGGCAACAGACCTTTTTAATGGGAGTTAATCATGTGCCCTGAGGTGACATGAGAAAAGCGGATCTGTGTGTTAAACTGTTCCATTGAGCCGGGATTGGTTGATGAGGGTTGTTACAGGATTTCCTGTCAACATTGTAGTTGCATTCACACAAACATTATATGGGAAATCACGGTGTGTGAAATTGTGGAGCAGTAACAAAAGTTGGAATGTCTGAATGTTCTTTAAAAATGTTCTTCTACTCTCTATTTAACTTTTTTTTTTCTTTTTTTTTTGGTCTTTGCTTACATCAAGACACATACTAAATATTAAGTCAACTGTTTTTTTTTTTCTTTGGTTGTTGTTGCTTTTTTTTTATAATTAACTTTATCAGACTGTGAATGTAGCATTTTATAATCACTTAAATGTGCTGTTTAAAGTAGAAAAAAATGTTGCTACATAATCAGAATAAGTACAACTACAAAGTAGCTAAAAGAAGTGTGAGACCAGGAGAGAGAGAGGAGATGAAAACTAATGAAGGGCTGGAGATGAACAGATTGCCTGGCAAGGAAGGGCAGTCTCACAGTGCGGATGTGACTGCCGTATCGACATATGCACAGAATCTGAAATCTGAATTTTAAATTCTAGAGAGCTGCTCACACTCTTTAGTGTCAAAGAAATGCCATCCTGTACAGCTGTCACATGACACCTCAGACCTCACACACACTTAGACACACACTCACACCATTAGCACACATACATACACGTCGCATACCTAGCTTGTGCATCCACACACACACACACACACACACATATACACGGTTATGGAGGAACTAGTAAACACCAGTCTTGCCAAATCTCAACATCTTAGACACACATGCTGCCCAATGTTCTTGTTAAAAGCTGAGAATGTACAAAAGTAAAAGTAAAAAAAAAAAAAAAAGTAATTATAAAAATGTAAACTAAAACTTAACAAATTGCACATAGATCACCTTGTGTGATTTCCATTTTCCCCCAGATATTAGTTTACACAAACAAATAAAAAAAATTCTGAAGCTAATAAGTGTCCTAAAAGAATTGCTCGCTTGCATTATAGCAACATTTTTACTGTTCAAGTGAGAAATTTACTAAATATAATATAGTAATATAAATTAATTTATATAAAGTAATATAAATTAGACTTACTCTAAATTATCATTTTACTCTAATAGTATTATTTTACTGTATTATTGTTGGTGTTGTTTAATTCTTACATACTATATTTTAAACTTTCTAACAATTGTAATTCATTTTTATAGTCTTTAGAATCAACAGAATAAAATGGTGCAAATGAATGTTTCTGGAATGCTAATCGGTCATGGAGAGCGATGCAGTCTGTAGAAACTGAACATCAACTGTTTGGGGTTCGCATTTAGAGGACCTGAACTAACTGTTCTATAATACATTATAATATTTGCAAATAATTTACATACAGAAATTCTGATGTTTAATACAGTTATGGCGAACCTGGTTAATGAGTAATGAGTGACGCATTGGGTGACTGCACAGAGAATAGAGGAAACAAACTTCATGAGAGTGTGTGTGTTTGTGTGCGTCATGTCTGTGAATGCCTGTGAGTATGTGCCTGTGTCATGAATGGCTTTGTGTGTGTGTGAGAGAGTGAGTGTGTGTGTGTGTGTGTGTGAGAGAGAGTGAGTGATAAGAATCTTTAACAAGTCTATTGAGGGTGGCTACACACTTACCCCAAATCCAGTCCCCTACTGAATCAGATCTGTCTCCGTTGTCAGAGCACATTAGATACAGGCCAACACACACATACGAACGGACGGACGACCAACTATGCGCTCATGCCACAAAGATGCTCAAATCTCCCACTTACACACACACACACACACTGCAATTAGCATTAGAAAATGGGCTATCAGCTGGAATAAGCAAGATGGAAAAGCAACAGAACATGGGTGTGTGTGTGTGTAAGAGAGAATGCAATAGCATAGCTTACCATAAAACACACTCTATTATCAACAAACAGGTTTTATGTGATCGCAACATCCTGTTCAGAAACACAAGAAGCGCAAATCTCTCACAATTGTTCAAGAGTGCAATAGCATCAATTATCAACCTAGCTTCATAATTATTTAAAATCATTAGACGACGTCACGCTGGGAGAACCAGCACTCTCTGGACCGCTACACAACAACCTAGGGCCTGTATCCCCACAGAGGAGAACATTTCTCTGTGTCTTTCTGTGACTTTGGAACATAATTGAGTTTAAACACTCAATACAACATTAATTAGTTTAGCCGTCTGCTGGTGATACCATAGATAAGAGACTATGTAATTCATATTGATTGGAATATGCACATTGAATACAACCTCTTAAGACAAGCCTCCTTTATTAAGCTAGCACAAAGAGCAGGTCATCATTTGTACAAAGAGAGATCGCTTTAGATTTTATCTTTCTCATAAAAAGATTTGATTGGGTTTTCTCTCTAAAGAACCCTCGCTCCCCGTGTTATTCTACTTTGATTATATTACCTCTTAATTAGTTTGCATATTGAGTTGAACAGAGTTTATTGATTTCACCAGCTTTCATTTGCATTGCAAAATTCTTCTAATCCAATATAATCTTATCCATAGCCACAGAGAGAATAATGACTTTCTTTCTGCCAGTTTTCTTTTATCCCCCACCTTTACACAGTTTCTCTTTTTTTTAAACAGTGTCTGAACGTTGTTATTACATTATTTGTCTTTTCTGTTATTTTTTAGTACAATGCAAAAACCTTACTATCTCAACTATTACTGATGAGTTTCATGCTTTTGAATATTTACACCAGAAACGCACTGGCAACTTATATATATATATACATTCATGTTATGTTTTAATATCGCATATGTGATGGACTAGTTTGCTGTAATTTCATGTGTGTGTGTGTCACACTCCTGTGGAGAGGTTGATGAGAAGGTGTCAGGTCTGTAGCTGTTGATCTCACACACACACACACACACACACACATTGCAGTGGCATGTTAAAATGTTAAACTATTCAGACTAATGAAACACAGGCCTGAGCTAATGGCCTTCCTCAGGGAGCAGACCTGTCCTTCAGGGTCTCTCTCGCTCTTTCCGTTTGAATCTGTGTGTTTTAGTATCGTCACAGATATACTTGTTTTGAAGTCATAGCTGGTTGGCAGAGGTGTTTTCCTGTGGACAATTGTGATCTCATTCTGTGTGTGTGTTTCATCGTTAGTTTCCATGCTGTATGTGAGAGTATGCAACCCCTAGTGCTCTTTTTGTGTGTGTGCGTGTGTATCTGTGTTTGTGTCTTTTCTTTAGTCGGTGACTCATTCACCCCAGGTTGGATCAAAGGCTTTTAAATGGGCCACACTGACTAGGAGGCAGAGTGAGTTACCCGGGGTTTACAGCATTATCAGCACCCCGACTATCTACACACATACGCACACTGATCTACAGCAGTTGAGCACTATGAATAACAGCATTGTTCTTCAAAGAAAGCTGCACATTTTAACTACTTTAAATTCTTAAAAAATCTGGAGAAAGCTGATTTAATTAAGTTGAATATTACAATACAACATATTTAATATATATTTTAATATTATATGATATAGATTATATATTTTAGACCGCATTAAATCTGATACAACTAATCTCAAATTGTGCTTTTGAAGTAATCATACTTTAAGTGCCCTTCTTCCATTTCCAGTCAGGGCATCCCATTTTACTGTAATGGTTATATACCAGATGGATTCCAGGCCGTTTGTGCATGAACAAAAGGCATGGTCAAGATCATGTTTATGTGTCTGCCAAAATACCCATGTAAGTTCGTATGGTGTTACAGAAGGAAGTGGCTATGACTAACCCTGAGGTTTCCAGATCAAATGCAAACAAAGAGTATTAGTTTTCAGCATTTGTAACCACCATGGCGTCTTCTGGTAAGAGTGAATGTGTCACATATGTCGCTAGGAACAGCTGTTTTCAAATGTTTTAAGGCCGCAGACCCCCAAATAAGAAACTGTGGCTATCAATAGGATAAAGTAATTAGGATTAATCCTATGAACAGTTTTTTTACATTTTATTTTTCTGTCAAATTATATACATTTAATTTAACATGTTTAACAAATTAATTAGATTTACCTTTTCAAATCGCAGCTTGTGGGTGAGGTCTTTAGTTTGGTTTTGATCAGACACACAGTCCTTGTAAAGCATATCTCTTTAAACTTTACATAAAAACAGCTAGGGACCAGTCGTAATAAAATGGCTAAATACTTCTCACACAGACCCTGCAGCCCGAGGGCGCCCACATCGCACTGAACTCTGACCTTATCAGGTGAGAAGGCGTAAGTGACTTGTAAAGCATGTAAATGAAGACCTGTGCCCTGTGAGGGGTTACATTAGCCCCTGAGGAGAGACGAGAGGTGGGGGGATTGTTGAAATTGTGAGTGTGCAGGAAAGGCTTGTCCAGGCTGTGCTTCCACATGCGTATGTACTGGAGTCCTGTTGTTTGATTGATGCTGTTCTTTGCTGTAAGGTGAAGACCTGCAGTGTAGATGGCCTTGTTTATGACTCACAGGAACGTAGAAGTACTTTACTTGTCTGCTCACCGTGAGATGATGAATCGACAAAAGCTTTTATTTGAAGAAGAGGTTGAAAAACGAGCTTATTTTTTTTTAAAAGGTCATGGGTCAGTCATGCAATTTTCCATAATTTTATTGCAGTGTCACCTTGAGCCCTCAAAGATTAAATTATCCTAATATTGTATGTATTTATTAATCTGTGTGTAACACCAACCTGCCAGGGGGTCTGCAGATGGAAATTAGCCTTAGGCTATAATCTGACATATTTACATTTGTGAAAATGTTCATTAATATGTACTGTCCCCCTTTTCTTCTTAAATAAATAAATATAAAAACATATATATTAAAGGGAAAACAAAACAATGAAGCCAGATGGACAAACCGGCATTATATTAAATATTAAACAAAGCTATGCTTTTATCATCTGCAAGAACAAATTTGACGTATTTTCATTCAGTTGCCAGCTCTCCATTCTCTCGCTGTCAGTCTTTAGCGTCCCAGAAGGCACTAAATGATTTATCGACAGGGTAAACTCTATATGAATCAGACCTAATCTTTAGTTATACAGTTTACTATGTTTGAGTAACTAAACGGCATGTGTGTACACATACTTTTCATCCAACTGTTGGGCTGAAATCCGTAGGGAGCTGAGGTAAGCCGCATTGAAGGCAATCTCTCAGTGTCTTAATGCTGAGCTGTAACAATGAATTTAGAATGACACTGATGCGTATAAACTGATTATGTAGCATGTGGACACACCTGAAGATGTAATAATAATAGTAAAAAAAAGCTTTTGAAGGTCTGCATGTGTTCAAGTAGTTAACATTTTACTGCCTTTTTCCAAAAATAATGCAATTTAAACACATTCACCTCCAACTACTGAATAAACAAATCAGTAAGAATGACTGACATAGATAAATGAATCATGGAATAAGTACAATGCACACCAAGAAATTAAGCTAAAAAAAAAAAAGTAAAAATATTTTTTAGGCTATCCCCATTTTGCATGCATGCACCTACGCAGTGGCATTTTCTGGCATGTTTAAGTGCAGCTATTGTAAAAATGGCTGGCTTCCTGTTGCTCTGCTGAGCAAGTGGTTGTATTCAAGCCTGAGGAAAGGGAATACTTTAAATGCAGATGTTTTCACATTAAACACACCCACGAGACACAAAGAGTGTGTGCACAGAAAACAGAGCAACATGAGCAAAATTAGTCACCCAACACTTTTTGACAAACAAATAGTTAGAGAGGGGATAAAGCACATTTATATATGATATGACATAAATTATTGCAAAAAAAAAAGACGAGTATATCAGAAAAAGTGTGTTTCCAAGATGAATACATTAGTCAACTGGTTAAAAACGTTATCACAAGTAGTCTTCATTTACTTCTACAGGTCAGAAATGAAGACAAAACAGTTTCTTTTTATTTATTTATTTAGTAAGACTTTTCTTGCTTGTATTCTAGCATGTATGTTAACCCTTTATTTAACATCTTAATCCATGAAATGCTTTACTTCATAGAAAATATTTTATTTTGCTTTAAACCCCAAAAAGACAACTTTTAAGTACATAATGGCACCAGTGAAAAGCAACAGTACATTAAATTTCATTTAGCCTTTATAAAATTTTATAAAACAACCTTAGCATTTTGTGCATGATTCATATGCTGTTTCAGCAGAACATGTATTGAATCCACATTTTCACCCAGAGTTAGCTGCTTCGTTGACAATAAACATCAAGGAGATTTGCAGACAGTTTTGCAATACTTCTATACTTGGAACTTTATTATTATACAAATAAATAATATACTATATATATATATATATATATATATATATATATATATTACTGTTTAAAATAAGAAACACGTATAAGACTATTCAGTCCAAAGGAAGCATTTATTTAGCTCAAACTCAGTTTTTTCTATTACTGAAATTTAAATAGTTTTTCTTGTACACATCTAAAATATTTATTCCCAGTGTTACATTTAAGTGTTTATAGCTGAAGTAAAATTCCAGTGTGCTTGTTACAACCCCTACTATTCAACCAGTCTTATTTGAGGAGATACATGCATAAAAAGTAAATTAGAAACATTATCTAATCTGTGGATCAGTCATTTTGCTTTGGGGGATCCTTGAATATGTACATGTTGTTGTAATCTCCATAACTTTCCTAAAAAAGTATGCAGCATATTCCATCCTCCTGGTTACAATTATTTCCATCTTTTTAGAATGAGCTGTGCAACAATTAGCCCTTGGGTTTATTTTGTGTTGTGTTTGAGATGTCCTCTGATTACTGATGCCTCTTTAGACCTTTTAATATGATGTAATTGCTTCCATAGAGAGTTTGGGGGCAGATGTGAGAGAAGCGGAGGGGTTTTATCAGTAAAGTATGTCATGACTTAAGAAGTGACCTTGTCTAATAACTCTAATATAGTCAGTCTCAGTTGGTTCAAAAATAAAATGATCCCAGTGGACAGAATTTAACTAAGCTTCATAAAAAATAAATAAATAAGATAAGATAAGATGAGATAAGATAAGGAAATTGAGAAGCTTACTATTAACTTTGTTAGACATGCATACATGTATGGAATGAATTTAATGCAAGTACTCATGATCTCACTTCTTTGGTATGCTGCATCGGCTTTTGTGTTGTTGTTTTTTTTTTTTTTTTCACATCCCGCCGTTACCTCCCCTCTCTTACTTTCTCCCTCCTCCTTTCATCCCACCGCTCATCCTCCTTGGTCAGCTCTCTTTTGTCCTCACCCTCCCCTCCATTTTGTCAAGTGGTCATCAAGGGGTCAGTTGGGGTGACGTGAGGCTGTAAAATGGCCCGAACCATGCTGACCATCGAGAGAGAAGAGTTTAATCTCAGTGGTGCTGACCTCTGACTGCTGAGTCTGAGTTAATGTCAGTGCTGAGCCTCCAGCCCCGAGCTGCCAATACCACCATGATTATGACCAATCTGCCCCTCCTAATGCAATTATCTGATCAATCTCCCATTTTACTGAATAAATAACGAGGGAGAGATGGACAGAGGGATAAGAAATGAGGGCGAAAGAGAGAGAGAGCTTTGCAGCGGCACAATTCTGGAGAACATTTGAAGAATTTTAAAGATGGTACGGGACACATATTTAACAGATTATGTAGTCAGTAATAATGCATGCTTATGCTTAAGTATTAATGCGAATATAGAACAGCTCCATAAAGAAGACTTCATGTCAGTAGCTTCTCTGAAATGTGACGTGAAGTCTCAAACACCTACAATTAACTGATAACAGGACTTGACAGAAACCTCTTCCATTCGCTTCTAAAGCCTTCTGGATATTTTCACTTCACCCAGTCTTTGGCTGCATGGTTTGGACCCTGAGAAGAAAAAGCAAATTAGTAGATAAAAACAAAGAGATTTTCAGAGAGAAGAGCGAAAGAAAAAGAGACTTTTCTGAGCGAGGATGGTATAACTCAGATGTTAGCTTTTGATGCTAATCACGTGATTATCGTCGAGGGCCAGGGTTCAGTATCTCGCTTCACCTTACTTAGCAGAACCCTGTAAATCTCTCTCAAGTGTAAGTTACACTCACCAGAAAACATGACGAACATAGCGGAGGGAGAGCGAGAACAACGTTTTTGAGTGACGCAACCAGACTGCGCTCTTCGCTGAGAATCTGAGAGCACGCGATGACTGAGCCTTACACGATATTCAGCCGAGCTCAACCGACAAGGAAGTGACACGACGGTCCTTCGTCATTTATTTACCTGTGGCTTTTTGTAGCTTGCTTCACTGTGTGCACCTGACACCCGACTCCCCTCTCCTTTTCTTTCTGTTCTTCTCAGTTCCTTCAGGCTTAGCTTACCTCTTTCTCTCATCATCTAACTTTAATCAAGTAAATGGATGCATTTAAATGCTACTAATTTCAGCTCAGGTAATTGCAATCCATTAATTAAATTTGATCAAAAAAGGCGTTGTAAGTGATTGGAAATGTCCAAAGTCACAGAGTGATTAAATCTTCTCTGTGTTTCAGAGCATTGTGCTGAGGGAAGATATTGCCCTCTAGTTTTACAAACCATCTGTACAGGCCGAAAGTCAGGCATTGTTTGGGCTATCATCCATAGAGGCGGTAAGCTAAAACGGCTGTTTTTTTTCCTTGAGAGGGTCTATAAATGGTAGTCGAGTGTGGTAGGTGGCCAGCTGTGGACAGTAACAGTGCACTCTGAGTACGATAACATCTGGAGATCAGGTTAGTATAGAAGGACTGTTAGAGAGAGAGTCAACACGACTCGAGAGAGAGGTGCCAGGATGAGGTAGTGCTTAAGAGCAGCAACAGGTGGCCGCTGGCAAAAGACGTTACATGTGTGTGTGTGTGTGTGTGTGCTAAATGAATCACAAGTGTGTATTTGACCCTCTTTTCATCTGTTGTCCTTCCACAGATTATGGGCAGCCCTGCTTTACATGGCCAAACAACTTCATTCAAGCATCCGCTGATGTGGAGACCAATTTCTGACTGAAAAACAATGTTTTTAACCAGTCTAAGCTAGTTTTTAGTATTATCTGGTCTTTTGGCTTGATTTAAAAGGGTTTTTTGTACTTTCAGACTGGGAGACCAGCTGAGCTGCAAGGTAAACCAGCATATACAGTATAATGTTGTATATACACTACCAGTCAAAAGATTTGAGTAATTGTTAAGTAAGATTTGTAATATTATTATTATTATTATTAAAGTAGTCACCAAGCCTGCATTTATTTAATCCAAAATAGGCCTACAGCAATACAGTATAATTATGAAACATTTTTACTATTGAAATAAAATTATTTTGTATTTGAATATATTTAAAAAACAAATGTAATCTATTTCTGTGATTTCAAAGTTGTAATAAACATTTATTAATATTATTATTATTATTAAACTGAAGACTGGAGTAATGATGATGAACATTTGATCTCTGGAATAATTTAAATTTCAAAATATACTCAAATGGAAAGCAGTTATTTTAAATATTAAAACATTTCACAATATTGCTATTTTTGCTGTATTTTGGATCAAATAAATACAGGCTTGGTGAGCAGAAGAGAATTCTTTAAAAAAACAAAACATAAATAAAAAATCTTGCTCCTCTTCAATAACATTTGTCTGGAATTGTGTGTATATACTGTATATGGGGTGTGTATATATATATATATATATATATATATATATATATATTTAGCATTCATCATTGGCAAGTTATATATATATATATAATTTACAATTCATTAGATGTATCATATTATTTGATCTGAAAGAAAACGTGAAGCAAGCAACATTTACCTTTCTTTACTGCCATGAGTACTTCATATTGGTTATTTCTTGTTATGTTTGATGCATACATTTTGACTGGTTGCAGTCATTCTGAACAAAAGGGTATTATCTAATGCGTTTGTGGTTTCTAAGGATTGACTGTTTGAGCTGGCGTGGAAACACAGGTTTTTCCATTGATAGTGTTGAAGTCTGGTTGCTTCACGAATCTCACTGTTTCCATCGTCTTTATCAGAGCAATGACAGAACACAGGACTGAAATTCAGACTTTCTCAGGACCCCACACACACACACACATACAAAGACACATATGCAGACACTGACGTGAACACACACAGACGCACAGATAACAAGCTCGTAAATTGCTGCTGTTCTGCAAGACTGCTGAGCTCAAACCCTTATGAAGTGTTTGTGGGAGAGCAAGCAAAGTTTGTAAGCTTAAGCAGAGCTGCCAGTGATTTATTTTAGCTAAAAAATATATTTCCATTGTTAAGGGTAAGGGTAATTAAAACAGGTATGACAAAAGATGTGTGAGTCAATTGTGCTTTGGCAAAATAGTTACAGGACAGGACCTTGATAGTTTAAATTGAGGGACAAACTTTCGAGGATGAATTTATAAAGCCGATTCCAAGTAGGCCAAAAATGTGAACCGAGAGGCTTGTCGGTATGACTAAAAACAGGAACAAGCAGTGGCTGCAGCCAAGCAGCAGGGATGAGAGGAGAATGTAAAATGAAAGCAGCTGTATGCTGAGACGGAAACTTTGAGAGGAGATGGCAAAAGGAGGGGGTATTGAATTTTCATGAATGAAATGAGAAATAGAAGAGCAGGGAAAAATGAAGGTGTATGCAAATAAATGGTGATTGACTGCAAAATTACTTTTTTGTTTTTGTTTTTATGAGCGTCATAAATTGTGAATCTTATATATTTGATTTTTACAGTTTTTAGGCTATTCAGACATAAACCACTTTTCAGTTATATTAAAAGGGTTTCTATAAATTCTTCACATTTTTATTGATACTGGCAGTATTTGTGAATGTTAAAACACCCTGAAAGGTGACGCCTGGTAATTAAATAAGAAGTTGTGTACTCGTTCTTTTTACACGCTTACTCTCTCTCTCTCTCACTTCATCATTAGCATGTTAGAGGAGGCTATAGCATATGTCAAGGTGAAGTGAGTATCAGGTGCATGTCTTCGTCCTTCTGTCACCTCTATACTCACACCAACACATGTGTAGCATGTGTACGATTACAGTAGCATTTTACTGTTGCTTTTACTAGTTATCATTGTCCAAATCATTTTAAATGAGATACAACAACTATTCAAATAAAAATATAGAAATAAACTTAAAATCTTTAAATATATTGGAACGCTCCTTTAAAATTGTGGGGGGTTTTTTCTGTCTAATTTCATTCTGTTTATTTATTTATTTTTAAGTGTGGAAAACAGGAAGTGAGATCGTTTGGGCAGAAAGTGCTGAAAGTGCTATTCTAGGGTTGACTGCATTTGTGAAACTAAATCTCATGAAAAAGTAATATTTAGTTGGTTAGTCAATCTACTCTAAGTTATTTGAGAATACACTGAAGTCCAATTACTAAAAAAAAAAGTAAATTAATATATATATATATTTTTTTTTTTTATATCCTGTTTTTTACCAGCATGAAACTGTTTTAGCATCAATCTAGAAATGATATCACAGAATGAGCCCTTGTTCACCCTAATGGTTAATTGTCAAAGTGATTCTTTCTGATTTGCATTAAATATAGAAGGTTCAAGTAGGATGGAAAATAGTTTGTTTTCTTGATGGTTAAAACATTTGATATTTTTAGTCAACAAAACTTGAAAATAATTTTTATATATTTTTTTATATATTTAATTTAATTTACTTTTTATTTTATTTATCTCTTTACCTCTCTTTATAACTTTTTTAATCATTTTCATTTGTTATTGGCACAGTTGTTTTATATAAAATATTTATTTAATATTAATTTTGACCTCCTAAGAGAGATTAAATTGAAATCCAATCACAGAAAAGAAACAGTTATCCATTAAAAGCTCAAAGAGAAAACTTTCACTTAATTTGCTTTTCATATTAAACCAGTTTTGTTAATTATGGTGATTGTGTACAGTTTTGTTTTGCTGGAAATCTGGTCACTGACTTCTCTTAACTGTAACAGTGGGTCATGATTCCTCCATCATGGTTTGCTGCCTCTGGCTCTCCTCACACAGAAATACACTCTCTTTGCTACCGTATCCAGGACACGTCCAGAGTGATGTAATATCAGTCGGCACGGTAACGGACACGGGTAGAACAGCAAATGGCCGATCTAGTGACTCTTAATTATGCAGTCCTCTCTTTTTTGGACCGAGCTGTGGAATGGACCATTAAGCAGGACACAACACACAGGCCATGGGTCAGAACAGGAGTTGCAGAGGGGACGTGACCTCTGTGTGTTCAGCAGAGATAAAATAACAGCCATGCTAGGATAAAGTGGATCAGTTTGATTTTAAGTTGGCCAGTCTATAATCTGACTAATAATTCAATATATAATTATTGCGAGAGCAGGTTTTTTACTGGGGTCATGACTTGACATTCATTATTTGGTCCTGCCTATGAATTTACTCACAAAGTAATTTGTGAATTAAAAATAATTTTGATATTTGTATGGCTCATGGATGAAAACAGTATATTCTTTTTTAAAACTAAATCCTTAAAGTTGAAAGAAATTGAAAAAAAAAAAAACATAATAAAACAAGATTTTACACAAAAAATAAATTTCACTTAATCAGTTACCTGGCATTTCTTTGTGTGTGCATTTATTATGCATTTTTCTATCTCTCTTATTGTAACATTACACTATTTCAGTGTAGCTTACTATTATTTTTATTACATTTTTCAATATTTAAAAAACTCTAGTCCTCTAAAATACAATTAACTTATTTTATGTTTTTCCTGAATGTAAAAACTGTTATCATAGGACCCTGTAGACCCTCATAAGTAAGTCAATATCAATAAGATTTAATGACAAGACAAGGCAAGTTCAGGTTTTAAAATGGCATGTGAAAAAATTAAATGACATTTATAAATTATTTTAAGTATTTGTTATAAATACTTTCTACCTTGAAATTTGTTTGACAATTTTTAAATAATGAATGTTTTTGAAAACAATGTACAAAATCATATTAAAAAAAGAGTACATTTTTTTCGACGGTTTTTTAATGTCCTTTTTCTTTATTGTGGACAGTTGTGGACATAAAAAACAGCAGTTTTTCCACCTGAAAAATATTGCACATGTTACGTTCTACTCAGATGTAGCTGTTGTTTAAATATCACAAGCTGTTGAGCTCTCAGTGTGTGCTTCAAGCTCTCTGTCATACTTAACACAGAGCCACTACATGTAACTAGCATAATCCAGCATGAGAAATCACATGCTCTGTGCGTAAGATCAGTGTGTGTATGTGTGTGATAGCCCCTTTGAAATCCCTGTGTGTCCGTGGATGAAGCTCTGCTCGCTAAGAGTGTATGTGTGTGTGTGACAGGGGACCATCAGTGAGTATGACGGGCAGTGTAAGATATGAGCTGTGACAAGCGCGGCCGTCACGGGTTATGACTGCTGGAGGGGGCAAGACAGTGTTTAAGGAAGAAAGAGAGTGTGAGTGTGAGAGAGCATCCGACACACGTGGCCGACTCGTGCTACATTATCCGGCTGATTGAGTTATGACAGCTGTGTTCCGTGCAGGGAATCGCTTTCGCTCACTCCCTCTCTCTCTCTCTCTCTCTCTCTCTCTCTCTCTCGGAGCTGATGATGATGAAGAGATCACTTTAAACAACAATCTCCATAATATTTCATGCTCAGTAAGCACCCGGAGGCTGCCAGCTCACTTCTCCATCAATTGATTTGATTCACTGCTGGGTTTCTGTGCATACACTCACCTATGCCTAGCACTCAGCCCTGAAGATAAATGGCAGGTTAGATGAAAATAATATGTATGTCCATAGGAAATGGGAGTGTGTGTGTGTGTGTGTGTGTGTGTGTGTGTCAAAGAAAGTGGGTGGTGGGAGGTTATTCTGTATCAGACTAGAACATCACAGGAAGCATTGAGATGAATTATAACTGTCACATCCGTCCGCACTACAGCCCACCCTTTTATTCTTCAATTCATCAAAGTGTGAGATAATATTATTGTGATGGGACAAAAAGCTCTGTGTTTTGTTTCAGGCAGGAAAAAAATCATTGGCTTCAATTAGCAAAGTCAGATGCTGATTTCTTCTGTTTTCTTCTGTTCTGTAACTGATCTGAATTAGAGGACTGTTTACATCTGCTGCATGAACTCATTCTGACACTTTCTGTTGTATTCTGTTCCATTTCACTCTAATTATATTTAACGTTTGTATGTACACTTTGAATTAAAATTTTAATTTATACTTCTTATGTGCTCGAAAATAGTAAAAACACTAACATAACCGTTTTCTATTGCAATATATTCTAAAATGTAATTTATTCCTATGATGCAAAGCAGTCAGTCTGTCACATGATGCTCATTTAGAGCCCAAGAAGTTCTTAATACTCTATTGAAACTAAAATCATTTGTGTATTGTATGTACCAGTTTGTTCATTTACGTGTGTGTCTGTCTGTGTGTGTACAAATAAATGGCAAGTAACTCATTATATTAATTGTGTGTGTGTGTGTGTGTGTGAGAGAGAGAGAGAGAGAGAGAGAATTTACAACTTGAAGAAGGTTTTACTCTCTAACTACACTCTTTTCATGAGCCATAAAACATCAAAATTAATTTTTATTCACCATTTTCTTTTTTACATTAACAAATTGGAATGGGAAAGAACAGCATATATGTTGTATATAAATAACTGTGTTGTGTTTGTTGTTTATATTATGTTGTTCTGTGTTGTATTTGTATCTGTTAATTTCTTCTATTAATCAATTTGTTTTGGATGTTTTCCCCTGATGTTCTATTCTTTGCTTCTTAAATTGGCTTAAATTTAAAATGATGTTCTATTTTTGGCAGCATTTGTCTTGCATGTTAAAAGTTAAAAACAAGGATGAGAAAATTACCAGCTTGCATGGCAGCTTCAGGGAGAAAAAAAAGAACTTGATGTAAGAGTGAAATGGATGTGTTAAGACACGGCTGGTAAAGTGTGTGTGCATGTTTATGTGGTTTATGAGGACACAAATTTGTATAATGACATGGGTATGACAGAGGAATTACAATATGAAGGTGATTTATGAGAACATTTTCAGTGTCCCCGTAATTCAAAAGACTTAAAAAAACATACTAAATTTTTTTTTTTTTTTTTTTTCTTTGAAAATCTAAAAATGCACACAGTTTCCTGTAAGGGGTAGGTTTAGGGTCAGTGTAGGGCAATACCACATACAGTTTGTACAGCATAAACACCATTACACCTATGGAGAGTCCCCATAAATCACAAAAACCAACATGTGTGTGTGTTATTTGTGTGAATGCATACATTTACCTTTGTCTGTGTGTACAGAAGTGGTTCTAGACTCGGGGGATATTTTGGTTGTTGAACAGTCTACTAATGAGTCCACTGGAGACTTCCTCCACAGGAAAGGGGAGAGAGAGACAGAGCGGGAAAGAGTGAGAGAGGGTAGGGCTACGGTAGGATTAAGTATCTCTTAAAGAGATCTACTTTCAGACTCTCAGTTATCAAACCACTAGTGTGTATTAATTAAGCCTAATGTAGGGATGGGTTATTGGAACTCTCTCTCTTTCACACACACACACACACACACACATTATGTGTTTTCAAAGACTTTTTATCAACATACTTCTATATAACGCTCATGTCTGCATAGAAATTCAGACATGTCATTCTTAAATGCATAATTAGTTGCACAGCTGAAACATAACATGCTGTTTTAATCATCATATTAAGTAATAGCAGGTCTGTGCAGCAGTGTTCTGCTTGTTTGGAGGAGAGCTTGTATCAGGCAGCCCTGAAGCAAAGCTCTGCTTTGATGTTGTGGAACTTGTTTCCTGGTGTGAGACTGGGTTCATTTTAACTGCCCCTTTCTCTCATCACTCTTCACTTGGTCATCACTGCTTGTCATTTATGTATATTTATGTGTGATCTTATAATTTATCACAAAATACTGTAGCTGCAATAATAATAACAATAATATATTAAATTAAAAAATAGTTGTAAAAAATTACGTCTGTAAAAAAACAATATTACATTTGTGTTTATTAAAGCATTAACAAGTTAAAGAACATGGCTGATGTAGTTTGAAGAAGACATCCCATATCAATTTAATATCAATTTATTTTTACAATAGTTAAAATGTAGGTTTGCTTTTCGCATCATGGTACGTTTTTGTGAACATTTGTGGGTATGTTGTGCCACTCTGTATATGTTGTTATGCAGGCATACATATTTGATTGACTAGTATGGCACACCTGAATAACAAAATCTGTATTATATAACCTGAATAGCCTGGTTTGCTTCTAAATGTAGCAGCACGTTGGTGTTCACATACATTTTAGAGCAAGTAGAGGATGGAGAGAGAGAGAGAGAGAGAGAGAGCGCACTGGCAGGGGTGCCCCACTGTCCTGGCATTCACCCTTTGACTGAATGGTTAAAGCCATGGGTAGTTTGCCAATGTTGTGTCAAAGTTGTGCCAACATTTGTATCAGATGTAGGCCAACTGTGCCACTTATGGGTGGTTTCTGATGTCCGCTTCCAATTGGAGATCAAGAGGGCCAAATGAAATAAAACAGCTGTAATTAGCATCACTGTTAAAAGTTGGCTGTGACGTTCTGCTCAAGGGCCACAGAGCATACCATCATTTTATAATGTTCGATTTTAATCCTACTATCTGGCAATATAAAACCTGATTCTAATGAAGCATTAAAAATTTAACTTTAGGCTTAGTGGTTGATGTTTAAAATGTACGTATATGCATATTAAAAATAAAATGTCACTACTTAAAATGTCTCTCTATAAAAGTGTAACCATCTTATTGTGCTGTTCTTTCACCATTTTGTAAATGTAAATGTGTTAGCAGTAAGGCTGTCACTGTTGGATCTATTGATTCCCACCATGAGTCAACAGACATGCCACAGATGAGCCTTTCTCTCTCTCTTATTCTGTCTTTCTCGCTTCTTCATGCTTATTATACCAATTATCGGTAACAGAGAAACGTTTCACTTTTTTGACTCCCTGCTGTGTGATTTGAGCAAATCAATATCTCTGATCAGAGTTGCCTCTGCAGCATTCTTTATGGGGTCCAATCACATCTCGTAAAGAGGTCTGTCCTTCAGATATGTGAAACTAATCTGCAGCAAATACCACATTTTATGCTATGGCTCTCAGCAAACATGGCAGCATATGTGCATGAGCACCACCGATGTCACTTTGCAAACAACTTTCGCTGTTACAGTGTGAGAGGTGAGACCGCCAAGAGCACAATAAGCCGCTGTCTGCAGCACATGTCTCACTCTCAGTGTGCCTTGGCATTGTCTAATTACTCGCCACAATCACTGGAACTCATTGCCGTGTCTGATCTTAATGCTACAGACATAGGCTGCAAGTAGATTGAGCGCCCCGACTCTTCCAAAAAATTTCCCACATTTTGAGCGTAAGCACGACAGACAACATCCGTGTGACCCCAACATCTAGTAGAGATTGAGCTCGGCATTCAGTCTCCGTTGTTTTCGCCAGTAATTTGATTGGCAGGTTGTTTATCATGCAGCTGGGGCTGACACTTTCAAAGCTTGAGGGGGCTCATGTGTTTGTGCGTGAGTTGGGGGGAATATCCAATCTGTCTAACACCCCCCCCCCCCCCCCCCCCCCCCCCCCCACAGCAGCTGACCCCTCCGGGTCGTCACGACTTAAGTAAGAGTGAAGTTGCTTAAACAGAAGAGCTCTGGTCAGAGGGGCCTGGCCCGAACCCACAGCTGCACTGATCTCCTCTCGCGCTCAGGCCTGTCTGTGATCCTTTAAGAATCCATACATATTGATTCAGACTGATAATAAACAATTTGATTAGCCTTCTTCTATAGGCTGTCAGTCCAATCACTCTCAGCGAACCATCCGAGTGGAAGAAGAGGGGAGGGGAAGGAGGGAGATAGAGAGATAGAAAGAGAGAGAGAGAAAGCGGCGTAAAGCTGAAAAGGACGGATGGAAGGTACGGGGCCCAGGGGCGAGAAGAAGGGAGGGCAGAAAAAGGGATCCTTGTGTGATTAGGCGTCAGCGTTTGCTGAATTGGACAGGACAGCTGAGCTGCCTGGTTATTAACTCCCTCAGAAAATTCTCAGGCTCTCGCGAGCGCGCCTGAATACTGCCATCTGGATCGATAAGCAATCTCCGCTGTGTACTGAGCAACTGCACCTTTCATTTGTCTCAGGCGGTCCCTCTCTCTTACTCTTGCCCCCTCGCCATTGAACAGGTGTATTGTCCAGTGAAGAGAGAGGGAGAACGAAACTTCTCCTCCGTTCTTCCCATTTCTGTTTCTCTCTGGCCATCACTCAGATTAGCTCTTTCTTCTTTCCTCGCTCGCTCGCTCTCCTTTAGTCGCCAGCTAGGGTCTCTATCACCGCAAACATAATGATCCGGGTGGGGGGAAACGCAAAGCCATCACTCCCCAACACGGGTCAGCGTTCGGAGGAGACGGTGGGCCTGCGCTTGGATGAGGGGGGATGGGTTTGATGTTTGATGCTTGACAGGGGAGCAGATGTCATGACCGGGTCTCCACCTCGACTCAGAAAGCACAAGGATTTGGCAGACACGAGAGAGGGAAAAAATTAGAAAATGGGAATTGGACATGTTTCGCTAAACACGGAGGATGCCTTCAATAGGATGATCTAGCACACACACCTGTGTATGGACCATATCGCTCAGCGGTGCATGGGTTTAATAGACCCTTAAACACTCATTTGCGTTTGCAAAATGGGATCCATGCTTAGGTTGAAGCAACCGCACATATTGGCAGCGTTGCACCGTTTTAGCTAATGTTTGGTCACAGCAGGAGGGAGAGAGTGTGAATGTGTGTGTTTGCGAAGCACAGCCTATAACGGCTTGTGTGTGTGGACTCAAAAGATGAATGTCCATACTGATTTTGTGTGCAGATTGAGCAGGCCTTGGGCTGATCACTTTGAGTGATTCTGCAGGCCATTGATTGGGTGGATGGATCTATTGATGAGTCAGGCAGCTGATGGGGAAGATGGGATGAACATTAGCCCGTCCTCTCACAGCACACATCTGCGCAGAACACAAATGCATGAGGAAAATTACAGAATATATGAGGACAATGACTCACGTAGGTCTTATCTAAAAACATCTGTACAGAGAAAACTGATGAATATTTTGTGTATGGTTTACAATGAACAACTTATTTTGTCTGTGTCTGTGACTGACTGATTGTTATTCACTAGTGCTATGCAGTGTATGATACCTTTAATCTTATTGTGAAGTACAGATAACAGTGTGTCAGTTGGGCTGAAATCTCAATTTTTCAGCATTTTATACGTATACTTTTACCAGTACTATTGGTCATCTTTTCCATTAGTTTATATATATATATATATATATACATTTTCATATCTAGCCAATTAAAGGATTAACACCACCTCATAACTCTGTTAGATCAGAAATAAATGTAATTTTGTAAAATATTAATAACATGTTTCTGACCTCATATACTGTAAAGTCACGATTTAGCTGTTTGGAACATACCAAGTTTCCGCTTTGCATATAATAACCTTGTAACAAAGTAGAGTAAAGTATACTGTATTCTACAATACAGTATATTAACAGTTGCATATTACTTTTTGGGTAGCATTTTGGATATTTCACCAATAATTGCAGTTATCCATGATAGCAATATTTCTTGTGCAGCTAGTTTTTAGGGCTAAAATAGTATGCTGTTACAACTTGTGGTTTCATACTGAGAAGAGAAAAAACAAAGAATATATATATATATATATATATTAAATGAGACCACACATAAGCTAGCTACTTCATATCTAATATACAGTCATATTTTCACAGTAGCCATTCACTACTGTCTGAGCTACAGGAATGCTTCAGAAATAAGTCACAACAGGAAAATTATAAATGTAGAGGCACAACACACACCCACACACACCCACACCCAACTAACTATGTACATATCATACACAAACAATATGCACTAATGGGCACAATACAAACAGCTGTGTAATGTCACCAGACAAAATAGGAAGAGTGAATCATGAATACACTTTTAATCAGTTCAAAGCTGCAGCTGTGTGGGTGGGTACATGGAAACACAGATTATGGCATACAGCTCCAAATTTCCCACATAATGATGGATAATGCCCTGTCCTCAGATATTTTTAGAAGGAATGTCATTGCTGCTGTAAGAGTTAAAAACAGATTTTGCCTAGAGGAAAATATAAATATAAATTCATGCCAATCACTGGAACTAGAATCATTGTTTTTAAAAAGAAAAGTGATCTTGAGATTTTCATTTAAAAACATTTCTGTGTTTTGGACTTTCTTAAAAGCAATTTTAAACTATTCCTCTTCTCTGACTGTGAAACTAGGTGAATTTCCTGTTGATGTTTCACTGATGTAGACACTTTTCCCTTAGAGGCTTTTTTATCATGTCTTTGTCTACTCTTTTTTTCAAGGTCATTTCCAACCTAGAATCTATAAACCTCTGAATGGGCAAAGTTATATGAATTCTTACTTTTTAATGAGCAAGTTAAAATATTTCCATCTCAGTCCCACCGATTTAAGACGATCCCACAATCTACTGAGAGGAGAGGGTGAAATTACTGTGCAATTACTGCTTTCTCTGTCTGTCTTTCTCACAGTCAATCTCACCCTGGGATGTGACATGCCGTTCTGTCGTCTTGCTCTTTGAAATTCAGAATGGTACCGACTGCTTGATATTGTTGGGGCCTGTCATTGCTAAGCTTTCAGATGATGCAATTGTGAAGGCATCAGTAGTTAGACATGATCCAAGAACTGAAGATCCAGTAGTCTGGCTCCCTTTTCTGTTACCAATAAAAAGCTCTTATTCGCTGTCACTGGATATTTCTTCATAAAGCCCAAGGCTCAGTAGGCTCAGTAAACAAATGCAATGTTTGGGAGTGTGACAGTGATGGTAATATGTGGCTAGGTGAGCTGCCTCCTGGAGTTGGTCACCTTTCACCACCTGTCATCCGCCCCTCATATCAAATACACACAAGCACTCGCGTATGTTTTAACTGCCGAAGCATCTCAGAGGTGCTAACATGCCCTAACCCTGCTAACTTCTCAAGAAGATGCATCTGACGCTTTTTAGATTTCCCCTCCAGACGCGTCTCACTCTCTGGGCCATTGATATAAATAAGATGGGACTGCATGCTGTTTGTCTGAACCTCTATTCTACCTGTTTGGGATCTATAATTAGCGTCCATGACACCTGCTGTCAACAAGTTGACACGCAAAGCAAAGTTTAAAAGTGTAGAGAGCATAAAATGACCTCCAGTCAAACCCCATGTATCAAAAAGACCACCCTAAGTGCCTTTAAAAATATTTGTGTCCTTAACTACAGAGTCTTGCTTCTGAAGATTTTGGTTGTGTTACATAAAACAAACAGTATAATGATAATGTGCCGTATTCGCTTGCATTTAAGCACACGGGAGAGAGGCCATAGATTATGCTCTCTCGGCTCCTTCTTGAGAAAGTGCATATGTAGGCATCATACAAATTAGAATTCATTTGATGACTTATGGATTTAAATTTGCAACAAATTTGATTGAGGATGATTCACCGGCTTGGAACCGGATCCATCCAGCCTTCTGCCCATTGTGTCCCTTGATTGATTTTTAAGTTAGCGGGAAGCAATCGGTAAGCACCACCCAATCAAGGCCTACGAACATAGCGCAGATTAGACAATTTGTGGTAATCAATGAAAATATTCCATGATTTGCTAGCACTCAATCGGCATAGTAAATCAAGACCGTAATGCCTGGGTTAGTTAGCGATAAAACAAGAGCCCCTGACAGGACAAACTATAATGGATGAATTAGAAGGGCAGGTCAGGAAGTGGGGGGTGTAATAAGGCTGATATACAGGCTCCATACACAACAGAACCCTGCGCCCGCACCAGAGCTGTCAACTGCTAATGGGTTAGCAAAAGTACCGGTGTTTATCATCTGCCTTCCGTCCACATATTTATTCATTTATTTAGTACTCTGATGCAGAATCATCATTTTCAATGTTTAACATCCGGCTATCACACACACACACACATACACAGTTCTTCTTAGATCCTGCTAAGCTCTGTAGGAAAATTACAGTCATAAGTAAGACAATTATTCATATGTTGTTGAGACTGTTGTTTGCATTATTTATACATGTTACTGTAAGTGCCATGTGCATAATATTGTAAGCGTATTCAAGAACACAGCTCTCATACAACAATCTATTGAGAGAAATGGAGCTCTTCTCTCACATTGTGAAAATCCAAGTATAACCAGAATGGAAAAGTTTATCAGCATTTACCTTTATATTTCTTTTTCAAAATGAGATGTTGTGAAGAATTATCTAATAATGTATAGTACTCATTGTGTTCATATTGTATTGCAAAACACATCTGCTGAGATGCCGGATACAGGTAAAAGAGGTTTGGTGGTATGGGTAGGTTTAGGGTGGGTTATGGTGTAAGGGATGGGTCAACGTTGTAATAATAAAAAATAAAAAAAAATTCTGTAAAATGTACGATAAAAAAATGCAGCTGTGGTTGCTGGAATTCAGACATAAAAAATTTGGTAACAACATTTTAGGTTTTAAGTTATATTGATTAACTATTAATATACCCACCTATTAAAGTACTGAAATGAGTTTTGTACCTTTGAAATACACTGATAACCACCAAATGCAGGTGGTGATGAGAATGATGAACCAAAGATACATAAATGCAAGTTTCTACATAGCAATGGCTCAGCCATATGCAGTGCCTATAGAAATATTTTTAATGTAATCAGAACTGTACTCTACACTGAGCCCCTCAACCCTGCCCTGACTCTTTGCAAAGGTAAAATGAATCTCATTTGGTTTAGAAAAGAGATGGATACCTTAGATTCTTTCTCTCTTGCCCACCTGGCCTGTTCTCTTGACAGGTGCTGGGTCTTTGTATTCTGTTGTAATGGCTTGACTAGACTGATGCTCCAACGGCTGACCTCTACCAGAACATTTGATTCTATCATCCTCCGCCCTGCTCGGGGGTCAGACTCCTTTATCAGAGGAATTACCTAAAGTGCCTGTTATTTCATCATCCTGCCCGCCAATACAGGCTATTCCTTTAATTTATACACCCCCAAAACAACTGCAGTCTCCATATATCACCCTCTTCCTGCAAGAGGTAAAATATCACTCGCTCATCCGAGGCCAGGTGTAGAATCATTAACCTCTGTCGTAGCGAGAGCAAGGGGCTATTATAGGATAGAGGCGATGCCCATACAGAGAAAGAGAGAGAGAGAGAGGCTTTTGTGACTTGAGCTGTCCTTTAATACACACTTCTTAGTCACCGGCATGCATCAATACACTGACTTCCTGCTCTCGTAGGCAGCTGCTGACCTCAGGAATGTGAGCTGTTGTGTAGGACTTGTGTTAGGTGCAATTCTATCCTCTAATGTGAGGAAATCTCAGAAATAATTACTTTAAAGGAATATTCTGGGTTTAATGTAAATATCAACTGACAATATGGATTATTGCAAAGAACTATTTTGACTATTTTGATTTTTTTTAAAAAGTTAGTTTACAGAAAAGCACTTACAATGGAAGTAAATGTTTTCCTTTGTTTTAAAAGTTTGGGGTCAAAAATATTCAGCAAGGATGCATCAAATTGATCAAAATTGACATTAAAAACTCCCTATAGGCAGAGTCTGTGTAGGGCACCAGCTCCCAGGGGGGCACCATCCCAGTAAAAACTTTCGTTATATATTATTAAAAATGTATACTGTACATAAACATAAAAATCTAAACATGAACATACATATAATATGTAGGCTAATTATAATATATATATATATATTGTATGATGAATGCAGTGCAGTATAAGCACACATGACACGCTTTCCTGCATCTGCGCAGGCGCACGCGCTCGCTCTCACCTATGTTGCGGCCGAATACAAATAATCATAATTGATGAACAAGTAGGCTATATCAGGGAAAAGACATAGGCGCAACCCGGTGCAGAGAAAGAAAAAAAGCCCGAGATGAAGCCTGTGCTTCAATTGCAGGTAATACGCTTAATCCTTTGCAAAATTTTAGACGTTAGTAGATTAATGTGTTATATTGTCGATGATTTCACCACCAACAACAACGCATCTGACTTAACATTGCAGTTTCGTACGTAAAATGTATTATATAAAAACAACGAGGGGTAATATGCCCAATAGATCATATACAAAATTTCAGATCTCTACTGTGCGTACTTTTTTCACAAAAAATCTGTAAATAAAAAAAAAAAAAAAGGTTTGTTTTGCCATCACAGTCTGAGTGACCATGTTCAGACTAAAATATCTCCAGAACCAGTTGTGCTAGGTCCATGAAATTTTCTGGGCTATAAGAGTTCTAGTCCAGAACTGCATGAATTACACTGAATTTACACCTGAATGCTGGCCCTCTACTTTTCTTTGAAACTATTACTTTAAGGGTTTTCAGATGTCCATAGAAACCTCAAAGAGCATGTTCTTAATGATTAAATATAAAAAAAATTGGAATGGGGTCTGCCTCATTTTTCTGTAATTTTTAAAAAAAATCATTGTTGTGTGACATTCACAACTACTCTAGTACCAGCTATTTTGAACTCATATGCCTTAATTAATGCTATAATGCAGCATTCCATTGTACTCGGGACTTGAGGAAATTCGACCTCCACCTCGGGAAAGTGCAATGGAACACTTAAGTTGGGGTTCTGAAAACACACACTCGGGCCAGTTCAGTGCAGACCGAGTCGACTGGAATTATCCATAGGCATCCATATTTTTGCCAACTGTTACAATAGAACACATTTACGACGGACATTGGGAGAACTGACTCGGATTCACAGACTACCGACATTCAATGGAATGCATAAAGTACCTAATCTTGATTTTCCACCCAATCCAGTGAATAATACATCCATTTTCATTGAGAAAGCAGGGCAATATGTTACTTGTGTGTATGAACGACAATGGTGGGTCGGTATAATAAGAAACGTCTCTGACACAGAGCAAGACATTTAAGTGCTTTTTTTGCATACCCACATGGCCCAGCTAGAAGCTACTTTTGGCCAAAAAGAGAAGGTGTCTGTTGGGTGCCTCTCCAGCACATCATAATGAAAATTGAAGTGCCAGTTACTTCCACTGGACAATGCTATGTCATAAAAGAAAATGAAACTGTGGACTCAGACACTTTCATGAACAACTTTCAGTAACTGTTAGTGTTATATCACACATTTATTTGTGCTGGTGGTATACATTATTAAAGTGACTCTGGAAGTAAGTTTTTTGTATTTTGTATTTTTTGTATAAGTGGAACATTAATAAGCTCTGTTGAAATGCCCATACCAAGTTGAATAGCAAAAGTGAACAATAGGATCAGTGACGAAACTCTGTGACGAGTCTTAAAAAAATCATTACAGAAAAATTAGCCAAACCACATCCTAATTTTTTTTATATTTTAATCGATAACAATATGCTGTTTCAAAAAAACGTTTTGTGTTCACACCTGGTGTCATTCATGGGAAATATAGCTCTGAAAAGTTTTGTACATTAATTTTTTCCATTTTTGGACCTTAATATCTCAACATCCATAAGACTTTATTGTCTGATCTCAAAGGATGTGAAAGACGTGGTATATATCAAACCATTTACCAAGTTTGATGCTTATACATTGAAAATTGAGTTTTCTATGGACATCTGAAAACCCTCAAAGTAATAGTTTCAAAGAAAAGTAGAGGGCCAGACTGAAATAATCCTATAGAATATATTACACCTGAATAGGTGTAAATTCAGTAACAATGCTGTGAGTTGTAATTCGTGCAGTTCTGGACTAGGACTCTTAGCCCAGAAAATTTCATGGACCTGGCACAACTAGTTCTGGAGATATTTTAGTCTGAACATGGTAACTCATACTTGTTATGGCAAAACGGGGTAAAAAAAACAAACTTTTTTACAGATTTTTTTGTGAAAAAACTATGCACAGTAGGGATCTGAAATGTTGTATATGATCTATTGGGCATATTACCCATCACATAGATTTTTTTCAGACAAATCTGAGGGGGTCAGGTGGGGAACTTTTCCAAAATTTGATGATTCCAGCTGGAACGACCCAACTATAAATCTAAACTATAATTAAATACTAAAATAGCATATTCATTTGTTGGTGTAATTAGATGTCACATTGATTTATGCCAAAAAAAAAAAAAGGTAATTTTCAGGAATTGCTTTAATAAAAGTGCAGGTCTCAGCGTGCAGGTCTGAGGAGACTGAGATCTCTGCAGAGCAAAAGTTAGCGTTTGTCAATTTCTGGCCGTTTTCAAACTGCTCGGTATTTTTCAACCATCCAATCAAAATGATCCCCCTGACCTAACCCTACCCCTAAACCTACCCTCACTATAAAGTCAGCCAACCAGGTAACATGGTTGAAAAACGCCCGATTTGAGAACACCCATCGCCCGATTTGATAACCGTTCTGCAGAGACCTATACTTCGGTCTGAGAGTGCAGTTGGGGCTCCGGGCCCGCAGCTTCACGCTGCTCATTTCTGTCTAGGGCTACAATTGTAATTTATAAATAATACAATAATACAAAAGGTAATTACAATTTATTCATTTACTTTTATATTTTATAAAAGTTTTATTTTGACTTTTATACTTTTTTTTTTTTTGAGAGGGCGGGGGGGGGGCACAAACATATTTGTTTGAAATAAATGCTGTTTTCAAACATAATAGAATGATTTCTGAAGGATCATGTGACACTGAAGACGGAACACGGAAAATTCAGCTGTGCCATCATGGGGAAAAAATTCTGTATACACTATTTTACAATATTACTGTTTTTACAGTCCAAAATATAGTGGAAAAGATTTTATTTTTGCTTTTTTAAAGCAAAGGAAGGGCAGGCTGACATTTTTTGTGGTAATCAGTTGTGCTGGCAGTTGACCTCAACAATTGCCATAGTCTGTGGGAAGTTTAGCAAAGAACAGTAGAACTATGAGAATCGGTCTCCTGAAACCTGCAGAGGTATCTTTCAATGTGTTGTAGTACCATTCTGCTTTAACAAGACCCCAGTGAGAACGTGCTTCAGCGATCTGTCTGTGGCTGTAGTATGTTGATGTTACTGTAAGGGCTTGCCTGACTTTGCTTACCCTTGGAAAGCTTCTCTCTCCCTATGATCCAACATCTGAAGAGATGATAAAAACCCCCTGGTAGCCTCAGAGCAGCTGCCTGGCTTAACATTGTCAAAAAGCTTTTTTTACTCCCCCCATCGTTTCAACCTCTGGTGTGTATTTTATTGAGCCGTTCTCATCCCTCCCAAATGCATAAGCTGTGTTCAAAATGTATTTCCCTGCTCATTAAAATGGACAGGCATGCACACTACATACAGACTCTCTTGTTCTGAGAATGGATCAGGCTATGAATGTTCTCTGAACTTACTTTTTAGTTTTCACACAATGAACCTCATTGATATTCTATAACTTTGATAAGTAAAAGTTAAAAAGTGTTTTCCAGTTTTCCATACGCAGGTGTATCACACAGATGCACCTGTAGACAATTCATTTTAAGATGTCTAAAGTAAAAAGCAGTTGCATGTCCATGAGTTCTGTTGCACTCCATCCAGTTGTTTTTCGAGTATAAGAACACTTCCTTCTTGAGCAACTTTGCCTGTTTTTAGTAAGTGTTGCATGTTTCCTTTTAATAGCAGTGTGATAATGGAAGAGGTTTTAAATACTTTAAATACATTACTTGTGTGTTATTTTGTATAATTATTCACAGAAAATTAAAGTGTTAAACTGATGGCCCTATTAATAATGTACTGTAAGCGTATATACAAGAGAGCACAACTAGAAAGCTTACTTATATGTAAACTGAAGGCTTCAGATCTAAATATACATAATTTGCTAACTAATTGGAGAAAATGAGCCATATGTGTCTTATAAATAATATGTACATATTAATTTCGGCAAACATTTACAGTACATCTTACAGTAAATGAAACTCCATCATCACATCTTAAAATATATATTAAAATCTTTTTCATGTTGACATTTCTAAAACGCTAATTTGTCTTCAAGCATTCACAATTAAATTGGTGACTGAAAGAAGGACCCTCGAGGCAGCATTTAAATCATTTGACTTCTGGAGTCCCATATGCTGCACACCTTATATGTCTCCACTGATGATGACTCACTAAACTCAGCCTTTACGTGTAAAAATGCACCAGCACAAATCTTTCTAACACCAGACAGACCTTTCTTTCAACGCATCAAGACCAAACTCCCCAAGCGCCCTCACAAGGGTACAGACAGCTCCCAGTACACTTCACAGGCTGTTTTCATCTTATCTTCCATCATACAGAGCAAATATCAAAAATGTGATTTGAATGTCAGGGAAAATTATCCCTGAAGGACAAAGGGAAAAGGTACAAAATGACAAACTCGTTCAACAGCACATTCAGTTTTCTTTTATTGGAATCCAACGAGCCGTCTCCCTCTCTCTTTCCAGTATTCCCTTATGTAAAGACCTCATGTCTAAGAGAGGACGAGAGATGAAGAGAAAGAACAAAGGAGGGAGAGAAAACCCTCGCTTCTCCAGACAGTAGGCTAACAGCCCAGAAGGTTAATTGAAGTCTGGGAGAGTGACTTTGGTGGCCTATCTTTAACAGGACGACCTATAAATGTTTAAATGTTTGATTTCTGCTTAGCTATAGAAAAATGGATCTTGTGATCTTTTTGTGCATGGCTAATGTCCTTGGACAAGGACTTTGGACAGGTTATTGAGTTAGTGCGCTAGATAAATCTGAACACTGGTCTTACATTACTCAACTAATGAGCTAATGAAATTTGAAAAATCTGTGCACTTCCTTCAGGGGATTGGACAGGAACCGAGACATTAGCAGGTGGCACGAAGATTGTTTGGAACTTTGAAAAATGCCCTGACTCGTAGTGGAATCGTTCAGCAGCGTTTCATCCATCAACGTGAACCTACAGATATTTCAAAGCAACGAAACTTCAGGCCTATCTGAGAATGAAATCTGCAGAGCATCCTAAATCTTTAAAAACTAATTTAGTTAATGACTTACCGCTGGCGATTAAAAGCTCTGCCTCCAGTTATACTGGCCTACTGATCAAAGTGTTTCATGATTTACTCGGCAGCATTTGTGTGTTTGAGTGTGCGCGGGCACGCACATAATCCTCCTTTTGCATCCTCGTCATTTGCGAGATAACCTTGTCATCGATCCGCAAAAAATGCCTGTAGATGAAACGTGCATTCTTGAGTTCTCTTAATCAAGAAGCTTATTGATTATATGACTAATGATGGGCCATTAAGATATGGCTGAAATGAATGGTCTGTCGTATCATACTGAGCTCTCAGCTAATAGGATGTTTCAATCAAGAGATGTTCATGATATCGCTTCTGTTACAACCGCTCTCTAATTTTATCTGTTCTTTAAGATAAGTTAATGTTCTTGTTATGTCTAGAATGCTATTGATTTGCCACTGCTTGGGTATTACAACACTATTTCATCTCTTTTCCTCTGCATATAGAAGTATGATACGCTCTGGAGGGGGGAGGAAGCAGTGGACAGGTGTGTTAAATGACTGCCCAAGCAAATGTTTCACTTCCTGTGTCTTTCTTATCATTTACACTGGCTTTTCCATTTACTTGTGTTGATAGGGAATAATTTCAGTCAGAAATGAAATTCAATTTAAATAAGCACAGCTTAGTAAAATACAAATCATAGAGAATCAGGCAGTAAAATTAGAAAAGGAGATTAAGAAGAAAAAGAAAGGTATAGCAGGGTTCGGTGTCAGTTGCACTTTGTTTCTGTTCCTGTTTCTTTTGTAAGCATCACATGGTCTGTAATTTGACTGAAAAGTTCATTCCAGGGCAAATTTAAGAATGCAGGCTATTGATATTGTTAAATAAATAAATAAATGTTTACTTCAATTTGAGACAAAATAAATTTATTAAAATTAAAAAGTACAAAATTATTTAAACTAATAATAATAATAATAATTTACACCATCATTAAAAATCTTGGGGTCAAGAGTTTGTTTTTTTTACTTTTATTCAGCAAAGATAATTAGGTAGGGCATAACCATCCATCATAAAAAAAAAAAAAAAAAGTTCCCCGCATTAATTTTTCTGTTTTTATATGAATATGAAAAAAAAACCTGCATCACGTTTTCAATAGAAATATAAAGCAGCATAGGTGTTTTCAATACTTACTTTCTTGGATATATATTAAAATCTGACGAATCGTGTGACACTAAAGATTGAAGTAATGGCTGCTGAAAATTCAGTTTCACCATCACATGATTAAATTTAAATGTAAAATATATTAAAATTGTTTATTGATAACTTTTTACAATATTACTCTTTTACTGTGTTGCAACCTAAGTGAGCACCAAAAAACTTGAAATCTTATCAACTCCAAACTTTTAAACTAATTGCATATATAACATTGAATATGAGATAGATATAACCTGTAGGTGAGCATCAGACAGTTGGCAAGACTTTGCTGACATCTGCACTGGTGTGTTTGTGTGTGTTTGTGCAGATCGCTGGCCCTCCAGAGTGGTGTTGGGTTTCACAACACACAAAGGCCATAAGTGGTGTAAGTTTTGTTTAACGGAGAACATTCAATAGCTTGAGGATGGGGTTCAGCTACATCCCGGGCCAGAAGGGAAGCCTGACAGACATCCCAGGGGTGTGTGCGGGGGTCTCTGTCAGTTTCCACATGGTGTGAGTGGGTGTGCATGAAGCCAATGAATGAAGACCATTACAAACATGATACCAGATGCACTGCAGGCCAGGTGTCAAACAGTCGGTGCCCAGAACACACCACTGCATGTCATGGGACATCTACAGACTGGGAAGAGGCGTTCAGATAAGTGTAAATCCAACTGTGTGAGACTGATCTGAGTGATCTGACTGCTATGATGGAGGTCGAACATCCGAAGCATAGACTGAGCTGTGTTGTACGCTTGATCTGGAACGAATAATGAAAGGAACGGAAAGATTAATGTTGAAAATGTCCATCCCGTGATCCCGAACAGCTCCTGACCCCCCTGTGTGCTGGAGCGCATCACCTGTCTGGGCTTCGGCTCAGTTGTCTATTCCGTCTGCCACGTCCTCGTCTTCCAAATCTCCCTACCCGATCTCGGGCGCAGGCGGCTGTAATGGCAGGCGCATAAACAGAGTGCGCGGCTTGTCAGACCTAATGGTGTAATGTTAAAACATGAGGCCTCTAGGGGTCCATATAGCGTCGCACCTTCAGACCATCAAACCCCCTGCCCTCAGCCGGCATTATGATCAAAAGCTTCACCTTGCAGCCGAAGGTGGAGAGAGGCAGAGGAGGGATGAAGAAGAGTCCTCATTATGGTTCCGAGACATCCATTTGGGCATTTTTAATATGTGTATCCTATTAAGCTCTTTAAGTGCTTTTTGATAATTGTGCTTTGTACTTTTACAGCACTCCAGTCTATTCCCAGTTCAATTTCCTCTTTTATCGGACGTTTGAAATATTGATCTCTGACAGATAAAAGCAAACACTATAATCTTGCTCCTGAGAGAGAGAAAGCAAGAGAAGGAGAGAGCGAGGCAGCGCTGTAGGAATGCACTGGGGACGTCTCTTCCTTCCAAACCCTCTTTGTTTTATTGCGTTTCTTTGTCAACAGAATTTGCTTACTGCTTACCGAGATGCTTATGTAAAGCACCTGCTCGCTGATGGCTCGTTGATATGACCGTCTCCCTCGGTCTCATTTACCTCTATCTGACTCTCTCTCTCTCCCTCATCTGCCCCCTCCCTCGTCCCCCATCAAATCCCACACTCCCCCCTCGACATTTTGCGGAGCAGAGCGGAGGGGCGGCAGAGGTGCTTTCGATGATTGCCACAGCTTAAACGGCTGTCAGGCCGGCCTGAATAAGCATGATTTATCCCCGTAGTGCTTTATGGAAGTTAGTGTTTTCTGTTAACCTGAGCTCTCAAATGCAGCTTGCTGCTGCCTGGCCGTCACATTAACCTGAATCAATCACGTCTTGATTTTTCCATAAAAGAAAAGCCAGCTGTAAATAACTGGGTGGACGCGGCGTGAGCATGAATGCGCGGTGCGGCCGACTGCCATTCAGCGCTCCACCGTGGGCTTATTACAGCGCTGGCGCTACTGTTGTTCTTCCACCGGCTGGGCTATCTTACTGAAGATTATCCGAAAGAATTCCTACTGTGTTTCACAAAGCATCGTCTTAATTTCCCATCAGTATGTGAGCATTTCACAACCCTTCTGACGACTCAGGGATCTCCGACTTTCGCAGTTCTGTCAGTTTTTTATTCGGCAGACAGCAGAGAAAGCAAACCCTAAAGCGCCTTTTCCATTTTTCTGCTGCCGTATTCAGCCTTTTTAGCTTTCACAGACACTATTTAAGATTTACTGCAAACATTTGAGCATCCAACCTACTGTATTGACTCCGTTTGACAAGCGTAATCCTTCTCCTCTTCCCCGTCGTTTCCATCCCAAGATCAATCACCTCATCAATGCTGCCTGACTGCTATGAAGTGCAGGCAGGAGGTTCGATTCCCGCTCAGCACCCTTACGGACTTGCTATAATATAGAAATTGATTCATCTTCAAAGTTTTGTTAAGTGCTCGTCCTGGTGTTGAAGGATGTCACTGGTTTGGTGGAAACACAAGCTCTTTGTGGGACTTCTAAGAAAACACACAAATGGATCGCAACAGCAACTAACGAAGCTTCCCTGCAGTTGTGGGGGTTTCTTTGTCTCGGTCGGAAATAGTAATTATTCATAATTTCACCATATTAATATGTGTAACAGTCAGCTACTGTAGTGTGGAGTAAATATTAAATACATTTCACAATAAAAACTTGGAAGAGAATATATTTGAATATAGGCATCCAAAAAGATGTCTGTAATAAACTGTTAAAACTATAATATTTAATATCTGAATGATATGAAATGAAATAAAAAAAAAATTACACAGACAAAACACAATATTCAAACATATTAATATATTTAAATACACTTTCCTGCTGTATCTTTACTGTGGATTATATTAGTTTACACTAGCTAAAATGCTATATTATATATATACACAATACATTTTGTTATATTTCATATAATGTTATATATACATATATACATACATACATTATACTGGATGCACTTGTATATCATTGCTTTTTTGTTGATTTTGATTGCTTCCATTGTCCTCATATGTAAGTCGCTTTGGATAAAAGTGTCTGCTAAATGACTAAATGTAAATGTCTACATTTAAAAACAAGCACTTCTGTGCTATGCTTTCATATGTATTTATGGTGAACTGATCAACTGGGTAGCCACAGTGAATTTTAAAACAACCATACATATTTTGTTCCAAAGTGTGTGTGTGTGTGTGTGTGTGTAAGAGAGAAAGCAAGAGAGAGAAAGAGAAGGGCACACTTGGTCATTCATTCTCTTCAATTCTGCTCAGTCCAGACAATAACTTATGGCTTTTCAAAATGCCTGTGACATATTCATAGACCCACAGCTCAACCCAGAGAATCGAGAGTGTCAATTTTACTTTAGTCCCCTCTTTCATTCAAAGCATACAACTGAAATGGACATCTCCCTCTCGCTCTTGCGTTCTCCTGCTTTCTTTCTTTCTCTCACCTAGGGCTCAGTTGATGAGTACACATGTCCTTTACAAAGCAATCTCCACGCGTGCAGACCGAACCGTATTTTCACAGTATAGCCATATTGTGGACACTTGTTCTTGCTAATATGCCTAGGTTGGCATTTGGAGAGCGAGTGTAGGGGTAGTGTAGGGGCTCTGCTGGTGCTAGTGTTTTGGGAAGTGTAGTAATTACTGTTCGGACAGTGTCAGCGACCTCCAGATTGCAGGATCTTGTCTCTTTTGTCTTGGCTGTGCCACTCTCTACACCGGCTGAAATTGTATCTATTCACTTTGGCTCTGTTAAAGAAAATGCTGGTAGCATTGGGAGCCAGTGAGCCGTGATGGTGAGGGCTTCTTCTCTCATCCAGCAAACACACACACACAAACACACTCTCACACACATTAAAATGTGAGGTTACTACAGAGCAGCTGGGCCACAGGGTATCAGAGGTTATTGAATGTGTGTGTGTGTGTGTGTGTGAAATAGAAAGATAGAGAGTGAATTAAGGCAAAGAAAGAGAGGGCAAGAGAGGAAAGGAAAGAGAAAGAAGCATGCTGTGTGTATAATTTGATGATTATCAGGTGAATACCATGCTCCACCCGGACTATTGATAGGTGTCAGGTGACATGTAGACCGTGGCAGTATTTGTCAGCTGTCCCTCTCTGAGTATCTCTGGAGTCTTGATCCGTTCACACACACACACCGCAAATGTATTTAATTCGATCAGCCACTGTGTTTGCGGTTCCCCCCAAAATTTCACACCCTAAATCCTCACTGTTTCCTTAACACAACAAGTCCGTACTGCCCACTGCTCATCTGTGGGAACCATTAAGATGCTTCCAGCCAGATACACCCCAGTACTTTGGCCTAAGTTAGCGTTTAGCGCTTAGCGTCAACATGCTAATTGGTATTCTGCGGCGTGGTGGGAGGCTGTTCAGGATGTGGGAGAGTGAACCAGTGTTCGATCCTATAAGAACAAACACTCTGTTCCCTGCCCTGCTGTCAGAGCATGGCGATACGAAGGAGAACAGGACCTGACATTGCATACACACGATACAGAATAGCTCAAACACACACATACACTGAGGGATTTCAAATGCATGCTACTGTTTATGTTCTTGGATATTAACTGGATTAGTTTGCTTGTAATAGACATTAATTCTATTATTCATCGTTGGGTTGAATTCTGAAAAAAAGGCTGTTAATTTTGTTTTCTGAGTGAACAAGAGTTCAAAGCAATTTGTCACTCTCAAATCACATTTTATAAGCAATGGTGACCATGAAGCACCGCACAAATTAATAAATAATCCTTTAACCTTTACAGGGACCTTAAATATGCATGGCACAAATCAATAGCTGCAACAAAATACATAAAATAAAATCAATGCTAATAAAATGACATCGGTCATATACTCTGTTTCATTTCCACCCTTACCTTATTGCACAATGATTCCCATAATTCTTTGCACTACCATATGCTATGGCATGGATCTTTTTCATTACAAGTGAGGTCGGGTCAATTAACAGAGCTGTTAACACTCTTTAGTTTAAGTTCACACACCAGCCAGCTGTTATTACCATCCTATTCTTAAGAAAGAGGGTCTGGCTCTTTAATCCACTCTGTGTGAAGATACACACACACGCATTCAAAAAACTGTATAATGCCACGACCAAACAATACATGACTCAAATTACATTACGATAATGTGCCCCGCTAGGAAAATAAAAATATCAAAACAATTATAATTGCTCAAAACATTAATATATATATATATATATATATAGTGCACATAATATCTGTGTGAACTGTGTATATTTATTATCTATATAAAGACACACATACAGTATACATTTAGTATGCATTTATTTACATAATTATATTTATATAACTTATATTATATATAAATATATTTAACATATAAACATATCCTATTTACTGTGTGTGTGTGTATATATATATGTGTGTGTGTATTTGCTCATCGTCCATGGTATGAAACTTCTTAAAAAAAAAAAAAAAGTTGAGTTCTTATGTACTGATGTTATTGTGATTTGTGTGTAACAATGTCTACTTGTTGTTCTTTTTAGTTTGCGAGTGTATGTGAGAGTTAGTGTTTGTTAGGGAGGTGTGTGCTTGTAGACCCTCATACCTGTGGGAACCCTGTGGAGCCCAGCGTATTTCCTGCTCTTGAGTTTGAAGTGCTCTCCAGCTCGACCGTGGCCTCCGAAAATCATTAACACGCCTTTGTTTCCCAACGTCATCCTGCAAAGAAAGAGAATGAGTGAGCGAGAGCAGGATTTTAGAAATATGAGGCAAAGCAAAATGGGCAAATGCCAGATTTTAAAGTGTTTAAATTCATATGCTCTCTAAGTTTAAAAGTGAAATCTATATCCAATATATTATGTTTTTAGCTCGAACGCATTTCATTACACAAAATGTAAACCCTTGATATGCTAGAAGCATCAGAGACCAAGACTCTGGCTTGATTGTGATTTAAAAAGTATGAAATTAATGCAAAGACTGATTTTTAAACCGTTGTAGATTTATTACTGAGAAAGGGTTAAAAGTGCTACACTGTTTTATTTCATTTTAAAAATAAGTTAGTTTACGGCTTTTTTAATACTTGCATTTCTTACTGATTTTACCCTTCTTAATGAGAATAATTTCATAGTGTTTTGGTTTGGAAACAGAGAGAGAGATTTACGGTAAAGCCCCTCCTGTTTTTGACGACATTTAAGCAGGAAAACGGCACAACACACACACAAACAGGCACACAAATGGACTCTTGGGGATTTGTACCCATCATGCCAGTCCTGCATAAACATGCATACACTTTGGGAGTCGTGTAAATTGCCCTAGAAGGAAGGTCAACTAAGTGTAATTGTGCTGAAATTGGCCATGTATCCGCCCTGCCATTCCTCTGCCATTACTCCATTCACTACCTCTAAAATAAAAAAAAACTCCCATAAACCTGGCTTAAGGAAAACGGTGAAGAAAAAAAATCAATTAGACATTTGTGCTAAAAATAATAATAATTTATTGTTTTTATGTCATTTAATTTTTTTTTTAAGTGCATTATATTGTGTATTTTGTATCTTAAACTTCAGTTTAGGATATAAGCTTTAAATATCAACAAACAAATAACAAAAGACAAATATTATATATATATATATATATATATAAACACACACATACTTTTTTTGCAATTATATATTTTTCCTTTTTTTATTAAATGTATTGTTTAAAATTACTTTAAGTGACTAATCTTTTTAAGAATGTTTGCAAAATTGTTTAGCCTTTATTAAAAATGTATTTAAACAAACATAATTACATGTACATGATACATGATTCATCTATTTTATTTAATAAACAATAAACAGGTAAGACTAATCTTTATTGTCACCCCAAAACTAAAACTGAATAAAATCATAATGAAAATCAACCCAGGTGAACTAAATTACTTCATTTAATGTCCTGTAGGCAAACCAAGATATTTCACTGCGCAGAATAGCCCTTTATTTGTTTTCAAGTGATATGCTGTTTGTCTTTTCTCCAAGTTAAGCACATTCCCGCCTGACAAAGGCATCTGTCTGCAGATTAAAATGACATTAGCTGTATCCTCTCAGCTATGTGAAACCGGACACACGACAAATAGACCGTCTTAACAGAACCCACTCCTGGTATTAAATTTTAAATAAATGTAAAAATAAATTAAAAAAGAGAAAAAAAAATTAAATAAATAACCGAATTCTACGTCTAAAGGAGGTCTCGCTCGACACTTGAGTGTTCACTTGCGTACAAACCAAAACCAAGAAAACAATTCAATTCGTAGGTACTAAGTTATGCTGTGGACTGGAGTGCAACGCCTCCTAGTGGCTTCTAATGGGACCGCGACTCGTTTTTCCGGTCTTTAACTTGAGCGTTCGTAAAGACCGAGATCAAGAGCGAATTTCCATAAAAGCACGAGAGATCGCCGGTGCCGTTTATCTTTTGATCAGCTATGACTGATGCTCGGTTAATTCAAATCTAAGGTCCTGCGGAGGGAGCTTCATTAATTTGCGTGTGTGTTTGTGTGAAGGAGAGATGCTGGAATGCAGATGTGAGAGGAATAGCAGGTAATTAGTAGATAAGAGTTCTCATTTGAGTGCAAATACACACATCATACATAATAAAACGTCTTGTATTATTGCGTTTTTTTTTAAGAAAATCCAGCACGATATAGGCTAAATAATAGGGCTAGAGGAAATAACTATGTGTGAGGTAAATTGACAGAAAACACACTGTACGTATGCTGGAATGAGATGTGCAGGGTTTGATAAATGCTTTCGCGAGATTCCGGCGTTAGGGGACCGAGGTGTAATGCAGATGAAGACAGCACAATAGAGCAGATCTGAGCGACAGATAATGATACAATGGTAGTATTAACTTTTAAAATACAACCTGATCTTAGAGCTAGAGGCAGCCAATGCTGATACACACCACATAACATCCAGGGAATCTGAGTCTGGAGCAATAAATGAAAATCTTTATTCTTTTTTTTTTTCTTTTTATCATTCCTTTTAAGTAAGACTATAGATAATTTTAAGAAAGAAAGAAAATAAGAAAAGAAAATCATAAGGTGAGCAGGCTGTGTCCTGGCTACTGAGCTATATTTTAGTCTTGAGTCTTAATTTTATTATTATATATATTTTTTAATTATTTAGCTCTTAGCTTATATATTTTTTTGTTTTTGTACATAAAAAGTTGTATCTTCAGTGTGTGCACTTCAGCTATTTTAATTAAATAAATTAATTTCAATTGCAATTCCAATTAATTTTCACTGATTTTGGACGTTAATGAATAATGATCGCTTTATTTTAAAGAATTATCATACAACCTCTATTATCAAATGCAGCTCTGATTCTGTGTAAATAAAATGCAGCAGCACAAACACTTTACCACTGTATAGATTTATAAATAAAATGTTTTTTTTTTTTACTAATAATTCCCTGTTCTCATTAATTATTCCATTTGTTTATATTCATAAATACATATTTTAAAACATTATTTCTAGACATGTAATTTCCTTTGTAAATGCATTTACAACGCCTGGCAGACACAGATACAACTTAACAAAAGGTTCGTTGTTGAGCTTTTATCAAGTATTAGCCACAACAAACACTCATCACTCTCAGTGCATTCAGTATCTTTGTGTCAGACAGAACTAAATCCTCTTCATGATTAAAAAACTGGGCAGTCTAATTATTTTAAAAAATTACAAAAGCTACAACTAAATAGAGTAAATTAGATGCTGTCTGTTTCTGAATAGAGAATTAAAACTGCCAGAATACCTGGAAAGATAAAGAAAAGCCTTGACAATGTACAGAGTCAGCAAATGTTGGCTTGCCGTAGAGTCAAACGAACCTGGCTACTACCAGAGAACAGATCCTGCTTCGACTGCATACTCAACTGCATATTTGACCATTGTTTGTGTATATCTAACACATTCAACAAAATTATTAAATATTCTATTTATTATATATATATATATATATATATATATATATATATACACACACACACACAAACACACATTCCTATGAAATCATGTTTATCATTCCCAAAAAGTTTATTTAAATCATAACAAAGTGAAACATAAAAAAGACTGCACTTATTATTGACTAGTGACACTGAACATCAAAAAGAGGGACATACACTGTTTGCCGTTCCTCTTTATTACTTTTACTTTCCCCTTCCCCCCACCATCTTTCTCAGACACACTAACACTTTTAAGTCTTTCACACACATAGTTACACATTCATAGACACACATTCACACAGTCTGTTTCACGCACTTGTTAGCTAGAAACGTTTTTTGAACACTGTACTAGGACCTGTTGACTGGAAGTGTGTCACTTTAATCGTACTTGCTCAAAACATGCACACACACACTAAAGTGTCATACCACTCACTGTGGTGGTCTACATGCTGTGGAGAGAGCACTGGAGACATACACACACACACACTCTTTTTCTCTCTTGTAGCACAGTGGGTGTTAGTAAGGCTGTAAGAACATGAGAGTGATAGTAGTAGCAGAGACGATGTGTGTGTGTATGGATTAAAAGGATATGGTGGGGAACTCAGTGAGCTGTACATCATTATATAAAGAAGGGGGAGTGTGCTATACTGGATGTGTGACAGCAGTGAAGAATAAACTTCATTAGTAGAGCGGTTTAGACCAGGAACACAGGGTGCTGGACAGTACAAAAGCACACATATGCTCTTGGAAACAATTTTTACCCGTAGGAATGTGCCCGTTATTTGTGAGTACAATCCACTAAAAATACTAAATGTTCCTGCTAAATGTGATCACAATGGCACCAACAAAAAAGAAATGAGCTTTTTTATATTGTTTGGTGTAATCTGAATGTCTTGTTATCCCTCTTAGACCTCAGGCTATCAGAGCAAATTTAGTCTCAATTGTGTCTGTTTTTTGTTTTTTTTCCTAGTCCAAGTACAATTGTATGCACTTTAAAGGGTCAGGTTAAATCAAACTAAAGCAATAGTTTTTCATGATTCAACTGACCTGTACGCAGGTATATATTTGGCAAAGAATTACAGGAGTGCAGCATTCTGCAGAAACGAGAGGAAAAACTGCTCTTAACGTTCACAAGGAACACACATTTTTTATATACACACAACCAACTAGCCTACAAAGCTACTAAAACTGAAAAAAGAGAGATTTCTTAGATGTCCAAATCTGTTTATTTATAACTGAAAATATTATACATACACGTTTAAAAAGCTTACCAATTTGGGGATGTAAGGAGATCTTTGTTTGTTTGATTTCTTTCTGAAAGAAGTTTTCATGAAAATACAGCAAAATTAATCATATTGTGAAATATTGTTCCAGTTTAAAATAACTATTTATTTCTGTGTAATTTATCTGTGATGGCGATGCTGAATTTTCAGCAGCCAGTCTTTAGTGTTACATGATCCTTCAGCTGATTTGTTATTCTTATTCCTTTTAATGTAGTGCTTAATATTTTTGTGATAATTGTTAACACACATACGCATATAATATATGCATTATAATATATGTTCTAAACAATGGCATTTATTTGAAATAAGAAACGTTTTGTAATATTATAGATATCTTTTGATCAACTTAATACATATTTGCTAAAAGCTTTCATTAATCTAAAATTGTATTGTGTAAAGACAATACAATTTTGTATTGTTTTATAGGCATTATTGTTCTGTCAGGAATTCAGAAGGCTCATTGTACTATCATCTGTGTCTGTGTGTGACTACGAGTGTGTACCTTTCTGTCTATCAGCAAAGGCGAAGGTGTCCGTTTGTGTATCAGTCTCTCAAAGAGTGTGCTCATCTGTCCATCTCTATGTTTGTTGATGCTTTTTTTCAGCTCTCTCTCTCTCTTGCTCTCCGTCTCCCTGTCTTATTGAATGCATTACCATGATTGTCTTCATTAAAATTCTAGCGCAAGTTTAGAGATGCTCTCCGTATTAGTGGTAATAGGTAAATAGATAAGAGCAAAGCAAAGGCGGTGGAACGGAAAGAGATTGCAAGTGTGAGAGAGACAGAAGCTAGTCTTTAAATTCGCTCTTGAATAGAAAGACATGAACTGACTCACTGTGGACAATAATTGGCCAAATTAGTGACGAGCGCCTTGAATGCAGAGTGGACTTCATGGATGCACTAATGTAAAGCATTTCATATTAATATTTATAATATTAAAATAACAATAATTATAATATAATCTTAGATCAGCATGGGATAGATGTTTATAGTATATAGATGTAGATAGGAACTCGCTTGGACATGTGGAGACGCAGGTGCTCTTCTCCTCACCTCTGTGTTTCTGGGGTCTCCAGACGGAACAAGGTAAAGCCGGTAGGGGTCACCAGGTAAAACAAGGCTAAAATCTAGTCGGGTGCCCTGTGGTTGTCATTTAACCCCAATCCAGCGTCTCACACACATACACCGTGTCCCCCGGTCTGAGGCCAGGAGAGACGGGCTATTGATTGCTAGCAATGAGAGAGCCAGCTGCCATTACACCATTACAGTCCTGACAGAAGAACTGCACTGCATTGATCTGCAGGCCAAGGCCCTCCTGCTGGTATTTATAGAGGTAGAGCAAGAAACATCCTTACCCCATCCTTCTTTATCTTTCTCTCGCTCTCTCGTCCTCCCTCTTTTATTCTTTCTCTCTCACTCTGATGAGGTGTAATTGATTGTAAATGAGAATGTGTTTTCTACCTGACCCCAGTGCACTATGGGTACGATTGATTACATCTTGCACAATTATGATTGATATGATTCAGTCGCTAAACACATAGTGTGTTTACGTTTATAACCAAGTTAAAATAGACCTTAATAGACAGGCATTTTTACATTTTGACTGGAATGAAAATGAGGCTGAGAGGGATTCAATGGATTGTACCATAGTTTAACAACATATCAACTGTTGAGCTGATTAAATGTTTTGCCAAAAAAAAATAAAATAATAATAAAAAATAAACAATTTTTGAGTTGTGAAAATTGTGTGATCTAGGACATATATACAGAGCATGTCCATCCTTCTTAAATTCAAAGTGTTTTTTTTTTTTCTTGCATATTTAAACTACAGTCTTCAACTGCACATCATCTCTGTCTTTTGGAGCATGTGCACAATGCTAGCAAGATTAGCATGTAAACGCGCTAAATGAAACCAAACTACCATCACATTAAAGGAATATTTCACCCAAAAATTAAAATTCTAAAACCCAAACCTGTATGAATTTCGTTTTTCTATTATGACAGAATTTTCATTTTTGGGTGAACTATTCCTTTAACAACACTGTTAGCTCTTGGATCAGTCAGACTAGAAAATATTTTAAAAAGTTTAAATATTGCTTTGCTGAAGTCAAACTTTAAAGTTCACATAAATGCATGTGTGTATTTGTTATCTATGCAATTTTTAACCGATTTATCCTGTTTTCTCACAGATCTCCTACAATGTCACATGAAACACGTTTAAAATCCCACTTAATAAATTCCACCTCTCTCTCTCTTTCTTTTCCTTTTCACCCAGTGATATAGCACATAATCATCTCTTGGTTGCCAGTGTTGTGACAGCACACTGTGCCTTGGTGAATATTTCAGTATGTGTAAAAGTTGAAGCAATCAGCACCGGTCTATACTGCTTGCTTAGCAGGAGGTGTTAAAAAGTATTGGCAGCTGACATAGCCTGACTTAATATCCAGCTAAGTGATTTAATAGCTTCTGTTGGATGCTTAACTGCTGTTTTTTCATGTATTGATTTATGAGCTCATAAAGTGTACAGTGAATTTTCACCCACCATGGGAGCTATTGAACCAGCCATTTGATATTTCATATCAGCTCAATACAGTAATTACCCACAGTTTGGCAACCTTTCCATCACACAATATAAACTAATGCTGTGCAGATCTACATCACAACAACAGTGCAAATCAGCAAGAGATGCC
>JAUCMS010000127.1:15221425-15233651 GCA_032357445.1 Enteromius radiatus
AATAACTGACTCACCTGATTCATTCAGAAATGAAACATCACTGTGTGATTCTGCTTGGAGCTGTTTTCACTGGTGGAATAGAGCAAGAGTTAGTATTTATCATTAATGGGTCAAAAATTGAACTTGATGTTAACTTAAACTGGCATTAAAAAATAATTTCCTATTGGACAAAGTCTAAAAAAGTCATGATCTTATAAGAAGGAAATGGTATTTCCAACCTAAAACTGGACAGATACCCATAGCTTGGCATTATATGATGTGTGTGTGTGTGTGTGTTAGCGAATACAAACCCTGAATCTACACATTTTAATTCCTGTTTGATTGCAGACTATAAACAGAAAGACAAGTATGACTCATTCTTTGGATTAAGTTTCCATCATGATTCATTCATATCAGAATTCAGGAAATGGCAAAGAGCACAGCGTCAGAATGTTTCCTTTTTTTCTGTTTACTTGCTGACTTGCTCATTCAATTTCTCACTCACCCTCTCCAGCATGGTTAAGAGCATTGTACTGCACACATTCATGACAAATATGCTAGATGTTATATCCAGTTTGTTGTAAAGCCTGAAATAGAAAGCTCAGAACAAAATACAAACGCATCCTGAGGGTCTGCTGTTTCTCTCTCTCTCACATGCACACACACACACACACCCACAGCCCCTGTGGGATCCCCAGTCAGACAAACAATGATAAAGTAGTGCTCTTATGTCTTTGACACTCTGAGGAGATGCAGACCTCAAAACGCCTAACTAATAAACGCTGTCTGACTGCCACACACCCCGAGTACACATATCAAATGTAATGTTAGAGATGCCACAGTGTGTTTCTCAAAGAATATTATTTATTAAGGTATCACACGTTTTCAATTGGAAAAGGTCAGCGTAAGGTGAAATCGACTAAATCGGGCCACTTTTTGTCACTGAGATAAAGTGTCCAGAATGCAGCCTAATACTTGCACCCTCAAACATGAACCGTTTTGACATTTGAGCCGACTGCTAAAAAAGACAACACATGGTCCAGATGACCAGTCTTTCCTTTCTGGCCATAATAAAATGGCTGGGTTTCATCTGGGTCAAGGCCTCCGAAGTAAAAGGGCATATGAGGAGAGCCAAAAGTTTGATTGCGAGCGAGACCCGCGAAAAAACCTAAGGGAGAACGGATGAGTGGATGGGTGGGGGTGTGGTTGCTGAAAGGTCAAGCATGTAATATAAGAGCAGGATCTCGGCCGTCTCCGTCAGACAATAGCCTCCCGCAGCAGACACTCCGCTGTTCTCTCTCTTCTCTTAATTACAGTCATATCACCCCTCCGCCGCTGCCTGTCCTTAACATATTCCTCTTTATTTGGAGTCCTTTTTTCTCAGCTAATGGAATGTCAGCTCTCTGCTATTCCCTCTCCTCATCTCACGCCGATCAAAGTGACCTCTGCCTCCCCGCCGGCGCACAAATCAATACACGCACTGACAGAAAACCACACAACATATAATAAATGACAATCCGCGCAGGCACGCATGCGGGCCGTCCCGTGGCATATCTGACAAAAGCCTTTCATAGCAGTCATTCTGGCACGATGGCAGTGAGTTATGTTTAAGGGAGGATTGGCGGAGCGCTCGGCTCTGCGCAGGTGTGGATATTAGAGGGCAGGGTGGGTTTAAAGCATCTCTCCTCGGTGTGTGTGAGAACGCCCGTCCCGGCCCGGGGCTGACAGCACCAATGCCATTACAGTTGTAGCTGTTTATTGTGGTTGTCTTGCTGGGAGAGGTTCTATCCAAAGCAATTTTCCTCTTAAGGGGGCAAATTGCTGGCGGAAAATTGTATGTGCTGTCGTTCAGCCATGATTGGCAGGGAGGCCGAGTTTGGCAACGGCGAATAAAGGAGAATGAAAGGATTTCATACTCAGAGCCGAAAGCGAGTGAGCAAGGGAGGGACGGATGGAAGGAGGAATGAGAAAAAGCACAGTGCATATTAAAATGTGTTGTGAAAAACGAGTGTGAAATTTCACACAATTCTGAAAACCACTGCTGTTCTTCCAGGTGGAAAGAGAGAAGCCAGGTGTTTGCGAAGACCTCATAGAACTAGTAAATCTCTCTATCTTTTTCCTCTCTCTTTTTTTTTTTTCATTGGTGTGCGCAAGCTTTGTAAAGGATCAGGAGGATTTGTAACAGCTGGCATTCTTCCAGTCACTTGAAACAAAGAGTGAGCGAGAAAGAGGAAAGAGAGAGAGGAAAATAGTGAATTGATGGAGAGAACGACAGGCGCTTGCATTCTGCAAACTTTGATAGTAGTTATTAGCTACAGCCACTCTCACAGTAATAAAGGGATGAAGTGCTGTGAACTTAAGTTAACTAAACTCTTTAGTTTTGGTTTCTATGAATGTTCTGTTTGGTTTGCTCATAGACAAATATCAAACACTTGTTGTCCCCCCCGCCCCCCACACACACACACACTTTACATTCTATACCTTGTCCCTTATCCAACTTCCTTGCCTTTTGACTTTCTATCCTTCTCTTACCCATGCTTCTGTTACCTTTCCTCTCCCTTATTTCTCTCCTGCTCTATCTCTCCCTCCCTCTGCAGATGGTGTTTCAGCCTCATCCATTAACTGTTATTGTTTTTCCTGAACATGACATTGATTCAATTTAACACCAATCAATTTCAAACGCTTCTGACATTCAGATCTGACCTTAAGGCAAACGACTCATGAACTATGATCAGAATTAAACTTTTGCTAACGAGGTGATCTCTCAGCCTTGCCCAACAGCAACGTTCGCTAAAAATTAGATCAATTATTATAAGGCAAACAGACCCTAAGTTGATTACCCTGCCCTTGCTAATTTGTGTAATTAATAACCATCCCTGGACCAGAATAAGAAGTTTATTAATCCATATCTACAAGCCGGTAATGAAATTGCATGGGCAGGTCATCCATTCAGATGATAATGTCATAATCAATGCCGCTACACTATACATGTTAATGAGCATTGTTATGAATTGTTACAGTTAGAGGTGTGTGTGTGGCGATGTCGGCCTCTTTGTGTTGTTATGTATGGCAATCGGACGCGTGAAAATGGCAAATCTAATTAGGAATTCCGACTGGAGCGGCTGGGAACACTGAGAGCAGTAGACGGTATCGGAGCTGACAGCTGCCAGCCGGAACGCCGAGTGTCGGAACAAAACCAGCATTCTGCGCCACAACGGGAATGACAGGAAAAAAGGATGTATCACAAACGAATAATTGCACTCTGCATGGCCTCTTGCCATACAGCACAATAGAACTGCCAGCACAGGAAGAAGATGCTATTGTGTGTGTACAAGCACTCTTTATGAGTTTTACCTCCGAGTCGAGGGGATAGACTCGTGTCATCTGCATGGCGATGAGGCTCCTGCTCTCGCATTCTGCCTTCCTCTGCAGGCCCTGTGCGGTCCTCCGCTTCTGCATGCAAGATACTGCACTGCATTCATCTGCTAAATTAATACATGTAAATTCACACATATAGAGGTCTCACACATGTCATAAGGCTCATATATTCACACTATTTATAACATAAGGAGGAATGCGTTTCCATAAGTTATGAATGAGTCTGTGACAGGGGGCCTAGGAATAAGACCCCAAGACTTGATGCTTTACCATGAGAGACATCTAACACATTGGATCCTTTGGGTGCTTTTGCAATTAAATGTAATATAAGAAAAAGTTCAGATTAAAGAGTCTGTTTTTGGAAAAAAACTCTTTAGATCTTGTGCTTACCCAAGGCTTCACTGCTTCATTAGATTGTGAAATATTACTGTAATTTAAAATAAGTTTTGAAGATATGTATATATCTATCACACCTTAAGTTTTTGGTGCCACAATGTATCTTAAAAATTATTCTAATATTCAAATATTATTTCTTATCAATGTTGAAAATATTTTTGAATGCTGCTATATATATTTGTGGAAACCACAATACATTTTTCAGAATTCTTTGATTCATAGAAATTGCTATTTTGCTAATATATTTATTTTGTAAAAAATAATAATAATAATAATAATAATTATAATTATCATTTTATATCTATATATATACTTTTTCATTAACTGTTCCTGGTGGAACGACCAGCCCAGCTCAATCTGAATCCTAGCACATGTCTAAACACATGTCTTTCATCTTTATTTGACCCTCTAACTCTAGTACTATCAATTCTAATTCTATTTTATCTACCTGTCCATCATGTTCTTTTTACTTGACTTGTCAGAGATGTGTCATAGTCTCTTCTGTTAGTCTTGATTGATTCTATCTTTTCAATGCTTTTAAAACATATAACATATATATATATATATATATATATATATATATACTTGTGTGTGTGGGGGGGGGGTCACATAAGACTTCCTTGTGTCCTAGCAAGCACCTGTAAATAATGCAGTGTTAGAAAGAGACGAAAGGAGAGAATGAAGGGTGTGCAGGTGTGCAGTCAGACACACCAGTCCTGCCACAAGTCGCACAACGATGCTAACTGCTTTTAGCACCTTACACACGCCACCGTGTGTGTATGCGTGTGTGCTGCCTGTTATGAGGTTAAATATTTTACACAAGCATGCTGCATATGTAGCTCTGCCACACCTGTTCTTCAGAACCAACAGCAGCATCTGCTACACAGCTCATTAATGACTACACAGATACACACCAAACTGTATTAAACGAAAAGCACACAATGTGTATTCTTCCTCCTATCTCTCACACCTTTCGGTGTTCGTAAACCTTTATAAATTCCCCTTTGATTAGCGAAGACTGTGTTTTACAACTAAAATGACATACAGATAAAGTTTGATCTAAGTTTGATCACAGGCATCAAGATGATCATTAAGAGCTCAAGTTGAAACTTAATCAAAGAGATCGTTTAAAGAAGGTTGAATAAGAAGAGGTAATACTATCATCAGTCATCATTCCTGCATTACCTGCTCCAGTTTTTGAGCTTTGAAGACGGCCAATAAAAGCTGCTGTTAGGAAGAAGTTAAAGCGATTCTCTGGGTTTATATTGGGTTAGTACTGATTGGCTTTAAATTGCTCTGTCTTGAGATTCCCTTTCATCTTTACCGCTGGAAATCACTGTTTTCCTGTTGTCTGAGTAGGTTTAAACATTTACTCTCTCTCTCATCGTGGATGTTTTCCCTTGGGAACGTGAGAAGAAACAGCTCAAGGAGTGAATTTCAACTAACTAGCAGTATAGGTAAGGAATTAGACAGTGAGAATCAGAAAATAACAGCCAGTGTTTGTTTATTTCCATTATGAGTGCATAGATTATGGACATGTGCACTCACTGTGGAAAACATGACACTACTGTAATACAATGAATTCGTCAACCTGTGAGTTGACAGCCTCTTTTCATTAATTTTTTGTGTCTAGGACATTCAACAATATTTGAAATGTGATTGGAATGGATTCAACTGACCTCAAATATTTTGTATCAAAAGCTGAGTTGAGTATAAAGTGTCAAAGCAGCTCAAAAAAAAAAAACAAAAAAAAGCAGCAATAGCCCAATAGGGTTAGCAAAAAGTTATTATCTGCAAGTTATTGTCTCTATGCGGGTCTATGAAGATCTCATTTCGAGCTTAATTTACTAACAATTCCCATACACAAAACTGCACCAAAAGAGGCGGTGGAAAGGTGGAAGGCTTATTTATAGAGTCCAGCTTCTCACTGAGCAAGGCAATGTACACCACACTCACAAGCCAGCATTCTCAACCCAAACACAAGTGCCACTTTTCAGCATTATGCTGACCACCAAAAACTCAAGATAAGAGCTTCACCCTTTTTCCATCTTGCTTGAAAACACATAAAATAGCACATCATTTCAACATTTACTCTGCCCATCCAGTCTCATGCAAAGCACTCTTGGAACCATAAATCCTCTGGCCATCCAGACATAAACAGATAATGTAAACTTCTATTTTACAAATTTAAGTAGATTACACATAGTGAAATTAAACCGTGAACTGTGTCCCGTTACTTTATTACAGTAAGCAAATTGAACAAGAACCAAAAATCATTTTTTGAGTGTTCAGCGTATGGACTATCTGTCCACACTGAGAAAGCACACAAAACTAATCCTTAGATTCCTGAACTCTCATCAGTAAACCTCTGACAACAGCAGATCTTCTGTTTATCAGAATCAAAGTCGACAGAGAAGGAATCCATATGCTGTGATTTTATTTGACATTCACCCCCCCAAGGCTATACTCTATACTGTTATACTGTTCTCCATCTGGTCAGGTAGTGACAACATAGGCTAAATTAGCACATGGCACACAACAGGCATATGCCACAGCATAAAGAGACATGAGAGCATTGTGTGCCAGCTGTTGTGATGACAAATACTAGCACAACAGTTGTGAAGTTCAGTCTTGAAGTGTCCAAGATGACAATAAGAAGAGGCAGTGGTACTTTTTTACTGAAAGTGGAGTGTATACATTTTTATTTGGGAGAAACATGATTTGGCAACACTTTACAAGAGGCTTTTATTTGCTAATATTAGTTAACAAATGAAAATGATGGTGTAGAAACAATTTACGCCAAGTATTAGCTAGTAAATTTCCCAAATAATCACAAATAAATGAAATTTAAATGAAAGTAGAAGCATTGAAGTAGTATTTTCTAGTAAATGTACTTAATTGTAAACGTACTGTTTACAGTTTTTATTAATCTTACTATATTTACTAATATATCTCTCTTAAGATTGTTATTAACTAACATTAACAAAGATTAATACAAATTGCAAGCATATGTTGCTCATTGTTAGTTAACATTAGATAACACATTAATTAATGTTAGAAAAATGAGACCACATTGTAAAGTGTCACCTACTAGCAGACCTATTACAAGTATCTAGATGTACAGTGGACAATCAGTGATCTGGGAAACTTGCTAGTAGTTCTTAAACATTACTTACAGCTAGTAAATTATTTATTATTAGTAACGAACACTAAACTAATTACTTAAGCTAAAGCCACAATATTACTCAGAACTTATCACGCTGTTAAGGTTCTTGTACACTAACAGTCAAAAATGTTCAAATGCATTTAGTTTTTTCTACAAAAATGCTTTATATGGATGCAAAAATGCTGAAAAATTAACCTAGTCTGAATTTATTTATATTTTTTATGATAGCCGAATGTTTCAAAGGCAGTCTGTAAACATGATTAACATAACGTGTGGTCATTTTTGTTTTTTTTAATATGCAAAAATGTAAAAGACCTTAACAAACATTAAAATATAGCGTGACTTGTATTTCTACATCTACTCATATAACTGAACATGTAATGGCTGTGACCATATGAGGTCACCAGGGGTGGTGACTTAATGTGGCGTGTGTGTGTGTGTGTGTGTGTGTGTGTGTGTGCGCACGTCTGTGTCTCCAGCTGCTGAGCCTTCACTACAGATCAGCCCCATCTGTCCAGCTTTGGTGTGTTTGCGTCCGAGACCACATCATGCCCTGGTCGTGACACCATGTTAATGAGATCCACACAGGTGACAGGTGAAAGCAGCACCGCTGGCAGTTGACAAATCCCCACACAAACACTCACAGACTTATGACAACACTTAAGGCAACAGACATCCAAACACACCTCGTCCGTCTGCCTGCTGAAGCCCGTCTACAAACACACACACACACACACACACTTAGACACGTGGCAGATGAAAACACTACTGGCATCAAAGCACAAATGCTGCACACATCTCAGTGACATGCGAAGACAGAGATTCTCACAGCTTGGTGGCACATCTGTCAACTTTTCAAGGTAAATATTCACTTCACACACATACAAACTGCAATCCTTTCTCTTGCTTGTCTTCACTTCTATTTAAAAAAAAAAAAAAAAACACACGCACATTTTAACAAACAATACCAAATGAGCAAATCAAAAGCAGTGCAGCCATTACCACAGAAGCTGTTTTCAAAATGGCGTTTTAATTTAGTTAACATTTAAGAGAACAGCACAGAGATAATAAAGTCCACCTGGCTTCATTTTACACAAGTACACTAGTCGTCATCCTTTCTCCCATTACAGCCGCTCACGGAGAATCTCTCCCATAGTGTACGGTTACATCAGCAGAGATTAAAAAACAATCCCAATGCATGTGTCTTTCCATAACCCTTCAGTTTAAACCAGGCCATGTAAACAATCTGATAACCCATAACTAAAATGTGCACAGTACATCAATCCAGTATCTTGAACAGTGTTACTGCAAATTAGCCAACAGCACTGCAGTTTAGCGTGAAACAGCTTCTGCCCATTCAGCCTCCGCTGTGAACACTCAATCCAGAGCATGTCATATACAAACAGGAACCAGAATCAGTTTTTATAACAGGAACATGTCCTTGACTGCAAAACAGTAACTTATCATATCATCATAATATTTGACTTCTATCTGTAGGAAGTAACTTACTGTTAATTTATGATTTTGGGAGCATGGCCTGGGAAGCTGCTAGAATTTTTTTTGCAATATTTAAAATAATACAATTTCCACATTTATAAAAACCAAATCATAGTTAAAACTAAATAATTTCTATTTTAACAAGAAAAAGCTCAATTATATTTTTCGCCATGTCAAAAAAACAAAAAAAAGTGTGCTTAATCATTTCATTCTTCTGTCTTGATCTGAGACCAGTGCATGGCAGTCAAGGGCTCTGCTGTATGTGAACACACCTGACAAAGACTTCACAGCAAAATATAAAGGCAAAAACAGGGACTACACACAGTGCGTCTGAACTATAATTAATGCTGGACGCTGCAGTGACTTAAGAAGGGTTAATGACAAATGGAAGAATTGAGACAGAGTGGAAACATCCGGTTTTGGTCATTCATCCAAGGCTTCATTTACAGGGGTAGAATGTGTTGTTGTTTGAAGGGGTCAGTTCTGGTGGTAGGTGGTGAATGTGAAGCCATCAGGTGAGTGAGCATCAACGAAACACCTGAGGGCTGGAAAGATTGCAAATTCTCTCCGTGCAAAAACACCGCTCTGAACACTCAAAGAGTTTGAGATGAGCCCAAGACAGCACAAATCAGAAAGAACAACAACGACACTTCAACAAACACATATGCTCTCACACAGTGCAAATAGGCTTTTTCGTTCGTTCTCTTGATCTCGCCTTCGCTCTCATGCCCGTATTTACCCTGCAGTATGTACAGAGAGATGCACAACAGAGGATGAGGCAACCGGACGTTGGAGTGCGTCTTCATGGGCGCTTTTTTCCTCCTCATTCTCACTTCACCACAGCACCTTTCCTCTGTTCCCTCGTTCCCTCATCTCTCTCCTTCTCGACCATTCCCTTTCCTACCTTTCCATCCTTCTTTATTTCTCCCTCTCTATTTATAGAGGCTCATGGTGGGACTCTGGTACATGCACATATAGGCGTCACAGAGAAGTCTGCGTGCATAGCCCTGGATGTTCTTGGGGTCCAGTGCATGGAGCTCCTCTGGGGTCATCTTCAGGTAGGCCCCTACTTCAGGGCATGGAGACACCTGTGGGATGTTAAACCCATTCTGACCGCCTGCCACCAAAAAGACAAAAAAGATTGACCATTCAGAAATAGAATAATCAATCAATGTATTATTGTGAGAGATATATTAAATGAATTTAAAAATTCTCTGTACCGTCACGGTCAGCCATACTGTCAAAGAACAGCCAGGCAGAGTCTGCTGATCCGTATTTGACAAAGGCGACATAGTGGCTCGTCTCAATGCACAGCACGGCAAACAGCTCCATCTGCTGGTGAGGGTAAGATCCCTGTCTCCAAACAGACTCCTGCAGCTCTTTAGGTATAGATAACTTAACATACCGATGAGATTTACGCCGCGGGTGAAGATGTACCTAAAGGTCCGGCAGATATGCGAAAATAAACATGTACACATAAATATGCACGTTAATATATGTTGAAGCACAGAAAGGAACCGCTATTGACAAGCGTGCACGAGCATTATTTATTGGGAAAAGTCTCCATCTAGTGGAAATGAAAGGTATTGCAGACAAATATAATTTTCTTAGAGCTAGGGGAGCACGTTTATGTCTTGTGTCCTACCTGTGTATTGCACTTTTCGCAAAACTGCTTGATCTTTCCTGGTGTGATGTCACTATCTTCATAGCACTCTCTGCACTCGTAAAGAGCTAAGCCACCACAAATTCGACATTCTCTAGGAGCTGACAAAAACATTTCATATATCATTTTCATTTTAATGCAGAAAACACTGAGCTCAGCAAAAGTGATTCATATTACAATAATCTTAGTTATTTATCTCAAATACAGATATATCATTTTGTTATGTGGAATGGTATTCTAATAACAGCACAAATCAAATCCGTTATTGAACTGACTCACTGTCATCTAATAGATCTGTGATGTCAAGCTCCAGAGAAGGGAAAATCTTATTAAACATCTTAAAGTCTTTCCCAAACCGAGGCATCTGAATTATAAGGCAAGAAGGGGCCTGGACAGAAACAAACAGACAAGAACATGACAGCATGATTTCACATTTACTGTTTTCATTTCATGTTTTTCAGAAAAATAAAAGAATACATTCTAAAAACCAATAAAACATGGAGGTGAAGATGGTCTCTCCTCTAATTATATTGTTTAGCAAAATAGAAATATTCAGAGCATACCCTGTGTACATACCTCTGCAAATTTGAGATCACTGTTAATGAAGGACCACTCCAGAAGTTGCTGGCTGGTTGGCACCAACACTTTATCTTTCTTATCCATAAAGATTTGATAGAAGTAACAGTCCTGAACCTTCTGTCCTGCAGACCTGCAAATAATACAATCATGTTTTCACAAAGACAAAAACACCACTATTTAATAACAGATTTGTGGTGAGGCTGGATTTAAAGAGTGTCAGAGACGCACCGAAGTTTAAGAAGAGGATCGACTCTTAGGATGTGATGAAAAAGGATGTTGAGGAACTCCTCAGGATCTAAACAGAAAGAGAACACCTTATTATGTCACTCAACGCAGAATCTTTAAAGTAAAACAAGGTAAAAACAATTATGCACATAATAAGTGCAGCTTATCAAAGCAATTTAAACGCACACGGAAGTTACAGAAACTATAAATAATGTGTTTATGAATAATTACAATACAATAAATAAAGTGGGTCCATATTATGATAACAGTTACGCTTATTTTAAGGTGTCCTTGCTACAGTGTAATTACACATTTAAGCACTAAGTCATATTAATAAACTACATGTACTTACTATATAGTTAGATTTAGCTTTAGGGTTTGGCTTAGGGTTGCTTAAATGTAATTATTTATGATTTATTGTTATTACAATAGTAAGTAATTTAATATAAAAAAAAATTTAACATGTTAGCATGTAAATTAGCAACCTTATAATAGTATAAAAGGAGTATAACTTGAACTTGGTATTCTTCTTCTATTAAGAATGGAATGTTATCTGTGTCATATCAGGACCATGTGTGAACTTTATAAAAGCACAAAGTGGAAATTATAGGTGCAAACAGTGTTTCAGTATGGTTGCACAACATCCCCTAAATCACCAGGATGTACTCAAGATTAAAGATCAAAAAAAATCATATTGGTGCACCTCTAATAAAGAATGCTCCATCCATTTTGTGTTTTCCTCATTCACTCAACATGAAAAAATCTTAAAAGATAAATAAAAGAAGTGGCTAAAAGCTTTTGTTTGGATCTCTTGAGGACAGTATTTCCTCATCAATGCATTTCATGAAACTTGCCTTTCTCTTCTGAAGTGAATCCTGACGCTGCCTCCACTTTCTCCAATATCCTCCTAAGTTTCATGATTTTAGTGGCGCACACGTAGCCATGTCTAACAAATTCACACACAGATTAACAAAAGATCACAACCAGGTCTGTCACAGAGAATGGGTAAAAGGGAATATTTTAATTAGTGGTGGGCCGTTATCGCGGGATAACAAAAAATATATCGCCGTTAATCTATTCACAAAGCTGGGTTGGGAGCTGGGTCTATTCTACGCAAGCTACGATGACTTTCACCTTGATAGTTTAGTGAGGATGTATACCTAGCCGAATAGCACTGTAGCCCTATTCGGACGGCACTAGTTTTCGAGTTTCGATTCTTATCACCTGACGTCTGTGATGTTCATCTACCATTTCGGACGGGATAACATCTCCGTGTTTATTACAGAGGTGAGAGGGTCTGTGTTTATTACAAAGGTGAGAGAGTCTGTTTTGTACATCTGTGC
>JAUCMS010000127.1:15238320-15250889 GCA_032357445.1 Enteromius radiatus
ATATATATATATATATAAGTGTGTGTGTGTATACACATATATACACACACACAGTATATAAATATATATTTTATTGTTTTTATGTGATTTATTTGTAGGATGGCCAAGCTGAATTTTCTGCAGAAATCATACAGATATGCTGATATGGTGCTTAGAACATACAAATACAGTTGAAGTAGCTACAGCAAACAAACACACATAAATCTACTGACCAGCTCTAGCCCAGCTAGTGGCTCTTGTAGTCCTGGAGGTAGACCAACCCAGCGGATGACCCCGCAAAGCGGTGGGTTCTCTTTGACCTCGACCAATGACCCGACCTCTAACCCTGGCTGGCCTTGTTGTGGCGAGGGAGGCCTCTGGACAGGAGTGGTAGCAGGTGGCAGGATGTCTTGCTGCTCCCCCATCACTGAGCCCGCGGACAGGGAGAGAGGGCCGTGGCTCATGCTCCCACTGGGGCCAACTTTGTGGCTCAAGCTAAAGGGCAGGGAGTGGAACTTGTTATCATTGGTCAGTGAGGAGTTTGTGGGCGGAGCTCGAGAAGGGGACGAGCTTGGGTTGAAGTCCGGGGGCGTGTCCGTCAGAGACTTGGCCGGGTCCTCACCAACTATCAGAAAACAAAGCCAAGGAAATAAGAGGCAGTACCAAGAAGTCATGATACCCAGATAATGCATCAGTGAGGAAGATCAGGAATATAAACTGATCAGATGACATCATAATATACATGGATTTATTGGATTCTGTTGAAATATTATTTGAGGTTGTTTTCGAGTGTCACTTGATCCTTCAGAAATTATATAATGCTGAACTTGCGGTCAAACATTTCTTAAAATATGTTGAAAATGAGTAAAATATAAATTTTAAATGTAATTTATTAAATTCCAGTATTGTTTGATGAATAGAAAGTTCAATGTGTGTGTGTGTGTGTGTGTGAGAATATATGAACCATTACTTTTGATCAATCTAATGCCGGGGTAGGCACCGTAGGTCCTGGAGTGACAATGTCCTGCAGAGATTTTTTTTTCAGGGTTAGAGCTAAACTCTGCAGGATATCGGCACTCCAGGACCAATGTTGCTTTCCCCTGATTTAATGCATCCCTGCTGACAGGAATAAAAAAAAAATCTTTCTGACTCAAACTTCTGGGTATTGTATACTAAAAAATATGATGTCCTTTCAAAGCTGATTAGTGCTAGCTATTTTCTCCTCACTGAAGCACATAACAACACATGAAATATAAAGATATCGGAGAAACACTGGGCTACAGAAAAAGTCACCACTAGAAGTATGACAGTCTGGTGAATGAGAATGAAAGCAGCACAGGCCACAAACACAATATAAACCACTGAACCAATCACAGACCGCCCCTGGAACATTCTCCAGTAGTGCTCGTTAGTAAAGAGTGACATGAAATATGAAATAATTACACAGATGAAAGCAATGTTTAGGAAATACAGACTCCCAATGTGTTCAATCCCAAATACAAACATTCAAACACACACAATTATACAATGGATGAGAAGAGAAATATCAAAGACGGCTGTTACCAAATATAAAAGGCTTTCACAAATCATATATAAAATTGGCCATAAATACTAAACATTGTGTGTAATGCAAATTAATGCAGTTTTCTAAAAACAAATAAAATAAAATACTTAACTCACTGGATTAAATTAATTTATCATTATTCATTATTTCTTATTGCCTTTTACTCAAAAACTGAATCAGAAATGCAAACATAAACGAGTGTAGTACAGAACATCACCTGATATTTATGATCAATGATATCATGCTATGAGGTCACGTGTCATTTATGTTGCAGTGAACTGGATTCCCAATAAAAGATCTCAGCAGCAAGTTGCCTTTTTTAAAATCACCAGTGATGCATTCAAAGGCATCGATTAACATGTGACTTTTTCTTTCCAAGACCAAGATTAAAGGTATCTAAAGTTGAGTGTGCTCTAATTTTAGGCTGAATATTAGCAAGAAGGCACCTTGCTGTTAAGATGTTTCCCAGTTTGTCCATCTGTATTGATTATTGATTACCTTCATCTATGTACCATGTGCTTTTGGCTTTGGACTGAGCAGGGTGATCAACCGAGCTGCCATTTAGCGTATAATAAAACTCAGACTTGCTCCTGTTGCCAGGCTGCAGGCCTAACCCTGAATAACAGTCACGATAGGAAGATAGGAAGACAGGAAAACAGTAAACTGTGTGTCTGTGTGTGTGTGTGAGTGAGTGAGTGAGAGAGAGAGAGAGAGAGAGAGAGAGAGAAGTATAGGAAGAGGGAATGTATGTGGCATTACATGTTTAACAACTCATTTGTGTGCATTCTTGCCGAAATCACATGTCTGGCGAACATTTCACATATTTAGGACAAAGTTTAAGCAAAAGAGCAGCAAATGACATTAGAGCTAGTAAGAGCAAGAGACAGAGTGTGAGTGAGAGCGCTTCTTCTTTAAAGGATGTAAATCAGTACATAAAAGCTGTTGTCAAAACTAAAATCATTCTCAAAGTAAAGTAAACTGTATTAGCTTTGAAAACAACATCAGCCTAATATACTTGATGCTGTCTATGCTGTTAGTGGTAATCAAACAAAAGAAGAAAAATCACTCATTGCTCTTGATTGAAAAACATTGACTGTTTACTTTTTTTTAATAATTACTTGAAATCTTTTTCCTCACAATGGTTAGAGTAGTATTTGTATTCAATTCCAATTGATATCAATTCCACTCATAAGTAAATGTTGGTGTTGTCAAATTATTTCCAGCAAAAAATAACTATATAATGAAATTAAATTGCTCACATATAAGAATTTGCCCATATTTCCAACCACTATTAACTGTATAAAGTTATAACAGGAATAATACCTTTACTCTTTGGTTTGCTCTGGCTGCCAGGTTTGTCACTGCCACCCCTGCAGGTAAAGACCTTGGACAGCCTCTGATCCTGCATTGAGTATTCTGCAAGTAAATAAAGAAAGACAAATTTCAATACAAGCAAACAGCTTACCTAACATTTTTTTTTTAAAGTCACAATATTCTCATGTTGTTAAGTCCATAAGATTCTCTTTCTTACACAGGCCAAAAGAGATTTTCAAGGTTATTATATGGTATGGATTTGTCCAATAACATTAACAATTTATCTGAACTTTTGGTATGAGATCTCCAAAACATAGGTACTACTTCAAAATTATGAAATACATCAAAAATTTTGTAAATTGGTAAAACAAATACGTCATGATACATACGTTTACTGTTACAGAAAATACATACTTTGGTATAAGATTTTTTTAATATCACATACAGCATCACACACAAAACAGTAGGTTAAACCCTAAAGACTGCATTTACAGATCTTCTAGTTTCACAGATAAACTAAAAAAAAAAGAGCGGTAGCTTTAAGACATTAACCAAGACAAGACGTTTTGCCCACACACATACACATGCACACAAACAAACAAATCAATAAATAGAGGGAACAAAGAGAGCTCCACACACTCCACTTACAAAAAAAAAAAGGCCTTTAGACAAAAGAGCTTCTGTTTCCTGTGTGTTAACATGACTCACTCTCACACACACACACACACTAGAGCCCTTTGCTTTCTGACAACAACTATTTAGCCTACACCCTGACTTGAAATCTAAAACACAAAGAAAAATCAACAATCTATAGACTCAATAAAAAGTAACTTATTTACTTGTTTTGATAAACTGCATTTTTATACAACTTTTTTAACAACCAAGTTATTTGTTGTACTTTGAATAAATTTGAGGTGCTCAAACTAGATCTAGAAGCAAACATTGCAACTAACAAAGCCAGAATAAAATCTAATACCCTCTGAAAAAATACAGAAATATGAAGTGAGAGTCCTTACCTGGCATCACATCACAGATGGGGACGAGACGGGTGTGTTCAAGACTAGCAAAATTACACAGCTGTTTGCCGTCGAAGATCCCATCCCAGTCTCCAATGGGATTGTCCTGAGGGCGAGAGGTACAGCACCCTATTACTGCACCTGACCTAGATCATCTCATAAACGTTTGCATCTACAACACTGTTATTTCCAACTCAAAATAAACACGTCCCAAACAAAGGTTGGCCTGTCTCTATCTCCCAATGGAAATCTTCATCTGCGTTCTTGTTCTAACCCAGACAGGACCCGTCTCACTAACTGAGAGCTGTAATTCTCTAATGGCTACACTACACAACCTACACTATCATCAGAACGACTGATGTCTCTGGACTCTAAACCCACACCCTTCACATACCAGGTCTCTACTGCCATGTTTTAATCTAGATTTCTTATGTATAGCCTTTTCCTAGGTGCTGTTTTATCTATCTGTCTAAACATATAAAACCAAACTCATCAAATCTTCTAAATGTTTTTGAAATTAGAGTTATAATAATAATACATACATAAACTTACTAAATAGACCCAAAGATATTTTAGGTCTAATCTATACAATCTATTACTCAAAAGACTAAGAGCAAAATAATTAGTAAAATTAGTAAAACTCTTCAAAACCTAAACCTATTCACATCTACACTATTTAGATGTCAGTGATAGCAAGTCCAGCTGAGCTCTGCTGAGAGAGCAGTGACAGCTTAACAGAAGAGAGAGAAACAAAGGGTGAAAAGACGAGAACAGTGGAATGGCGTGTGTTGGTTGTGTCTTGTGTGAGCATTTGGCATCATGCCATTATGGTGGTCACACAGAGCAAACTGGGCTGTCTCTACATCTCTCCTTCAATCGATCCCTCAACGCTGACATCTGTCTCACTGGAGGAGAACATCCAAACTATTCTGACATACACCACCATTCAAAAGTTTGGGTTCGATTTTTTTATGTTTTTAATGTTACAAAATAACGTTCAAATAAATCTGCAAAAGCAATATTATTACGGTTTAACTATGATTATTACAGTTACAATTAAAATGTAATTTATTCCTGTGATGGGACATTACTCTGCACGGTCTTCAGTGTCACATGATCCTTCATTATATGTCATTATAGTATGCTGATTTGCTTTGATATCCAAAAAATGTATTTTAGCAAAAAATTTATTTTAGATATTTTATTATATTTAGATAGATCATGTTACTATAAAGGTAAGTATAAATTTAATATGCCCTTAACTTTTCTAAACAGAAGAAATATTTCTTTAAAAATCTTAATGACTCTATATATTTGAATCGTAGTGTATTTTAAAGAAATGCACAATATATCTGTAAAACATTAACTTAAAGTTAATGTTTAAAAACACTCTTAAATGTAATTTTTATCTAATCTCAAAATGTTATTTAGACAAAATAACACAGAATTAAAGGGTTAGTTTGTAAAATTTGTAATTAATCACTCATACTCATCTCGTTCCAAACCTGTAAGATCTTCATTCAACTTCAGAACAAAATTTTGGATGAAATCTAAGAGCTTTCTGATCCTGCATAGACAGCAACGGAACTGCCATGAATAAGGAATAGTAAAGATATCCTTAAAATAATCCACGTGACATCAGTGATTCATCCTTAATTTTATGAAGCTACAATAGAAGACTAAAAAGTGAATGGCGGTGGAGACTGAGTAAAAAGAGAAGAACTCATTGAATAAAGTCATTATTTTCATTTTATTTGCATGCAAGAAATATTCTTGTAGCTTCATAAAATTTAGGTTCAACCACTGATGTCACTTTTAACAATGCCCTTTCTACCTTCTTTGGCCTTAAATGTGATAGTTGCCTTGATAAAATTGCACTAAGGTCTAAATAATTTCTTAATAAACTTAATCAACCTAAATAGCATCTTCTAAAACATCTGCCTTGACAAATAAATTTCTTAAGGAAAATTGAATATTAAACATACAGAGCATGCAACTGTAACTTGTAACCACCGTCTAATTCATTTACCATATCAACACCAACGTAGTATCCAAGACTCTCATTGCCTGGCAGTAAGTCACAGAAAATAACAGTGCCCCGTTCCGGGCCTTCCCGTGTCTGCACCAACACTCGAGAGTTGATCTCCAGAGGCGGTCCTTCGCCTTCCACTTCCGGGTCATTATCCTCTAGCGTCACACGTTCCACCTCATCTTCCCAGAGCTCAAGTTTATCCAGAGCAACAAAGACACCGCATTCTTCTTCGCAACGAAACAGCTGCTGTCCCTGATAAGAGCCCTCTGTGAAACCTTGACCACGGCCCTCTTCCTGAAAGACAGAGGAGAAAAGGACATTAAAACACTAACACAAACATCAGAATTCACATAAATAACAGCCACATAAACAAAAGACATTGTTGACGTGTGATGGTAGGTCTGAGACTAGTCTTCACCCACTCAAGCAGCCTACAGGCTTAAATTATGTTCTTCCAAATGTCCCAGCTCAGTCTCAGAGACAAATGCAGCTTTGTTCTGTAATGATCACATGCTCAAGAAGCAGGTGAACCCAAAACCAGAAAAACAACGTCAAACAAGACAAACAGTGTTGCTCACCAGCAATTCAACACCAAACCAGATACCGCTCAGAGCTCTGTCGGGCAGCAAAGCTCCTTTAAAGCGGACCACACCTGGAAGAGGCTCGTCACCAGACCTCAGCTGCACTCGAACTTTTGATCCACAGTTGATGTCCCGGGCCCTGTCCAGGCGTGCTCTGTTGCACAGCAGGCTGTAACGCTCTTCGCAGTTGGTGATGGGGAACAGCAGCTCCGCAAGTTTCTCCTCAAGCTCCATAACGTCCCGTTCGTCCACGCTCACCACCACATTGGTCTGGTCCAGGATGCGTAGGCTGCGCTTACCCTTGCTGGCCGGGATTGTGCGACCCAAGCTGTTGCGTTCCTGGCAGGCCTGGCCGAGGCTGCCGCGTGGGATGCGCAGTGTCTTCTGGCCCGGCTTTTCCACAGTGCACTCCTTCACCACAATGTAGAAGTGCCAGTCGTCCCGGAAACTGCCTGATGGCTTTTCCTGGCTCCATAGCGCAGAGCTCATGGCTGCATAGCAGGAAAGGGTTGAAGATGACAGGAACACACGTCAAAGGTCAGTGGGTCGTCAGGAGTCAGTGGGACTAGGAAGAGGGAGCTTTCATGACCTTTTCAATGGGATGGATGGACTGAATGGACATAAAGAGCTGGAAAAGGAGAGACAAAAGAATTAGAGAGAGTATAAAAGTTTAAGAACAAAGTTAGTCTACATTTTGTTTGTCCAGTGTATTTTAGCTCATGATTTTGTCATAGTTAACAACAGAGAAAAAAATATCACATTGCCGGTAACAATCTTGTTGACACTACAACATAATAGGTGGCGGCACTGCACGGAAGTTCTGGTTGACAGTGATCTTTACATAAAAAAAAAAAAAAAAGAAGAAAACGACATTTATAGCTTCTACTGCTGCATAAAATCACGTCAGACAAAAGCAAGACTCTCTAACCCATTCCCCAAAAAGTTAGCTTGCCAGTGTGGGAGATTGTCTGGATTCTGATTACAAAGAGTGTCAAGGTGTCAACGATGCCTGAAAAAAAAAACTGCTGTGATGACATTTCTTACAAAATGAGGCCAATATGAAGTTTGTTCAGCTGGTACCATCTATACCACTACCACTTGACACAGAAACCTTCTAATTTTTTTCTGTTCTCTTTTTTCATGTTTAATACCATAAAGCAGCTTGCTTTAAAGCAATCTATTGTGTAAAGTGCTTCAAGCAGAGATTTTCAAACTTTTTTTTACTCCAAAGAAAAGACGGAAAAAGAAGTTCACAGTACGTATATCGTATATAAAGTACACCCCACTCTGCAGGATGTGCTGATCATCAATGAGCTCTTTTGTGTGCTTTAGTACAGTTACGGTTACAAACACTGCTCATATGTTGAGTGCGATTCATTGGCCAATTTCACTGATAGTACTCTTTAGTATTGTTTTAATAAATTCTACTGATTATCGTTTGGTCAAAATCTGAATCGTGCCAGGCCTAGGGGAAATCATAAAAGTCCTGCTTTACAGAGCCAATCATCTGTTTGGGCCTATTATTTAAAGTTGGCTACTTCAAGCGATATTTTAAAACTGTTTACAATTGGCCAGATATATAATTAAATCTTCAATTCCTGTGCTATGTATTTATTCACGTCACCAAAAGCAACTGATTCAGAAGGCCATTTACACCTGGTCATAAACTGTAACAGAAAGTACAATACGTTTTAAAAGGCCATATGTTGAACACTCATGTTGCTTTTTTTTTAAGATTTAATAAAGAAACACAATTTACAATTATTACTGTCTGACTGTATTCAAATACATTATTGATAGACAACAATGATAAACAGAGAGCCTACATAGATTTTATCTTTTCCATTCAAGGGGATAAACAGGAGCTGCACTTGCATGGCTGGAAATAGCTCTCTGGAGGTGTTACAATTATGGCTGCTGAGTGAACTGACTAGCCTTAAAGGGAATTTGGTATCCTCTGTGTTGCCACCTAAAATTACCAGCTCTGACCAATCCTTCCTGCTCCCCTCCAGGGAGCTAGCAGTGACCCACTAACGTTTGCCATGTTATTAAAATAATTAGCAAAGTCAGGGCCATGACTGGGAACATTGTGCAATGATGCATACAGACTTAACTACTGCAGATATGCCTAAACATGACATAAGTTTAATAAATAATAGCACAATATCACAAATGCTTTCAACACCTATCAGAATAGTACTGTTAAATATTTTTTATTTGAATAAAATTAAGCAAATAAAAACAGACTGTGACCTATGATAACTATTTTCAATGTAAATTATGCAAATGAATGAAAATAATTGTGTAAAACAGAACTCACACATTCAGAGCATGTTGAATGCGGTTCTCTTCTTAACGCACAAATTTTCCTAAACAGTAATGCATGAGTGAAGTGATCTGAATGGAAACACCATGGCGTCAGATAGACTGAGACAAGACACTGAGAGCTGTCTGATTTAACCTCTAATACACCACAAGACAGTCTACACCCCACCTCTGCAGATTTTTTGTTTGATTGTTTTCCCCGATCCAGCATTTTAAGAAGAACTCAGCACATCATATTTTAAATTATATTTTAAAACAGTGGCTCTTAGTTTAGCCCAAAATTTCAATAATGTCATTATTTATTTACCTTCAAATTATTTCAATATTTGTTTTTTAAAGATGTCTCAAAAAATAAAAGGTACGGTTATCTTTTAAATATCTTGTTTTGTATTCTGTGGAAGAAAGTTAGGCTAAGTCATGCAGTTTTGGCACGACATGGGGTAGTAAATGATGAAAGAATTTAGGTAATTTGTGGGTGAACTAACTAGCCTATTCCTTTAAGCAACATCACATGACAAACACTGACTAGGCTAAATGACATGCTTCATCAATAACCACAACACTACAATAACCAGTCAAACACACTTGTATCAACACACAGCCTGTGTGACTGTTTGGTTTTTCCCCAGCAGCAGGGGAATTCATGCAGCAAATTAAATCTCACTCAGAGCTTCCTGTATGCACAATAAGAGTGCTCAAATACAACTACTGCACAACGACTAATATAGAGAATACAAGACGAGACAGAGTGGGCTTTACTGCAGGACCTTTTTCTGATATTGCACGGCATCTCCTGTCAGGGGGGTTTCAATCAGGCCGAATGGATCAAGAAGGTCAATATTACCTGGACAAAGCAATCTGTTAGCATTCCCATACATATCAATGGCAATTGTTTGCCTGTTATTTTAAATCAATCATCTGAGCTGTTACTGGAGGAGGTGGTTAAGAAGAAAATAAAAGATTTAATCAAAGAATTAGGTGTTTTTTTCCCCCCTCTCTCAGTTTAGCCATTTATAGGAGTGTGAATGTTCAAAGATATACAAGCAAATAACTTGCTGTTGTAGATGCACATAGTCAATGTTTTCAGACCGTTCCAAAAAATGGTGGATGGATTAAATATCATGTATACGTAGATGACTCATTAGCGATTGTTTCTATAGATACATATTTCACTGTGCAAACCTAGTATAGTAAATAAAATCAAGTTTACCATTCCAATATGGGGGCCACATCTACGTGCCTGGAGCAGTCCAGTGGAGTACCTATACGTATGTATCTAAATGTATATATATATGGTTGTATGTCTATGACTGTTAAAGGTTGTTCTTTGATATGTTTTTTTGTTCTGAATTTGGTTGGAAAAATACAGTTAAAATTATAATAATCTTAGCTGTAAAGCCTGTATGTCATGACCCCTAAAAAAACAGGGAACCACAGCTCTGATAAATAACTCCAGTGGCCTGTTTTATAAAACATATCAAATAAGCCAGGTTTATTGTCAGTTGATTTGGTTCAGAATAAGCCTGGCTTGGTAAATTTGTTTAATGAAACAGCCCCCAAATTTCAGCAGCAATGTTTATGTTTACTGTTTTTCCTTCCACATTATCTTTCCTTTAATATTTAACAGATCTGAGAAGTTGATGCCTGGTCAATACAAAAAAAAAGAGCTAGGAACACCCACGTGTAATACCATAATACTATAATGTAACACATTTGCAATATGAAAAAGCTTTAAGAAGTGCAATTACTTAGTTCATTATGTAATACATCAATGCAAACACCACATCAGCGTTATGCACTCTGTGACAGTGATTGTGACTGCTGGGTGAAGACGATGCAGCAGATATGGACAGGCCTTACACTAAATGACAATGATCAGGTACAGGATGCAAACTAACAGCTTCCTATTTAGCTGTTATTCCTAGCCCTACAGCTCGATTTAGATATAATGCCATCGCTGGATAACGCTATGTTGTCATGTATGATCAGTGGATCCTGTTACAGTAACAGATCTAAAGCTGATCATGTATCAGAGTCAGACTCTAGAGGTAAACAGGTGACATCAGCACGAGCCGATCAGACTGCTCTTACCTGAGGTTTAAATATCTCGGTATTCATCCGTCTGTCTTCGATGGCATTTGGAAAAAGATTATTCCAATGAATCTCTCGTGGCGCTGCTAGTGATGATGGTGTTTATGGGACATTGTCGGATGGGCTTAGCTGAAGCCAGCGCTGACTACACTCCGCATTACTACCGGTTAATGGAGGGACGGTCGCCTCCTCCGTGCACTTTAAAACCGCTGGAAAAAATCACGGCGAGACTCTGAAGGAAGCGAGAAAAATCCGTTAATATTAGTTGAGCCGAGGCCGTTGTTTCACTTGAAATCAATGTGAGTATTATTTACAGTGTGTGAATGTGTCTGACGGCTCAAACAAACATGCTACCCTAGTGGAGAGAAACTTGCTCTCCTATTGGCCAATGAGTGACAGATACAGTTTTTATTGGTCATGTCGGATGTCTTTTATTTTGCCCCGCCTCTTGGGGTTTTCCAGTGATTTTGCCGAGGACTTTAAGGAACTGACAAAGTGACAGGTTGTACATAACAGTTGATTTCCTTTCAGTTCTTCCAAGCATGTAGGTGTATATGCTTATGGCAAATATAAATGCATATTTAATTAAAATGTAAACATTTTTATTAAACATCATACTTTTTACAGCTTTTTTTTACATAGATCATAGATCTATATCAGTAAACAAATATATAAAGATTTTTGTGTGAAAACAAATATATCTATGGCTATTATGTTGCTTATAAAGTCATAGAATGTGTAATTAAAGCAAAATAATTCAAACCCTTTAAATGAATGGTGCAAGTAACAGACCTTAAATAGATTAAGAATATACAAAAAACTTGCATAAAAAACAAACTAATATCTGTGTACAGTAAATGTAAACTAAGAATGAATGCAAGGGATAGTGCCAGATAAATCCTGTGTGCTGCTTGTCCCACCTTTAGAAATTCAGTTTGTGTACCATGGATTGACAGTTTAAATGTTACTTATTATGAGGTTTTCCATTACATAGAAACTTTTCAAGTACTTTTCAACTTTTCACCAGTTACCACCAATGGATCTACGATCAAATTAGCCTTATGATGCTTTTGGGAAATGCTGCCCTGAATTGGTACCTTAGATATTTAGCTCTTAAGCTATACCTCAAGTTCATATAAGCATTTTAGCTATAAGACTAGCTAAACCAAGGATTCTTGCATGTGTCTGCCTCAGCTAGGTCCAGTCTTTTCTTTTTTTTTTTTTTAACAAAATGATGAGCTTTGGATTTGGGAGTTTGATGGCAGGCATTATAGAGCCGTCTTACTCTCAGAAGGTCAATCTGCTTTCTTGCTTGCTCAACTCCTCCTCTTCCTCTGGGCTCAGATTATTTCCTCTCAGCCTTTAAGAGCACAAAGCAAAAAGCCTTTGTATTAAGGGCATTATTCACAACACAAACCATTCTTTGGGCATGGGTATTAATGTAATAATACATTTCATTTCTATTGAAACTGTTAATTGTCACAGTGGAACAGAGTTAAACACCTGCTTTCAGCAAAATGTAAATAGTTAAACAACTATGAATAATTTATTAAACAGCAAATCACATACAACATTTTTAAAATGTCTAAGATTAAAGGTGCCATAGAATGCATTGAGAGAATATTTTAAATTGTTGTCTGATATGTACATAGAAGGTATGTAGCTTA
>JAUCMS010000127.1:15250989-15264892 GCA_032357445.1 Enteromius radiatus
TATTTTCATTAAATATATAAATGCATGTGTTTGTATTTATATATACTTAATAAATATACACAGTATATACAAATATAGTATGTAAAGAAAAACTTTTATTTTGGATGCGATTAATCGCGATTAATCATTGCCCAGCACTAGTTAAAGCGTTTATAAAATACAGCATTTTACTGCAAAACTCTAAATGGTCCATGCTTAAAATGGCTAACAAAGGAATATTGCTTGATATGGCGTGCCACTCTGACTCTAACTGAATAAATCTTGTGATTTTAACAGTAGGTGGTGCTATGCCTAAACTACTCATGTGCCTTCAGGTCATACTTGGTATAACATGCACCAAGTTTGGTCAGAATCTGCTAATGCATTGTGAAGTATAGCCTTGTGTTTATTTTTGCATGAATTTTGTCAAATTTGTCAATGCACTTTAAGAGAACAGTTTGATCTATAGGAAATCTATTGATAACATATTGATAAAACGGAGTCTCAAGATTTAAAAACAAAAGTAAAAATTAGACACCATCTTAATCTCTAGTTGTAGAAATTCAAATGTCAGTATGCGTTCATCTTTTTTTTAAATATGCTGTAGATAATAATGAGAATGGCATCTATCTGTGTGGCGTATTTCAGAACTCTCCTGCAAACGGTTTTAGGGGCTGCCATAGATTTCCAGAGCAGAGAAGGGAGAGGAGGAGAAGATGAAAATGAAGAAAAACAGAAAGAGGAGGAGGAAGAAGAAGAGACAACTAACAGATATAATATGTGCTTTGGTGCTTGGCTACTAATTCATTCTCCAAGCAATAACTAACAACGGAGTAGAACTGAGGCTTTTGTAATCATACTTACCGACACGAAGTCTGAACGTGTTGAAGGAGTGTCTGTTGATGCCATCTAGTTTGCCGATCAGAGCAATGGCAAATTCCACCATGTTTCCTATCTGAGCATTCTGCCTCTCACGGTCCTGAGGGCACACACAACAAAGCTCATCCAACCAGAAATATGTCAATTATCTGGCTTGAAGGACACTTTTTTCAAAAATGCTGGGTGACCAGGGGTCAAAGAATAAAACGAACTGCACCAAAGAAAGGAACACCTCTTTCAATTGCTTCTTAAACGTGCAGCTTCCAAGTCAGAAGTGCTGGTCAGCCTTTTCATTTTTCATAACAATATACATAAGATGAATTAAAATCTTAAAGCACAAATGTGTTATTAAAATTCATAAATTCTTTCAGCATGTTAACTTTTCAATTATGTTCACTTCACATGCTCTTATGTAAATCATATTCAAGAAAAAAAAAGAACTATAATTTTAGTTAAAGGTGCCATAGAATGTATTGAGAGAATATTTTAAATTGTTGTCTGATATGTACATAGAAGCTATGTAGCTTAGGTAAGGGGAAAAAATGCCCAGAAACCGTTTTACAGGTCCATTTACAACCCTAGAATTTGACCCTAGACAACATAAACAGTCTGTTTTTGCCTTATTTGGAAGGTTCATGAATAGTAATGAGGAGGTCTGCTCTGATTGGCTGTTTCTCAGTGTTGTGTTGAATTGTTGTGGTATCAGCTTGTAGATGAACATCAACCATGCCTGTTTGCCAGTCCGTTTCTATAGGAAGGGAGTGAAAAGTGCTCACATCCCCTGCACAGCCTGGAACGTAACATTTATAGCGATGATCCGCCATTGTCAACACTGTCTTCTGACATCGGATGACTCGTCTCATCTGCGCAGATCCGGCTAGCCTAGCGCATGGGCGGGTATATGCAAATGTGGTGAGCGTAACTATTACGCCTCTAGATGTTACGAAACAGTCTGCGTTGTGTTGCAATTTGACCTTTTTTCAGTCGTCTTTTGCAAACACTTGATTTCTATAAGAAGTAGGAAACGATAGTGTTTGAGACTTACAGGATGTTATGTACTGAACGTACTGAACTGTTATTATTCAACCATGCCAAGGTAAATTCAGTTTTCCATTCTAGGGCACCTTTAAGGTTAGAACAGAGCATGTAAAACCAACATGCAATACCACTCTTTGTCTGATTGGACTTTTGACTCGATGAACTGAGTAAAATTAATGAATTTACTGAGTAAAAACAAGCACACAGAGTCAGCTAAAATACTAAAAGAAGTGCCTTACCAGACTTCCTTAACACTAGAGTTAATTTTGAGTGCCGCTATTAGACACTCAACCCCCTCTCTGCTGATGTGGTTTTTGTTTAGCCTATAAGAAAAAGAGAGGACATGTAAATCTCTAAATAAATTAAATTAAAATACAAAAAAGAAACAAAGTGGATTACTCACCACAATTCCTCTAGAGTTTTGCTCTGACTGATGAGTTTAGCCAGAGCGCGTGCACCTGCACTACCCACACCATTATCCACCAGACTGAAACAAACCAGCATTATCACTAGCTACAAAAACGAACACATGCTGCATAGCGTGGCTCAGCACTAAAATTAACTTGATCTGATCTGACTGGGCAACCTTTTTTCATTGTTTAGAAAAAAAATAGTTAAATGTTTATACTAAACGTGATTTTTTAAATATATATATATATATTTCTATATGGAATGCAGAATTCTGGTAATGCAGGGCTATGTAAGATTACCTTAGCCATATTAGCGATGTGCTATTTTCCAGCGCAGCTGCCAATGCCTCAGCTCCCCTATCCCCAATTTTATTACCCCATAATCTAGAAATTAAAAGTCAGAATATAAATACAATTTAATATACTGTAGGCACAGTATTGTAAAATACAAAAATAAATTCCTCTTATTGTTGACCTTACCCAAGAAACTGCAATGACTGGTTGTAGCTTAGGCCTTCTGCCAGCTGTTCCGCTCCCTGTGACGTGATGTTATTATTTCCAAGCCTACAAAGCAATTATATATTTTGCATGAGAAACGTGTTTCTACATGTGCAGTAAATCCTGAATCATCAGCATCCCACAGGCCAGAAAAAGCACATAATGACCTGACCTGAAATAAGCACTGACCTCAAAGACAGGAAGTTCTGTTTTGACTTTAACAGCAAAGCAAAATGTTGGGTACAAGCATCTGTGAGGTTGTTGTTGAAAAGTCTGCAGAAATATTGAAATGTGATTAATTTAAGTACAACAACAAAACATAAGTTATTCATAAAATTAAGTTAAGGTGTTTAAAATTCTCACGCAATTTTTTGGAAGCTTTCACACTTAATTCCCTTTTCTAGAAGTTTACGGATCCCTTCATCTGATAGGTTATTGTTTCTTAAACTGAAAGATTCAAATTCTTATAAATCAATTTGCAAAGCAGATTTTAAAAGAAAAAAAAAACATAAATGAAAAATCAGTTTCCGTACATCACTCCAAACCTGTATTATCTACTACTCATTTTAATTTCAGTTTTGGGTTCCAAACAATATTGTACTTTATTGACTGTACTGACTTCCATGTTCCACAATAATCCATTTATGGATTATTTTGTTTGGATTGACAAGAGGTTGAGTAATTGAAAACAAGATGTTTTTAGTAAACTATTCCTTTAAACTAAATTTCAAACAAAAGTTAACTTCTCATCTTACTAAAGTGAGTGACAAATATGTAGACATGGAAGAAGTTGCTCCGCTCCCACATCTCCCACTGAATTGTTGTCCAACTGGAGCCCAACAGGATTCCGCAGGTACTTCAGCACATAAGCCAGCGCAGTACATTCCACAGGACCAATGTTACAGTAGGTGAGCTTCAGGTGTTCAACATCCAACTTAGCCATGGAGTCTTGAGCAATACTGCTGTCTTGCATTTCATAGATGCACTTAATTAGCCAAACAAAACTTGGCATGGCATGCATGCTCTTCTTTTCACCCTCTACAGGACGAGGAATAGACTTGAAATGTCTTTGCATACCTTTAGACAAAGACTTCACTACCTGCTTTACCTTGCGTTCCCGCACAGCAGTAGGACAGCATTCCAGCAAGAGGTTAAGGTGCCGATGGGATAAAAGTCCTGACACAAACTGAGCTGTGATCTGGAGGTTTGGCGTCTCTGTCACAGGGGACTCCACCTGCTCTACAGGACTGTCAATACAGTGTCCCAGACATCTTTGAGACAGGCCTGACAACTGCCTGTTCTGGGGCTGAAAGAGTCTGGAGACGGCAGAACGGTCGCTGTTACGATTGAGAACAACATAGAGAGCAGCGAAGAAGCATTGTAAGGTGATGTGCAGAAATTCATAGCGTTTACAATCTGTAACAGATAGGTCATTGCAGTAAATGAGGAAACCCAGGCTGACATCCTGTTCTGTCAGCTTATTTCTTTGCAGCTCATATCCTGAGAACACATAACAAGAGGCCTCTAGACCTTCCAGCGCCAGCTGTCCAAGTTTTAACACTGTGTCCAAATGTTCCTCCAACCAGGCCTTTCCCAGGACTCCTTGGGGCTGAGATGACTTTCGCTGGAAGAAATGCTGTAAGACCAGGAGGTAGACATCGGTGATAGTCTGGGGAATACCATCTTGACCACCCAGGAGCTCCTGGTGGCACTTGGTCACAATCCAGCAGAAGACTGGGATGTGGCAAAGACTTAATAACACCATGTTAGCCTGGAGGGACACTATGACACGTCTAGCTATAGCAGGGTCACTGTGATGTTTCTTAACAAAGCATTCAATGCCTCCAGGAGAAAAACCCTTCAGGAGCACTTCTTTTTGGAGATAGCGCTTTAGCGATGGGCCCACAGCCTGTGGCCTGCTAGTGACTACCTTTGTAACTCCCTTCATTAGCGTACCCTGCAACAGATTGAAAAGCAAAACAGGTATAGGCACTTGCTTTGTGGGACAGCAGTGGCGTTCTTCATCTGTGAAACCCTGTTTAAACTCATCAAGCCCATCAAAGGTAAAGAGGACCAAATTGGGATGGTCTAGGATGAACTGGAAAACCTCATCCTGACCTCGATCAGGCCAGCAGCAGTGCAGGAAGAGGAGGTCTTTCAGAGACAGCTCCCTGTGCTCTGCATTCAGCTTGCGGCAACTGAAGGGAAACAGCAGTAAAGTGTTTGTAAGCAAAGATTGTCTTGCCCAGAGCAAGTGCAGTCGCTGAAGCAATGTGCTTTTGCCACTTCCTGCCTCCCCAGACACAAGAACAGTGTCAGCATCTTCATTAAGAGTCCCCAAGGGACCCACCACATCCTCCAGCTCTAGCGTAAGAGTTTCACCAGAGCCATCCATCACTTCAAGAAGTCCGTCGGTGTAAATGTCATCCAAGGAGAAATGCCCTGTCCCACCATAGCTGCTAAGGGAATGGGACTGGGCAGCAACAGAGCTCCGCAGCTTCTTCTGGTAGTGCAAAATATCTGTAGAAACAACGTAAGTAAAAGACTATATATATATATATATATATATATATATATAGTTTGTATTCAATACATTTACATTTATGTTTTTGAGTATGTAACTATGAGAAATAAAAAAATATATAAAGCGTATTTATTACACTTTATAATTACGTTTAATATAGTGATGACATAATTATAAGTGGCAGCAACATTATGCCCATCATTGTGCAGTTGAAAAACAGTAAAACCAAAGACAAGACATGCAAAGATGTCCACAAAATGGAAAAAATTTCTCATACTGGCAGAAAGTTGATTTTCTTTATCCTCAGGGTTTGATCTGGTTGTCTCAGTTTGCTCTAGATATTGTAGTAAGGTCTTTGCAGCAGTTTCACCTTTAAATCTCACTTCGTCTAACAGCCTCCGAACCTGCCACAATTCAACAAGATCACTGTCTATCCACAAGGAATGGACATTTACCCTTAACAAGCTTGAAATACAGTGAAGGCCAGAATTATTCCAACAATTGGCATATTTAAGTGGTTTCAGTTGTTTAAACTGAAAATAAACAGGATCAATTGTACATTCAGAGGAAAGCTTTTGCTTGAGTTGCATAAGGCATGATAACATGTTCTCAGAGGTTCACAGGAAATATACTAGCACTATACCAGAGAGATGTGCTGCTGTAATTGCTTCAAAAGGTTGACATGCCAAATATTTAAGTTAAGTGGGGAAAAACCGTAAGAATCCCTTCATCTGATATTTGTTGTGCTCAGAGCATCCGCATGTTTCGTGAACATCTAATAATTTTAGTCACCACTTTATTTACATGCCAAACTGAGTATGTATGAGACATACAGTACATCACAATGTGACAAATTTCATTTGAAGATTGTTTGAAAATTGTTCAGCAATTAATTCAATGGTCAGTACCAAGGAATAGTCATGGGAAAAGTTACGTCACAGTTAGTCATGGGACACACATAATTTCAGGGATTTCATAACACACACAAAAAAATTCTGAATTAAAGTAGTCTTCAAACAAGTTACCTGTTGTGAGGGTGTGTATACAGGTAGTTGTACTGCATCGCAATCTTTAACAGTGAAGCAGCCAGTTGTCAGTAAAGCATTCAGTGCTCCGTCAATATTATCTCTGAGCTTTCTCACTAACACTGGCCTGTCAGCCAGTAATGTTAAAGTTGCAGTGTCTGGTCTGTTCTGGCCCAACCCAGCACATTTGTTCCCAAAACACAGGCCAGCCTTCTGCTCCTCAGGTAAGATCTGGTTCATTGCAGCCAAGAAATGGCTGCAAGCGTCTTCTCCTTTATCATACACCACATCTAATAGTTGCCTGACGTTGGAACTCAGAGGTTTCTCTGCCACTCGTATGCTTAGGTAATCCTCCCAGACAAGAACCTCCCAACCCAGGAGCAGGTCCATAACACAGTCCAGAGGTTCGGCACTGCCTCCACCACACAGGACTGAGAGAAGCTCTGCTCGTTGTTTTAGGATCAACTGGTGAGCAGTCATTGTGGTACGCAGCCTTGTCTCAAAGCCAACAGCCACAATCAGAACCTTGCTAAAGAAAGTATATTGTGGCATTTATAAAACATCATAGAGTTAGCATGCATTGTATTGCATACTCTGAAAAGCACTTATTTCCTCCTTTTTCCAGAAAGCGGTCCCTCCAAATGTGTTCGAGTTGTTTATTGAAACTTACGTCGAAATTAGTGTGTACATGTAGTTAAATAAGGTATGTTATCAAAATTCATTTTAATAAAGGCTATTTCGCAGACATCAGGGAAAGTAATTTCAAGAAACACTTACCAGACAATGACTAAAATATATCCTGAAAGTCATTGTTCCCCACTATGATGGTAAAGTTATTGTTTTATTCATGATCATATCTGTATCAAGAACAAAAGCGTGTAAAATTTTCGAAAATATTTCGCAAACGAAACATGATAACAAACGTCAATTTACTAGATATTCCGTACCTGTTGGAAATACCCCATAATATGAAAACACCACAAAAAGATGCTTATCTGTCCTTTCAGACCGTTTAAATATTTTATGGCAATGATAGTCCGAAGTGAAAGTGGAAGAGGAGGCGCTGCTGCTCGATCTTCAGGAAGTCTTACTGTCAAGTCGATTACTCTCAAAACAGTGTGTTTAAAATTGCTACATAGAAGACAGCGGTTGTTGTGACACTTTGTTTACACGTCAGTAAGGGATTGTTGTTTTGTAAAAAGTGACAAAAATTTTGATTTAATATTCACGTAATCTGCTTCAGTTTTAAAACTTTTCACGCATACTGCGGCAAGTTAGTGTCAAGTACAAAAAGTGTTTTTACTAATTACTTTTTGTTCTGTAAACTCAAAACAAAAGCTGTAGCCTACCTGTGCTTCCCCCACACACGCCCCCTACACAGTTTCGGGGGCGTTTACGTGCGGAAGTGAAAACTGTAGTTCAACGAGTTCTCTCTCGATGACTGACAATAATAAACGTAGCGTCTCTCGGCTGTGAAAAAGACACTTTATTTTCAGTTGTAAATAGGCATGCAGAACCACCCTTCAAACACCAGAGGGAAGTCTAACATCATGTAAAACTTTGGTGAACGATGCCCCCAAGATTAAATAGTAAATTTAGACAAAATGTAGAATTTAAATGTTGATGGTGCATCAGCCAATGTGTTCTTATTGGAAATTAAATAGAAACAGGTCTTACAAAATGTAGGCTACAGTTATTCAAAGAGGCCATTATCCCAACTGATGGCCCCTTACCTGGGGCAATACGTTTTTCCTGGATACATTTTTATGTTTAGCATCAGTCGTTTGATATAATATTTATTAATGAAAAAAAAACTAAATCTATCTATTTAAATTGAGTTTTGACAGTTTAGATGAACATCTCAATAACCAATATTTTTATTTTAAAGGTAGCCTAAATTTATTCCATATGAGGTATATGGATATATAAATATTTAAATTATTTTAACAGAAATAAATTACATTTAAAAATATTTTAACAGAAGATATGTTGAATGATTGAATGATTTCATTTAGATTTTAATGAATAGAGAAGATGTAAGTAACTAACTCTTGGAATTCTTGCATAATAATCACATGAATTACAATAAATATGAAATTAAATAAGAAACACTAGTAGTAACACCAGTACCTCATGGGGAAAAATACAGTAATGAGATAAATATTTAAACAAATAATTCATATTTTTATATATTTAAAACTTTTATAGTTCAGTCTTATGTTAAATTCTTGTGTTTGGCCTATGCATTTTTTAGTTCTCGCAAATAGAATTCAGAAGAATTCTTAAATTTAATTTAGTTATTTGTTTCTTTGTTTGCTTGCTTCCTTGCTTTGACTCTGATGTTCTGTAGACTCATACCATAAGTAGTAGTTTTTTTGTTTTTATTTTAGTCTACAATCCTAAATTGTCAGTTCTGGGTAGCAATATATTATGCTATCTTCTGATGCTGAGTCCCAGTAGTCATATGAGGAATATGTGACATTTATGGCGTTGTGGGCAGTGGAAGGTGCTGTGAGGGTTTGGTGTTGATCCTGTGTGGGGGCTGTTTGGCTTTGATGAGACCAGAGCTGATCAGCATGATGTCTTCATCTCTCTGTAGCTCATCCACAGTGTTAAAGACAGAGCTTGTTTGGCCAATCTAAACAAACTTTGGTTAAAACAAATACAGTTACATGAATTTCTTTGAATTTCAGTTTATTTGAACACCAACTTTACATCCAAAATGAACATTTTGCCATTTATCGCTTACCCCTATGTTGCTGCAAACCTTTGCTTGTCTTTCAGAACTTAACTTTCCCATTAAAGTAATGAACATTGTCAAGGTCCAGAAAAGTATGAAAAACAGTCCATCTGGCATATGTTAAATCTGTACTTTTTGTATGCTAAGAAAATAAAAATAACAACTTTTTTTTCAACATTTCGTCTCGTTTGAAGAATATCTGCTGAACACAAACTATACGTACATTGTTGTATCAGCCATGCCACAAGCATGCTCTGTTTTCATTCAAATCAAATTGTAAATACATGTATAAAATGTATCTTTGTGTTGCGGCTGATAAAGAAGAGCGTACTCAGTTTGCATGCAACGGTTATTGTCGCTACAACGACGCTGAGAGACATAGAGGAGATGAAATGTTGAAAAAGTCTTTATTTTTACTCTCTTTACATAAAAAAATTATTTGTGTATATTGAGACACTTAAAAGACTCCCAGTTTTCTTCTAAAATATCTTAAATTGTGTGCTGAAGACAAGCTTTTACGGGTTTGGAATGACATGAGGGTAAGTGATTAATGACTAAATTTTCATTTTGGGGTGGAGTAATCTTTTAATTAAAATGCAGGAACATTTACATCTCAATTCTAACACAACCCTGGCTGGCAAAATGGTCTTTTTTTTTCAATAAGGAGAGACAACCAAGTGAACTGACTGACTCTCTTTAGTATCTCTCAATGAACTTGTCTATCCTGCTGAATGTGGTGCATCTCTGGCATTGCATTGGACACAGAAGAACAGTTATGCACTGGCCAGCTGACATGTGCTGACAGTGACAACACAATTAGTCAGTGACTCAGAAACAGAGCAGTAGTGTGCAGACAGATGTTGTAAACAGATTACCTTCAGCTTTCTTCCTCTAGTCTTTAGCTGTTTCTTTTATAAGTTGCACTATTGTACACCCAAAATTAGAAATTAGACACCCTGGTCAAATCAGGCTTATTGGCATAATACTCAAACAGTTGAAAGAAATGCAAAAATATTCTTTATACCAAAAGTGTGTGTGTGTGTGTGTGTGTGTGTGTCAGAGATATGTGGCTTCTCCACTCTGTCTTTGTCTTTGATCTACATAATAAAAATGTGGGGAAATAGAGTTGTTTTGTTCTTTTATTGCCTGTTGTTTTGTCATGATTGCTTTATCTCATATTTCCTCATGTGCCATGATTAGTTTGTCATCTTATCTGTGTAGAATATAAAGCTCTGATGAGTCCGACAATGACAGACAATGAGGTGTGGGTTGTCATGTTGATTTTCCACAAAGACTGTTGGGGTACAGAGAGGAGGGTTCTGACAGAAATGCTAATGTCCTAATCAGAGAAGTACCGTGAATTAGCACAATTGTTTTTGTCATTTCTTGTCATTTCACATTTTGTAAAACTGTGATTTGTACACTAGTTGTAAATATTGGAGGACAGGAAGAGATGCAGGGCTTTTATTGTCCCTTCAGCATGATGGCGTGATCATATGATAGACTAACATTAGTGGATGATGGATGTGGATTGGAAGCAGCAATGTGCATAGTCATAATTCAATATTTCATACAAATATAGCTAGATTTGTACTTTATTTATTATACAACAAACCAAAATGTGTTTTGAAATAAATAAATAAAAATAGAAAGAAAACCCTCTCATCATTACCTTCCCCTAATTCCAAACTTTTTCTGTGTAATGTAATTCAAGATATTTTGAATAATACTGGTAACCAAACACTTTTGTTTCTATTGGCATCCATTGTATGGCCAGAAAATTACATGGAAGTTGGAACTGAAATGGGAACTGAAACTTCAAAACATCTTCTTTTGTGTTACGCAGAAGAAAGAAATGATTACGGATTTGGAACAACATGAGAGTGATTTTCTCCATCCACTCTCGTCTTTTTGAACTGACTCAAAATGGTTTGTTTGGGAATCAGAATACGCTGGCCATGCTCATGTTTTTGACTCACTAAAAAGAACCAGTTTGTAAAAGTCATTTATTCAGAAATCAGACAACACTAGTCGTGCTTTATGCTTCTGACTCACTAAAAATCATTTGTTCGGGATTCAGACACTGGTCACACCATGTTTTGGATTCATTACAATAAGCAGTGGTAAAGGGCACACTGGTAAGCTACACATTTAATGTCTCTGGCAGGTTTATGCTCTAATTACGAATAATTGAATTAATAACTTAATTTAAAGGTACTGTATTCTAGCTTAATTTTCACCACAGGCAGACATGTTGTTGAACTTCACTTGTCAGAGAGTGATCACGGCTGCTTGGAAGGGCAGCACACCAGGGAATTTAAGGGGTAAAGGGTTTCCATACCACATTTACTCCAGAGAACATGAAATGAATATCCACTTTTCACAAGTCTAAAATAGCCCTCATACTTCCTGTATAGAGGATCTTTAAAGCTAGAGTCTGGTCTGCACTCAAAGTGTTGGACTGTGTTCTCTCGTTTGAAATATTTACATTATTAAAAAAGAGGTCTGTTGCACATCTCTTTCATCCATAAAAACAGCAATGAATTCGTATTTCTGTCCGGCACACCTCTATGACAACACAACTTATATAAAATCAGATTTTATACAAATCATCAGTTAAGACAGGCTAGTCTCATTCAAACAAGTTTGTTCTTCCGTTTGATCAGACTTCAGCTGCATTCAGCCTAACAACACTTCATCACACATGCATCGCAGGACATTGTCAGTTCGCACTTTTTTCTGAAATAGCACATCAAAGAAATAGGTGAGTTGACACTGTTTGAAAGTCTGATGTAAAACTCTGTCAGCACAGCGGTGGACAATGGCTTCAAACAGACCGGGGAGGCAAGCCGGTAAGCGATGTCCTAATTGAGTCGAGTCTTGGTGAAATTGGAAGCCAATTAGTGCGGAGCTTAGAGAGACATGCTCTGTCAAAAAGAAAGAGATCAAATGTCTTTTAGATATAGAGAATGGAACAGAAGAAGTGCCAGCGCATGTTGCAGCGCATCTGCGACCGCAGTCGCAGGCACGCGCCTTTATCTGTGTTTGTGCTGTTGCTTTGTATCGAGTTTTAATTGACACGAAGATTAAAGCTCACTTCTCGGGAGTTTTTTAGCGGACGGCTAAAAAGAGAGCGAGGGAGTGAGCGATAGTAGTTAGAGGAGGAGTACGGGGCGTTGTGTGCGTCGTTGAAGGTTAGCTCTGGCTCCCGCTGCGCGAGCACTGCCTGAGATGGGCTACTTGTTGGACATTCATTATCAAACCCTGTTTGGTCCTTTCATCTGCTGCTCTGCAGAGCCCTCCTCGCAAACTACAGAGGCACCTTGCAGCTTGACATCTTTCCATTCACTCTGTACCTTAAACAGCATGCTGCCACATCAAAGCAGACACAAGCCCTTTGATGTAGCAAAAATAAAGAGCCCCAATGATCTACTCAAAACCAATGGAACTTTTTGGTGCCTCTCTCTCCCATACGCACTCGTGTACTATCTCTCTCTACCTTTCTTATTTTGCATCGGAGTTTGAGGAAGATAACCAGGGCTAACTATGATAGCAACGGCCTGTTTACACCTTTGAAAAAGTGTGAACAGCGTGTATGCGTGCAATTAACATATCAAGGGCTATATGTACTGTCAGATGCAGATAAGCAGAATAATTGGAATGTAATTCAATTAAACTCACACTGTGAAAATGCCATGCGCCAAACCTAACTACAGACTGTATCAAGGTAAAATGGTGAAATGTGGGAATTAAACTATTTGTGTTTATGATTGCATTAACATTTTAAATAATTTCAGTTTGCAACATCATAACAGCTACAATTTGTGTAAAGTGGATGTGTTTCATGCTTTCGAAAAAGCCTTTGCACCTCATTGTAAGAAAATGCATACCAACATTTTTGGAATTTGTTAAATGAAAGCCTCTCCTGCCAAGTGCACTGTGAGCATGTTCATACCCAAATACCCCAAAGAGAATGTACTGTACTGCAGCATACATAATTAAATTAATTGTTGGTTTACTGTGAAGAATTATGTTTGTTCAAAACATGCAGAGCAAACATTCACAATGTCCAACAGAATATGACTGAATATCAATGGAAACATTCTGTATTTCGTTGAAAGTAAAAATGCTAATTTCTTCTGTCAAAATAAATAAATACATAAAAGATTTGTGTCACGATACAGAGGCAAGTAGACGTATGGATCCATATGCAGACGTTTAATTAAGACACACAGAGCAAACACAACATAGAAACGGGCAAAGTCAACAATGGCAAACGGGGATATCAGAGACAATGACAAGAGAATAATCCAAGGTTTGTGGCATGAGTCAGGCGATGAGTAAAACAGAGTCCAGGGAGCGAGGCTAGAGCAAGAGTCCAGGGGCAGGCTTAGGTCAAGATCCAGGAAGGCAGAGAAACACAGAGAAAACACACAGTAGATCCAAACATTGACGAGCGACTAACACACAAACATCCAGGAATTAAATACACGTAAAACTAGGTCAGTGGGTTGTGATTGAATCAACAGCTATGGCAACATACAAGGGGGAGACATCAATGGGAAACCATGACAACGGATGAGATGGGCGGTGACAAGAGTTCGTGTAAGGAGTCCATGAATGAAAACAGACATAAACACACACACACACACAGTTCATGGAGAGCGGGGGCCCGTTTCAGAAAGGAGGTTAAGTGAAAACTCAGAGTATATTAACCCTGAAATAAGAGAAAGTCTGGGTTTTCCGTTTCAAAAAGGCAGGTTTGTCAAACTCAGGAAGTAGTGTAACTCAAGCCTGTTTCTGAAAGAGA
>JAUCMS010000127.1:15287678-15305026 GCA_032357445.1 Enteromius radiatus
TGCGGTATATGAAAAATGAATATCATAAAAAAAAAAACACCGGTATTCGGTATGAAAAGGTATACCGCCCAGCCCTAATGTCTGGTGTGGGTTTTATAACCAGACGGTCAGCTAGTTATTAAATTCAAACATTCACACAATTTTTTCAACCTAAAATGTGAATGTTTACACAGTGTGTTCAATAAAGACATGAAAATGTACCATTGTTTATGTGTTATTTGTTTCAGCAGATTCTGTTTGTCCATAACATCGCAAATGCCAGGCAATATTCAGCTTATGACGGTACTAACTCACATAAATGCACTGGCCTGACACATAAACATTATAAAAACATAAACTCTCTGTGAAATATGTAGAGCGTATTCTGTAAAGTAGCGCTGTACTGCAGGTTCCTTTATTACTATTTACACAATAACAAAAGTGCGTCACATGAACCACACGATGAGCAGTGGGGCCGACATAATTTTATGGTGACTTTACAGAATGTAGACTCATTTTTATCAAGAGATCAACTCTGCCTCATCTGTCTCTGCATTCTCTCTCTCTCTCTCTCTCTCTCTCTCACAGATGAGGTGTGGTTAATGGCTCCCTGCAGACAGAAAAAGTCTCTATGAAGGAAACATATTCCAGCATCACTCTCATAAAGAGACATCACTGTTATCCTTTGGAAACGCAGACAATAGCAACCCTGCTGATCGAGGACAAGGTCAAGCTACAAAGAAATCCTGGTAGTGTTGATGTGGGTGGAGATGTAGTGTGTTTGAGTATGTGTTTTAAAATTACTACACCCTTCCTTTCAACTACAGTATGAAGACGAAGCCACAATATTGGCAAATGCTCAAAAAAAGCAACATGGAAAAATATAGATTGTTCCAAACCCATAAGATTTTCATTTATCTTCGATACACAAATGAAGATATTTTTGATGAAATCAGAGAGGCATCTGATCCTCCATAGACAGCAACACAACTAGCAAAGATCCAGATCCAGATATGTAGTAAAAACACCAGTAAAACAGTCCATGTGACATCAGTAGATCAACTTCAGTTTTGCGATGCTAGGAGAATATTTTTTGTGCAAAGAAAACAAAAATAGTATATCATCTGCATACCTTTCTTCTCCCCTGACTTACATCTTCCGCTGTTTTAGAGAGCATTACTACATAAGTGTACGCATTCCCCTAGGCGTAAACAACCGCAGATTACGTACACGTGTGTGCTTTCCCCCAGATGATAACAAGGCTGATTATGTCAAATGTGTTAAAGCGTGCATATGCGTTAAGTTGTGATACTCACAAAAATGTCGGAAAACATAAGTCGCGGGAGAAGAATGGTATGCAGATGGTATGCTATTTTTGTTTTCTTTCTGCAAAAAAGTATTATCCTGTCATCGCAAAACTTAAGTTGATCCACTGATGTCTGGATGGACTGCTTTACCAGTGTTTTTATGTTCTATGTTTCTTGATCTGGGATCATTTCAGTTGTATTGCTGTCTAAGGAGGGTCAGATGGCTCTTTGATATCATCAAAAATATCTTCATCTTGTGCTCATCTTCGATACACAAATTAAGGTCTTGTGGGTTCGGAATGACATACTGTAAGGGTGAGTAATTTTAATTCTGGGGTGAACTAACCCTTTAAGCCTATATTTTTAAGGATCTATCTAAACAAGATGTTTTGCCTTAGCACATAGAAAAGCAAATTAGTCCCAGATTCTTTTAAACGTGAATTTCCACCTAATCCATGTCCAGTGGTACATCCTACAAAACAGTACTGGTCTCAATAAAGCTCTAATTTTCAATGATTAAAATCCCTGACTGCATTTCCTAGTAGCACACATAAATTAGTAAAAGTGTTTGATTTTGCAGTAGGTGGCACGTAGTCGATTTCAGCATATTGCCTTATCAGAATGGAGTGTTATAACTCTCACATTAAGTGTTGCCAATCTGTTCACAGCATCACATTTCATCCCACGAGTTAAATTAGTTTTGCAATACAGACACAGTCGGGCAGCCATAAACACCATAACCATAGAAACATACGAAATTGAACATAAAAGGGAAACAGATTGTAACAATTATAATGACCTCATATGGATCCACCCAAAGCATCTCTGTCCATTCTGTGGTAGGATTCAAACCAGTCTGCTCTTACCCAGATTGATCCTGTGCCACACAGCATATCCGCTTTTAAAAAATATTGATAAATATTATATATTATTTATTTGTGCTGCTCATTTCCCTTATTTCTACAATGCCTACATTTTCTTCTAACATTTAAAACTATAGACTGTTGCATTTTTTTATTTAGCGTTTTAATAATACGCAAGTTGCCAAGTTGTGACAACTGTGTTAATGTGAAATATGGTGGAAACACTGTCAATATCATATAATCGAATCTATATAGAGATCACGGAGCACAAAACTAGTCTGTTGCCAATAACGTTAATCTCTTATGTTCACGGTTTGCTTTACATTTAATTGTGATACCATTTATAAATAAGTGAAAGATATATATATATTATCATTTTGAACTCAGAATATAATTATTTAGTTTAGTTTAGACTACTACCATGTTATGTCTGCGACTCTGAATGCATGACATGTTGTAATAATAAACGCATGCATAACGAATGCCTGGAGGAACATGTTTCCCAGGTACACTTGAAAGGAACCATTATGACAGGCTGCTGAGTATCTGCACACCCAACCAGACCAGACTAGTAAATTACAAATAAACATTCACACTCTCTGCAGAATATCATTAGCTGGGGCGATATGATGTGTATTTCAGGTAAGTGTTGCACAGGAGGGCATTATTATCCTCCATCTGAGGTTAGAGTCAGGGCACCCAACTATTCCACACCTCCAATATCTGATTACTGTGCGCGTAATTATATGTGATGTAACTACCGGCGATCTGGTCTTTCTCTTTCATTAGGAGCCACCATCAGGACTAAATGGCTGACTCATCTCACTGTCTGCCTTTCTGCATGCGTGTTGATTTTCATTTCTGCCTCCTAAGTATCCCCAGATAGCTTCTCTATGTCTGAGCCTAATGTTTTTCTTTGCTAACCGGATTCCTACTACTAGCATGTGCAAAAACATTTTTTTCAAAAACCAACTGGTCAGTGGGTTGCCTGAATGATTAGTCAATTAATGTAATTTAGTTTGTTTAAAATACATTCGTAAAAAGTCTCAAGACTCATTTTTAAAAGTTGGACTCTTTTTACCTTAAAACACTTGCCAACGGCATGCATGCTGTAGTGACTGAAAATTGTTACTGAGTAACATATTTTTGAAAATTACGATCTTTCTCAGGATGAATAGAAATACGAAGTTCAATTTCAAAGTTCAAAAAACGTCCTTTGTTTGAAATATAAACCTTCATCAGAAATGTCTTTACTGTCATTTTATCAATTAAATGCATCCTGGCTGTTGGTCAGCTAACCCATTAGTTAACCATTGTGACTTTTCCCTACTTAATCCTGACTGTTCAGTAGAAAGAAGCATGAACTCAAGTCTGTTCAGCATGAAGCTCATTCCCTGTTTTACTCCATGCATCAACCGTTTTTATTCTCTTCTTTTTCTCTTTCAGTCAATGAAAGCAGCCGTTGTGTCAGAAAGCGGTGCCCCGGTGTTGGATTACACTGTTTCAACTAAGTGTGCATGTGTGTGTGCACAGAATCAACAGTGTTTTTGCAGGTGTGTGCACCTCTGTGGAGCTATGCAGGAACATTCAAGCAGAAAGTGTTTCCCCAGGATGATATCGTGATTCACTTCCTTCTTCTGTGGTGGATATACAGTATACTGGAACCCAAACAAAAACCAGACTATAACCAGGAATAAGTAGTTTATTCACTGCTGTATAGGTTTAGCTAATGATGTGTGTGTGTGTGTGTGAGAGAGAGAGATAGAGATAGTGAGAGATAGAAAGCTGAAAGTTGATTATTATCTAAATGGAAACAGCTATCTTGTGCATTAATCACCTCCTTTAACACAGGTCACAAAGATAAATGCACTAATACATTATACCACATGATCACAAACTAAAAAGTAAATTTCTTCCCTTAAGGGTGAAGAACGTTTAATGGCAATTGCTGTAAAACTGCAGAGAAGGGACAGCATGACATCATCTCCAAGCACACGTTTACAAAAAACTCTGATCGCATGCTTTCGCAAAGAAACATACTTCAACGTGTTAACCGTTAGCCAGACACACGCATGCCAAGTGATGATGTGAAAGACAAGGCATGATTTTTGTATTGTTGTGCTGATGAAGGCGGTTGGAGTGAGTGGGCACTAGAATAATAAGTCGATGAAAAACACATCACGTGCAAACGCAAAAGACAGAATCCACCATTTTCTGAGCTTAGAAACTCTCATCAAGGACAACCTTAGATGTCTACTCAATCTAACCACACACCAACCCATTTCCTTAGCAACCGTGACTCATTTCCCTAACTACAGGGCTGAAGGCATCGCAGTACTGGTGGCGGAGCAGTGAGGTACATCGCTTCGAACAACAATGAACCTTTTCTGAGAGATTTCAATGGAAAAGGACTGTCGTTTTTCTTGAGCTCTGCAATTCACTTGTCACAGTACAAAGATAAGTATGTCTCAGACGTGTCATGTTACAAAAGACCGGAGCACCTGGACTCCTACAGAGCACAATCACACAGACTCTATCACTTCTTCTGGCCTTCAGGTGCGTTCAAACATAAATAGGCTCCACACTGTTTTAGAAACCTTCTTCTAAATAGAAAAACATCAACAGAATAAACACAACAACAACAAAAAAAAGATTTAAAGGGATTTTTAACCAAAATTGAAAACTGAACCTTAGACATGGAATATACTGAGTACAGATTAAAGCAAGGCTGTGATGGAGACTATACAATGGTACATACTTAAAAGGTACTAGATCGTATCATTTTCAACAGTTTTATAGGGTTTTTGTCAACTGAATGTTTTTTGAATGTTGCGTCGTCCCAACATTCTATGTTTTTAAACAACAGCACAATCCACTGAACGCACTGTACTTCTACCCCATCACAGCCTCATTTTCCTTCCTGTCAAACAGTAAATATGGCACTAAACCATTTGTGGGACCCATTTAGCATATATTTAATTAATACAGCAACCTCAAGTCGTTCCCAAGAGTAGCCTATCTAATTTTATTTCTTTTGTGGAGCACAAGAGACAATATTTAAAGAAAGTTTTAATAATTTGTCCATACAATGCAATTCAATGGGGTCCAAAACAAGAAGTTGATAATTGATGAAACTATTTATTTATTTTTTTTTTTTTAATGAACAAAAATCTCCTTAGTTTAATAAAAACGTCAAAAAATAAATTGCGTCTTCATAACCTACACCATTCAGTAAAGAGAACACAAACACTCAATGTTACAAATACACCCCAATAATACATATGCACAATAACAAATGCAAAACAACGCAAAAGCATGCAAAAATTGGTGTTCAACACGGGCTAAGAAAAAACGGTACCGATAAAAAAAACACCACGGCGGCGACACACCCTCCATACAATGCTTCACATAAGCACCTGAAATACCTTTCAACGGCAAATGATCTTCAGAAAGAGCTTCAAGTGTCACGTCCACTTTTAGGACAAAGAGACGAGAGCGTCGAAAGGGTCAAGAGCGGGAGAACTTCCATACAGTCCACACTGCACAGGGATAACGTCCACACCTCTGCGTCTCAGGAAAAGAGAGCGCATGTGAAGGAGAGACAGTGAAAAAATTAGAAGACAAGGCTAGACAAAACATTACATCAGTGCTACGAGCAAACACACACCGCCAAAGAATGTTCAGAATGCATGTGACACAGATACCGCTGCTCCACTATATGCTATAATCATAATATTTTTGACATTATCATCTACTGTTTGATTATATGCAAGCCTTTGTGCCTGTGGGAGAAAGAGAGGGTTTTTAGGGGTTTGCGGGAGGGGATGGGCAGAGAATATGCATCAATTAAACAGAGCGGTGCGGTCCAGTAGATGAGGGTAAAGAGGGAGGGAAGAAAAACAAAATGAGAGAATAAGAGAGGGATTACAGGAAAGACACCATAACAAAAACAACAGATATGCTTTCTTCTATCAGCTCAAGTGTGCTTTATATGAGAGGATCAGATGGTAAGACGTGGCAAATTAAATCACCTCTTCATCTCTTACGGGCCGAAGATCTGACATGATCTCAAAACCTGATGAACTCTTTGAAGTATTCGGCTTCATATTAAAGTCTCTTACAGAGTGTATCATGACCTCAGATGTGGATTTTCAAGAGGACAGTATTACATAAATGCCATAGACCTTTTACGTGGTAAACTGCTACAGAGATTTTCAGGCTTCTAGGAAATGAAACTGCACTGACATGTGTCCATTACATTAGAGAAAACAAAAGTATAGTATGCGACACATTTTTCATACTCTATTCTAGAGAAAGCTTACCAAAACATCAATTCCACAATGGCACATCTGTTTTGGTAAATAGAGCAGCACAATTGTTTGAAGTGCAAATGAACAAATGGGAGATTAGTCCATGATTCAACCCTTTTTCTCCTGTCCAGTATTATTGGAATTCAGTCCTCTTTGTTCGTCAAACATTTCCGAAGGTTATCCTAAAATGCACGGAAGACATCAAAACAACACACAAATAAAATACTATTCAAAAGTTTAGGACAGGGTTCCTCAAATCTTACCCTGGAGGTCCGATGCACTGCAGAGTTTAGTTCCAACCCTGATAAAACTCACCTACCTGTGTTTTCTAATGATCCTTAAGACACTGATTAGCATGCTCAGGTGGGTTTGATTAGGGTTAGATCCAAACTTTTTTTTCTTCTTTTTTTTTTAATACAGCAAGGATGCATCAAATGTTTCATCTAAAAAGTATTCTGATTTCCTCTGTTTTAAATATTAATATTTTGTGAGCACTAATTTGGTTTTGTCACCACAGGAAAAAAATGCATTTTAAAATATATTGAAACAGTAAATTGTCAAAAGGAATTTCACTACATTCATTTTTTTTATCAAATAAATGCAGCTTTGGTGATCAAGACACTTTCACAAACATTTCAAATATCTTACTGAGCACAGACTTTTGAATGGTAGTAAATATGCATGCTACTGCTTAGTTATCAAGGCATAGACATCGACTGTAAATTATGCCAATTATAATTACTACAGTTTAAACCCAATCTAAATCTTTTTTGTCAATTAAAAATACTACTGTATAACAGCAACATTTTAAATCATTTATTTTATACATTTTAAAAATAAAATGATATATATTCCATTTTTAAGGAGGTTAGCTAAGTTTGGAGAAAGATTCTAGGGGCAACACACACAGGAAACCCTATCAATCATCTAAAGACACTGACTGAAGTGTTAAGAATTTGACTCCTGCTAAGGTGAACGCCTTTTCAAGAGATGGCTGCTAACTCTACAACTCCTCCTCACATTTTGAGCGCACAAGTGTGAGATCTTGTTTTAACACAGAGCTGTAAAGCAACTCAAATAGACCAAATCTAAAATAGATCATACGGCACATACTTCACTGCCCACAAAGCCAGAACAGCAACAGACCGCACTGAGGGAGAGCAGGTTTGACTTACCGAGTGGCAGTCAGTAACCTTTTCGGTAGCTATAATCACACTATATGAACTGTTTGCGTAAGATTTAATACAACAGATGTGATACTGTGAATATACCTCAATTGACAGACCTCTCCCTCTCTCACTCTAAATGCTCTGTGTTTGTCATATGTGTGGTTAAGGTTGGATTGCAGATGGATCAGTCTGTCAGTCAAACAGCACAGCAAACCACAGCACTCCAAACCAAAGCACAATAATGAACTGCCATATCAAATATCTCACTAAAGCCTATAAAGAGCAGCTTGGCACCACTCCGTCTGTTATTGGTTAGGTGATTACATTACTGGATGGATTGATTTTGTGTAATTGGCTAAAAGAATGAGATGAAGGGATTCAGTGGTCATCAACTTATAATGTACAAAACATCTTCATAGTAGAGGTAGCTCTGTCCAGCACTGAACCTCAAGAATGTACGAGACGCTGCAAAAGATGCAAGATGCGAGTGCAACAGTCAAATATGTCTGTCAAGCCTGTTTACATTTGACTTTTAGAGTTATACACATTAAGACATATTTATTTAGCTTTTGTCTTGTAATATATTATGTATATTACAATAGTTCTGCAAAGATATTTCATATTTTGAACTTATGATAAGAAAACGGTAGAATTCAATAATGAAATCATTCATTATTTATTTTTCTTTCCTTATTTATTTTGTAAAAATTTAGATAAAACTTGCAGACATATTTGCATATGCAAAAGAAGAACCCGAAGTAAGTTGAAGAAGTGAATCCCTTATAAAACACTGCATTCCATTCAGTGGAAGAGAGATCAACTCCAGAAAATCTCCACAGGAGGAAGGGAGTATGCTACTCACGAAGCAGGGGTGGAAAAACTCAGGGGACATCAGAGAAGAACATCCTACACACACACACACACACTTGAATGTTTAACCTCTCTACCATTTATAGATCTCTTGCATTAGTGAGAGAGATGGGTGGAGAACACGTCAAAGGTCAGAGGGGGTCCATGTGCTTCTCAAATTAAAGATAAGCAATCTAGCAGGTCTCCATTGTCTTGGAGAGTGATTGTGTGTCTTAAAGTAAGAGAGGAGAAAGTAATCTTGCCTGTCTTCAGTAACAATATCCAGAGATAGATAACTAGATAGATAGATAGATTTAATATTAATTTAATAATCATTAAAACTGAATAGTTACATTCTAAGGCATTGTGAGGACCAAATGGAAAAGTGCATGAACGCTTACACATACATTACCAATAGTCTGACTACAATGCTTTAGCATGTTTAACATGAGATTGTAATTAACCTCAAGTCAGTAAGTAGCTGTCTGCGTCTCTCTTGCTTTTTATGTTCCACACTGCTCTCAGTGAACTCTCTGTTCAACTCTGCACAGATGCTCAGAATAAATAACTCCTGCAGAAAATACAACACAACCCTTTGGGTGATGCACCAATCTACTTGCATTGTGTATATGCTGTATACAGTACGTGTACTGTACATTTTGTAATGTACATTAATAAACATGATAGCAATATAGCATAATTAGATCCTTAACAAAATGCAAAAAAAAAACAAAAAAACACACACAATATCAATTTTTTTTTTTTTTTAAGTTCTAAGTTTTTTTTAAGTAACTGTCAATAATTACTTGCCCTCAATGGTTCAACAGTAATTTTATGAAACTATGGAAATATTTTTCCATAAAAAAAAACAAAAATGACAATAAAAAAAAAAATTAATTTCGTGTCAGTCTTCAACACACATTCATGAGAGGACGGTGACACACACGTGTGCATTCCTCTGCTCGTAAACAAGAGCTCCTGCTCCACATCAGCAGCATCACACGTATGCATTTGTGGATGTACGTCAAAGTGACTATTTTATCAATGTATTTACTATCCTTCTGTGCTTTAGTGGTGGTTCCATTGCTGTGTCTATACAGGGTCAGAAAGCTCTCGGATTTCATCAAAAATATCTATATAATTTGTGTTCTGAAGTGAACGAAAGTCTTACAGGTTTGGAAAGACAAGAGGATGAGTAATTAAGGACATAATTTTTATTTTAAGGTGTACAATCTGTTTAAATACAATGTCAAAATACAATGACAAAAATACAACTGAATCATACTAAAAATGTATTTCTTTGTATTTCTAGCAAAAAGAGATAAAGACATGGCGTTGGCATGGGCATTTCTCAGAAGTGACAGCTTATGAATGTGTCCTGCACTAGGCATCTCATATCGAAATGAAACCTATATAACTCACTCATTTTTATAGATCACTCACTCTCAAAATGATAGCACACTCAAGTCTGTCATCCAGAAGGACAATTATGTTCCATTAGTCCATATAAGGTGACATTAAGCAGCTAATTTTGCACTAGCATATTCTTGGCAAAAATATGAGGCTGCTGTCAAGAAGCTTAAAAACACCAATCAACAGACATTGTAGTGTACTGTCAGCACTTCTATAGTATGAAACAAATGTGACTTTGCAATTTAGTTGCTTAATTTTGTCAATAGGGATTAACACCCAAAAGAAATAAATAATTCTCACATAATAAAACAAAATATAGTATTTTTAAATACTGGTAGGCGATTGTAGCTGACTGTTCACAAAACCAAAGATGAAAGGTTTTTGTCACACTTTTAGAATCACTTCCTGTTGCCTAAACCCTTTCATCGACTGTGAACTTTTATGAGTGGAAGAGTTCATCTGTACAGTGCTGACTGTGACAGTCAAGTCAGGCTCTACCACAATGACTGTTAAGGACAGATTAGATGTGTGACCTATTAAACGTTAGTTATTGTCAAAAGTACATCCAAAAAGTTTAGCTTACAACATTACCTTTTTCTGCATAAATTAAGCAAAGACTTATTTAATGGTAATCTGTACTTTCACACAAACTGGTTGTGTAGACTGTAAAACACTAGAGCCAGAACACAGAAATGCTTCTGCTTTAACTTACCAGAATCAAAACACAGAGCTTAACAGCAAGTCTGACATGATAGCAAAGCCTGTATTTATACAGTTATTTTTAATAATAAATGTAACAATGCCAAAATTGGAAATGACTGAAAAACTAATATTTTCTTCTATCTGTTCTTAGATGTTATTTAGATTTTTTTTTTGTTTTCAATTATTTGCAGCATAACAGAAGAATATAGATGACACTTCTCCATGTGAAATTTCTTCTTCTGTCACAGTTTTTTTAAGGGTTCCCACCCTTTATGACCATGATTTTTCCAGTCATTCATGGCTAAGGGTTTTTATTTTCAAGCAAGTCTGAAAGATTGCTGGCCTAAAGTGGATCTCAACAAATGTAGAAAGAAGTCTCCAAAAAAAAAATTAACTAAATAAATGTGCACGCACAGAAAATGAGTCCTCTATATTTAAGAGCAGATCATAATCACGAACATTTAAACTCTCCATTCAATAGTTTACCAAAAAACAAAAATCACAATCCCAGACAGCTTCTACATGTCTCATTCACCTCTGCAGTCTCTACATCTTTCTAGTAAAACACTACACTGAACTACTACTGAATACTACTTCTTGGTAAACCCATAAGAACCGTATTGATTGCCTTGAGAGAATCTGTTTTAACCTGTCCCTTTCCTTTCCTCTGCATGCTCTGCTCACTTTCAGATGGTATGCCCAGTGGTTGTTTGCTCAGAGTACATCGCACATGATAACCCTCCAGTGCACTTAGATTCATACACTCTGACATATTCATTTCCTGTACCGAGACCACTTATGTCAAGAAGAAACACAGTAACTTCCACATCTAGCAGACATAGCCTGAAGATTGCAGTTGTTCTGGTTGTATTTGAAATAAATCATTACCAGGCTAACTGTAGCCTAACGTACACCATGAACAATGACAGTAACGCGACCATACATGCAGTTTCGCAGGACAGTGATAATGAATATGTTTTCACCTACATGACTCTTCAAACAAACATTTTCTGTCTCTTCCAGGACGTTTTCAGCTCTTTCAATAATACAAGAATGATACAGGTTTTCAGTCAGGAATGTTTACTCTGCGCCCAACTGATGCGCTACAGACACGACAGAGACCCGTAACGTTAGATGAACCCAGACAACAGAAAAACCCAACACGTACTTGCATAACTTACTTTGTATTACTATATAAAACGAAAAAACAAAGAAATGTTCGCTCAGTTTCCCTCGAGAGTCCAGGTAACTGATCTCTAACAGGTATTGAAACCGCTGAAACTTCACTCACCTGACTGCTTAACTGTTTTTTGCTGCCGACACCCACCGCGGCAAGACAGATTTGATTTTGGCCCTCAGTTCCGTGTTTGACTGTGTAAAATCTTGACTAACTGTTTCTCTCGCAGACTCGAGCTCGAGCGGCTCGATCACAAACGGAAACTACCGCGCGGATCACGTCTGCTCTGCGCGCGCCTCCCCGCGTGCAGCAAAAACACTGAAGGGATGCGCTGTGTGAACAATTCTTCAACCAAGTCCTGTTATAGAAATAGAATTGTGTGTGCACACAATGTAAGTGTCCACGTTTGTTAATGAATGTTACCATGTGTGAACACACACTTTTTATTTTTTTTGGCATCAAAAGCATTGGAAGGCGTCTGCATGCAAAATTACTATAAACTATAAACGTAACACAGCTACACCGCTGATTTTAAAGTGCATTTTATTATTTTAGAATACAGATTTTCCTTATGATTGAGTCCAAAATTGACCTTTATTCCCTTTTCATTTTCACAAAAATATACAAAACATATTGATGTCTTAATAGTAGGCTATAAGATGTAGTTATATGAGTAACACAGCCTCAAAACAATGACTTAAAACCATTTCTTTTTTCAAAATAAAGATCAACCATGAAATATTATATAAAAAAATAATACAATATATAATTGTTTATGTATATTCAATATTTGCTTAGTTTTGGGATTACCAGTTTTTAACATAAACATGACCATTGAGAAGTCAATAGAAACATTGTGAAAGCTGCTGTTCTGTGCTTTGTGCATATCAGTGAAGAAGCTGCAATAGCCTACACTTCACAGACAGGCACTGCAAGTAGGAAATACACAAAAAGTATAATTAAACAGTAACACTGCCTTTTTTCATTTTTTGGATAACGTTTTGACTGATTTTTAGAAAGTGTTCTATGACTGCTCAAGCAGCAACAATTGTTCCCAAATTATCTTCATATATATGTACAAATGAATCACAGATCATATAAATAGCAAAGCATTATATTGGCATGCCAAAGACAATAGAGATGAGGATCAAGTAAATGTTTGAGTCTGTCTAGTGCAAAGAGTCCCATCTAGAAAAATGCTAAGCATAATTAGCTCAGTTCATCTGCATGATGCGTCTCCCGCAGTCAGAGAGTAGGTACAGGTGGGATTTTAACTGATTTAAGATCATTAACCGTTATGTTAAATCTGGTGCACTTGCAAAATGACACATGGGGAACCAAAATATTTTTCTAAACAATAATATTTTTCTTAATGCAACGTAACTGTATTCATGATTGGAAAATTGGTTTGTGAGTCAAATAAATTTGCTACCCTATAGCAAATTTCCTCAACCAAAACAGAATTATGATGTAATTGCACTGAGAGACATTTAGTCTTTCACAAAGTATCACTGGGTCCCGGAGAGAGATAATAATATCAGGTTTAATTATGATGCTCGTTTAGTTTCGTTTTGCAGTACCAGCTGACCTATAGAACATTGTTCATTTGCTTCGCTCAGTCGCTGGCATTAAGTTAAACACGCTATACCAAGACATTAAACAATATTAAAACTTGTCCAAACAACATTTAGTACACTTAACATTAGGAAAGTACAAAATTTATAGCAACTTTGCAAAACAAAGAAAGAAAAGATGCGATGAACAGAAATGTTATAGAATAGTAAATGTACCAGCTAGATATATGAAAGTTGTGCTGTAATTTTTATTGCATGGATGATCATGGATACATGTGAAGTAAACCTGTCTGGAGCACTGGCTGTGGCACTAATGATCCTCCAATTGTTCTATTTCTGCATTTCTCTCAACTCTATTTCAGTGGCATCCATCCAGTTAAGACATACTACTGGCTTCTATTCTCCATTTTAGCATCATTTACACTCAACACAGGTGGAGTAACTAATATTACCTCATTAAAAGCCATCATCTCTTAAACTTACAGAGATCCGTGAAAACTATTAGGCAAATTTTAAAACAAAATATCACAGGGGAATTACAGTGTATGAAATAACCTTATGTTACACCACCACCTACTGTTTATCTGAAGAATTGCAATAATATTCATTTAGAGAACAGGCATTCTTACAATACATCAAGATCCAGTGGAATGGAGAAAATAAAATAAAATAAAAAACCACACAAAATAATTCACCTCATCTCCTTTTAAGTAGACCAGCCACAAATTAAAATGTTTAAACCATTTTTTTCTTTTATCTGTTAAAACGTATTTTCAGAAATAAACTTGGTCACTCAATTGTTATCAGAAAAAAGGGTATTTGACATTCAGAAAAAAAAAAAAAAATATATATATATATATATATATATATATATATAGCACACAACATGACAAGCAACAATCATGTTTTGCCACTCAGTCATAAGACAGAACACAAAACATGTCTGGCCTCCATGGTCATATAGCATATAGAAATCCACCATCTTTCATAAAAATAAATATATTAACAAATACAACTTATTTTGTGATGGGCAGATCATTCAGAGAAGCAGACTGAAAACCTGCTGTAGTGTTTTTTACATTTCCAGATCTACACACTTTACTCCTGCTGACAGACTGTACACACATACACTCAACACACACATTCATACAGTGCGCACTGAGTTGTGTGTGTTTTTCGGATATGCAGTCAACTACTAACACCTCTCTCACACTGCCCCACAACATCATTACAAGAACAGCAGAAGAGGCTGATGATAAGTGTTGGCAATTGAACCCAAACCCGTACATAGCTGTGAAGAGCTGTTGGTTAATGTGTGTACATCTATAGCATGGCAAAAATGTAACAATACTATAAAAGTATTATGAAACCACTTCCATGTTGGATAATATTTTTAGTTGTTTTTTTTCTCTTTTTGTATAATTTTTTTTCCTTGTACAAATATCTGTATAATCTGCGTACATGACAAAAAAGAACCACTCTTCAAAAAAAAAAAAAAAAAAAAAAAAAAAATGCATAATGTCTCTTGTACTAATTACATTTTCATTTTTTTAGACATTTAAAAATCTTTGCAATTTCAATATAACCTTTTTTTTGTAATTCAAGTCTTTTTTTTTTTTAATTTCAGTTGTCCTCAGTGAGGCAAAAGTCCAGGGCTTCAGGTATTGCTCAAGTTGAATACTCTCTCCTACATTCTTCGGTCCTCCACATCCCCGGGTAGAGCAGTGCAGCTCCCGTATGGGCAGTGAGCAGAAGCTGCGCAGAAGCTTAAACTCTCCCACATGATTTCAATACCATGGCCTACGCCCCACTTTAATTATTTTCTTTATTTTTTTTCTTCTTCTTTTCCTTTTTCCAGCTACAAAGTCACACGCATCCCTTAAACAGTGGGACAGGAGAGATAAATGATACCAGCAGCACCCTTCTGTGGTCAGGGACATTAAGAGCAGGTGTGAGTCCGCAAGAACAGCTCCCCCTATCTACAGAAGTCATCATGCGCTACCTCACGCTGAGGTTTCCTCTTCTTCATGTAGACTTTTTGGGGCTTGCCGTTTTGCTGGATCTTGTTGGGGTTGTTGTGTGGGGGTTGAGCACTTTTGTTAGCAAGCTGTCGGCTCTGAATTTAAAACAAACAAACAAAACAAAGATGATTTATATAATACTTGTTATGCTGTTCGTTAAAATCAGCTGCAATAAAACCTTATTTTAAGAACTAGTTCTCACTTGTAACTAGTTTATTAATTGTTTATCAACACTTATTAAACACATATTAATGCCACATTCCCAACCTCACTACTTTATTAACAACAATCAGGAAATTAGAAGTATTTTTGAATGAAAGTGAATGTGTTCCCTAATCTAAAGTGTTTCCGTTAAGTATTAGCTATCATAAATTAAAGACTTTAAAGCATTTATTCACTTAGGTTATTTAATAAATATACTGTTGTTCATTGATAACTTGTGGGAAGTGTTCATTCATAATACACATCTTAAATCTGAATTAGGCTAAAGCAGAGGAGAAAAGCAAAAAATCTATTTGGATTAATACATTGAAATTGTTAACTACTGCCGCATTAATTTGTTAACTAATGCTAATAAATTCAATGTTACAGTAAAGTGTTATGTATTACTGAGATAATGAACAAATGTGTCTCCATCATAAACAAAATCACTGTCACTTCCATAAGGTTCTTACCTTGTTGCCCTTATTAGTGGGGATAGGCATTGTTGCTGAATGATTTTGTGACTTGTGATTGGACAGATTCCTTTCCATATTCTCACTGTAAGAGTTAGAGCCCCGCCCCAAAGCTTTTGAAGTTTTACAGGGCGTTGAATCAGAGTCCTGCAGAAAGCCAGTCAAAAATATATTTATTAGCATCATTTTCAAATGCAAATAATATTTTACAGTGTAAAACAGTGCATCTAAAATGTATTTAGTGTAAGAAAATGTTTATAGTATAAATCAGTTAATAATAATAATATTAACAAAAAATAAATAAATTAATTCCATATTCATATTATAGTATATTATATATTAACGTGTGTGTGTGTGTGTGTGTGTGTGTATGTATATATATATATATATATATATATATATATAAATAAAAAAAAACACATATACATATATTAAACAAACTTACCACATCACTTGAGCTAGAGGCTGTTGAAGATGGTGATGACAATGATGGTGATGAAGGGGAAGATGGGGAAGGAGAGGAAGAGATTGATGACACTTTGCTCCGGGGAACAGCAGGAAGTACCGCATTATCTTCTGAAAAGTTATTATTACACTCATCAAGCTCTTCAGACTCAACTAGCCGCGTAACATCATTTGCTATGAAGAAATACAAAAAGGGATATTCAGCTTTCTAATTTTTTAAAACATTTCAAAATGAGCTCAGAGATAATGTCTTACCGTTACAATTGAGGACCGGCTCATTGTTGCTCCGCTGGCCCCACTCTGAAATGATCCAGTCACGGTACTCTGCTACTTCCTGTGTGACACGGATTATTCGACCTAGAATACTGTGGGGGGAAAAGATAAGACCAATCATTAATGCCATCCTGAGTAAAACTTGATTTTAAATCCGCAATTTTTTTACTTCTCTCAAAGTTTGTTAGTTTTTGCAGGCTTTTACATATGCAATCACAACACACGCATCGCTTTTGCAGTTCTCTTAGTCTCACCTCTCTGACTTGTTGTTGGGGTAGTACTTGGCAATTGGGGACACAGCGTGACTTAAGACAACGTAAGCATAATCAAAAGCATCTTTCACCTGCATCGCCCCATATGAACTTCGCCCTACATCATTTCCTAAGACACAAACACAAACAATGATAAGAACACCTTCCATACCATCTTTGGTGATCAGTTGAGCTGCTTAAAATATGCCAGTGTGTGTTAGGGGTTGTGTTTGTACCTGGCTGTAAAGGATCCTCAATGTAAAGCATAGAGGGTCTGTATCCATCCAGCATGCCTTTCTGCACTTCATCTTTGGCCACATA
>JAUCMS010000127.1:15335302-15359604 GCA_032357445.1 Enteromius radiatus
AACTGTAATGCGGTCAAGAGAGCTGCCTGGAACTACGTTCGCCGTGCGTTTCCCTGAAAATAATGCACACCTCAGAATGTTCGTCAGCCAATCAGATTCAACGGCCCCGTAGTATAAGATAGAAATATTTAAGGATACATTGATGAATAAAAATATAATTAATAACATTTAAATACCATTTACCCCAGAGAGAAATATTTTGTAAGATAAATGTGCAAATGTCTCTATCATTTTGATAAATTTCATATATTCTCGTTGAATAATTACTGTCCCCAATATTATAAATGGCAGTGTATATATGTGTTGGTCTATAACTAGTACCACCTGCTGATATTGCCAGCTCTATATTCTGAGGGTGTCTCTGTAGACAGTGTAGAAGAACATCTAGAAGTCCAGTCTTGTTAAACACCGACACAGCTGTGCTGCTGCTCTCACTACACATCCACAGAAAAACACACAGAAAAAAACTGATCATACATACAAACACATCATCTGATTGAACACATTTTGACTGTTTAAAGGTGCCCTAGAATGCATTGAGAGAATATTTTAAATTGTTGTCTGATATGAACATAGAAGGTATGTAGCTTAGGTAAGGTGAAAAAATAGCCCGAAACGGTTTTACAGGTCCATTTACAACCCTAGAATTTGACCCTAGAATGAAACAGTCGGTTTTTGCCTTATTTGGAAGGTTCATGAATAGTAAATGAGGAGGTCTGCTCTGATTGGCTGTTTCTCAGCGTTGCTCATTTCAGTAGCACGGGTATATGCAGATGTGGAAATTGTCTCATATTTTGGCCTAATCTTCAGCCTGCAAACTAGTAAGTCATTTGAGACATTTGTTAATACACTTGCCAATTTATCTTGATCGCTAGGTTCTCTCACAGACTAATATTTAGCTCAATCTTACCAGAGGTTCCAAAGTAAGTTCACAGCCTCATTGGCGACATCTTCCACCAAGTGTTTCTGGCCTTTCACAGTAGGAGATGAGCTCACGTCAAAGCCAGAACAGCACTGCTCTCCACAAACACACATAAGAGACCCTTGTCAGAAAGAGCTTTCACTTTACTTGTCTTTCTCACTGGGCGTTACAGCATTAATATTTCACGTATGATTTTTTTTATTCAGGCAGAATCACGATCCACAATCATTTTCCTGTTGTATTTTAAAACTATTCGCAAGTGAATGAGAAGTACAGTGACACTAATTTAATTGGACTGACTAAAATATTCTTCATCAATGAAAGCGGTTTGCAGTGGTACAGAAAAGTAGATTGTATATTTGCACATTTTGGATTAATTATAATTAGTTATATCTTGAATTATTGTTTTTAAAACACCAAAGAGCATGACAAGAAATGTTGTGCTCAAAGTCTAGTTTGATCACAGGGGATGATTTTTCATGTTAAACATAATCAAAAATTAAGTTTAAGAAACTCTCGCGCATAAAGCTTTCTGAACTAAATTGATCGGGCATTCGTACCTCCCTCAGGAGAGCAGACAGAGGAGTCAGTGCATCCTGTCTCACCATGTCCTCACACACTTCAGGGCCTCCGCAGGCACTAAGATTCCTGCCGCACACAGATGAAAATTAAGGGTCATTTTAGGAAATAAAAGAAGCCTGAAGCAGATGAGTAAAAATGTAAAACACTAAGCTAATTAGATAAACTAATCCAGAGAGAAATAATGAAATTCAAATTTATATAATTACTAGGGGCATGCGATACTTATCGTATGAGATATTATTGTTATTGTTGTTTTAACAATGTGCGTTTTTTTCAATGTGCATCGCAAAAATATCAAACCTGCAGGGTGCACGCATACATTACATCGGGGATGTCAAATGCAATTCCTGGAGGGCCGGAGCCCTGCACAGTTTAGATGCAACCGTAATTAAACACACCTGATTCAACTAATCAGGTCCTTCAGGCTTAATTGACAACTGCATAGTATGTGTTTTGGAGCAGGGTTGGAACAAAACTCTGCAGGGCTCCGAACCTCCAGGAATTGCATTTGACACATGTGCATTACATGATGCTAATTTAGAGTGCATTCTTTCACTGCATGATTCAGTCTATTAAAATGCATTTAGAGAAAATGTATTTATCATTTCATACAAGTAATAACACACAAAAGTGAAGTTTCTTTCTTAAATAAGCATTATTACAAATACACTGCTGTGAACTGACCAACACATGAAAAATTAATGTGTATATATATATATATAAAAAACTTTAGGAGTCAGCTGTCTCCCACAGTCCTTATGATATCAGCTCAATAACACACTGCAAAATATAATCTAATTACCGTTACTGAAATAAAAAATCCAGAACACTTTGAGAATTCAAGATATTGTTTTTTGTTTTTTTTTTACTGATTGTCTTATCTATGGAAGAAATGGGAGACAGCTTCTGTGTCAGTCATTACCTGGACATCTACTACAACTGCAGTGTGTGTGTGTGTGTACCTGAGTGCTCCAGCAGCAGTCTCTCGGACTGCCAAGCTGCGGTCCAGCAGTAAAGGTCCTATTTTCCTGACTGCATCTCTCTGAAGGAATCCTGGGATCGTCTGGCTCTGCTGTACAACACGAGCGATACTGGCACACGCGTACTCGCGCACATCAGCTGACGGACTCTGCAACTAAACACAAACACAGAAGGAGAGTCACGTGTTAATACATATGCATTTTAATATTCAGAAAGGCTGGTTGGTTCTTCCGAATACCACGTGACTGACAGTTGCATCAGTCCGTTCAGACGTAAAGGTCTGCTGACTCGCTACATTTATTCAACACGCCAACATCCCATCAGTGAAAGGGCTTACACCAGGGGTCCTGGAGTACCGATGTCCCGCAGAGTTTAGCTCCAACACTGGAAAAAAAAACCTTACCTGCCTGTAGCAGTAATTAGTAATCTTGACCTTGATAAGCTTGTTCAGGTGTGTTTGATTAGGGTTGGAGTGAAACTCTGCAGGTCATCGGCAATTCAGGACCGATGTTGCCCACCCCTGGCTTACATTCATTAACAACGCACGCCATATTTAGCCGTTACGCTAATATTGTTTTTATGTAAGTATTTTCAGATATTCATAAGCATAGTTTACTACAAGTCTGCGGAGTTGTCACAGCGGTGGCAGCTTACTTTATGAAGCAGCTCCGCCGCCGGAGAGTCTTCATCTTCTGATTCTTCAACAGTCTGTTTAACAGGAGTTGCTGAAAGACCATCGGGAGAAAACGATGACCGTTTGAATTTGTTGTTTTTAGTCTTCCCCATGCTTTTAATGTGTCTGAACTACACTTGAAGTTAAATACCAATTCCGATCTGCTTTAAAAGTCCGGCACACTTACAACACGAACGACCATGTGGACGCTAGCCACTGCCGTAAAACGTGTGAGAAAGTCGTAATAAAAGAGTCGTAGAAAATATGACAGCGCCACCCTGTGGGTGCAAAAATACACTGCATTATAAAGCGAGTCTGATAGTAATGGTATTTGCATGGGAGATATGGCATGTCAGATGGTCAGCATCCAGTCATCTGTTTCCTCTATCTGAAGTTCCCCCACAAAATAAGTCAATAAATCAAACTCAAGCGTTTTTGATCTTGTTACAGATAAACTCCTCCAGGAAAGCCCATGTCTAATCTTTAGTAGTATTAAGAGTGAATCTTCCCATATGGTGTTTGAGATCTGTCTGTAGCTACTCCCTCTTCTGAATCCTCTCTTAGGAACCTGGGAATCTGAGGAGGGAGTCTTTTTTGCCATGATTTTCTCTCATTTACTGCCTAAAGTAATATTTAATTGATTATTATTATTTTAAAATTAATTTAAAATTATAATTTTATAATAATTTAAAATTTATTTATTTTCTATTTATTGATGATTGGTGTATGTCTATTTGTTGTTTTTTTTGTTTTCACTGAAAAATAAAAATATAGCCTAAATAATTGTTCATTTATTGAGGTTATAGGCTGTATTTATTTAATTAAAAATATGCTGTTAAACATTATCATTTTAAAACTACTATTTTCTATCCTGTTTTAATACATCCTAAAATGTAATTTATTCCTGTGATGACAACTGGGATGGCAAGGCTGTATTTTCAGCAGTCATTACTGTAGTCTTCAGGGTCTCATTACCCTTCAGAAAAATGTAATAATTTGGTGCTCAAGAAGCATTTTTGCTTTTACCTTTAGTAATGTTGAACCCATCTTTGCTGCTTATTATTTTTGTGAAGCTCAGCATACTTTGTCTTTAATGCATCCCTTCTAAATAATTAATTTCCTTTGAAAAAAACTGAATGACCTGACTTTATACCTGTATTGTAAGCAATCAAGTAGGCTAGCTTAAAGAAAAAAAAAAGGAAATGAATCTGCACACAGACTAAAAGCCTTTAGAAGTTCTGTTTTACCACTTATTTTTTAATTGTACTTTCTTTCTTTCTTTCTTTCTTTCCTTCTTTCTCAATAGAGTAAGTTTTGGCTGTGGAGCTTGTTTGACCTGTCCTAACCCTGTGCAGTGTGTCGAATGAGAGCAAGAGACCCTGGGTCTTCCTTTCCAAATTCCCTACTGCAAGTGAGCGCGTGGCAACCCTCCCCAACAACTGTCCTGAAAGGACCTATAATTCATCCCAATTCAGCATGTTTCAAAATCGCATACAGCTAACAGATCAGAGAGGATTTCAACATTATGGGTCTGAAACAATTTACAAGTAAAAAAAAAAAACACATCTCAAAACACACATTTCTCTTTCTGTCTACAATCCATTAAATAAACTGAATAAATTGAGTGTGTAAAGGTTCATTCCTGTTCTAGCAGGTTTCCTCTAGCACCGCTTCTGCTGTCCTTGCATCATTTCACTGATAGCGGCTCCCTATCTACAAAGAACTAAGGAACTCATAAACTCTTTATCTACCACACATGCACATCCAAAGGTTTTAAATGTTCTAAAATGTTAGATTTTTTTTTGATTTAGCCTGAAATATATTTATTTTATTCAACCAACAAGCATCATACATACACCCTCTCATTGCAGTGCTCCTCAAAGAGCATACCGATGAAGTCCTCGGCGTCTCCACTAGATGGAAGTGTTGTTCTTTGTTTCTACGCCAGCCTCGTCCCAAATCTCCCCACAGCAATTTCACACTTTTCAAATCATGTTTGTGTGGATAAACAGTGCAGAATAATGACGAAATACATCTGCTGGGTGAAATATCCATCAGCGCCTGGGCCAAAGGAGAGCTGGACCGAAGTGAGAGGCTGTTCTTGTCGGATAGGCATTGGCCATTTGGTCGTTTTGAGGTGAATGATCTATGAGTAACGTTACAGTTTTTCTTTAGACTAAAACAAATAGAAAACACATTCCTTCAGCAAGCACACTTAGTTATATGGTTTACCATTGTTCACCCAGCCTTAAAACACCAGCCGTTTCAACATTTAGACAAACTCACTTTTGAATGTAGATTTACGTGTTAAAGAAGAATCTGGGACTCTTTATATTTGTTTTAACGGCAGAATATAAATGCCAGAAGACTTTTAAATCTATTGTTTGTTTGTTTGTTTGTTTGTTTGTTGTGTGTTATATGGTATGTACAAATCCTCACCATGTGAGAATAGCGAGCATGAGACAGAAGAAGATTATTTCTGCTTTTTTCTAACGGATGTTCACAATCTCACCAAGCAAAAAAAAAACACTCTTAACTTCATATGAATTCTTGTTTACTACTTCTGGTCCCGGAGTCCATTTCAACTGATTTCCATTCAGTATATAGTAGTTCAGTAATTCAGTTCAATATATCCAATAATATATTTTTCCTTTCTGTATACAAGAGCATACAATCCATATTTTTCATATTTTTACATCCATGTGTCGCGTTTTGTTATTCTTTATTCATGTTTCGTTGAAATATTTATCTATCCTCAATGCATCTGTTCTGAGTTCTGTCCTCTGTTCTGTTCTGAATTGTTATAGAGGACATGTCTGCGTGTTCATACCTCATGACAAGCTCATCAACTCACTGCCTTATGAGACAGTAACCTTTACACTAAAGCCACATCTTCACCCACATAAGCACTCTAACAGAGTCAGAACACAGAATTAGTCCTATGCTGCCATAAAATGCTACAATAAGGCATTTCGATCCAAGACAGAGAATGAGAGAGGCAGAAGGATGAATAAAAGGAATAAAACTGACTGACTGATGTTATGTAAAATGGGGAAATTAAGCTCTTTAAGACAAAATAAGTGGATGATGTTTGTCCCTGAATGTCAAGAAAACCACATAATGAAATTGAATTACATAATAATTTGACCTCCTCCACTGTGTGAGGCAGAGGAACAACAAGAACACCAACCATTTTCTTACTATAGACAAACTCATTTACCAAATGCATATAAAAGAGTATCAGCGTATTTATTTTCCAGGGAATAATGAGAAGGAGAAAGAGCGGCCATATGTGCAGATGAGGTATAATTGTTACAATCTTCCGTGTGATCTTTATCCATCAGCTGTTGCCCTGAAGGCTTCAATCTGACCTCGCAAGCAAAGCAAAAAACACACACACTCCAGCTGCAGAAACAATGAGAGAAGAATAACTACGGCACAAATCTGGACAGAGGGAGCGGGTCCAAATACTTTTCTTCACCGCTCTTCTTTCTGAATCAGGCCTGATCATGGCCCTCAGTATAGGAGGGAACTGTGACGTCATGCTAAAATGTGGATCACTCATGCAAGAACAACCTGATCAGACAGGTTAACTCTTGGTTAACAGAAAATGACTGGCTTGATTCATGTGAGTGGCTTTCCAGAGAAAAACAAAGCCTAAAAGCATCCAGTAAAATCTACTAAGAATAATGAATCATTTTGCTGGACTAATTGTAGAATACAGTATTACTAGAAGGAAACAATATTTTTCCTATAGTGTAATAACAGCCTCTCTTAACTGTAAGTTGCTTTGTTTTGACGTAGACATTCAATTCTCGGTTATTTACATAATGAAGTGCTTGAGGGTAAATACATTGTTATACAACTAGACTCCAACCATTAGCAAAACACCTAGAGCTGTGTGATTTATCTAAACGTCAGTGATCCTTGAGAAGTGTCTGTGCTTGTATCTAAATTTCACATTAATGAGTACAAAGTGTTAGCATTACTGTGGTACCATCAAAAACCTTTTTGTTAGAGATGGCATTGTCTCTCTGTGCCTCTGTGCGAAGACAATACTGAACCCGTTAGTGCATGACTGAGAGGATTTCTGACCCTGGCCACATGATAGCAACACCTTCAACCAGATTAGCATTAGCTGTGTTTTTCATTTTAAGGCGATTAAAGAAACCTTAAGTTCTAAATGTGTCGAAGGTGTTAGCATTAGCACTGAGAGCGAGACCTATACATCAGTATTTCAAGTGATTTCAAATGTGGAGAGCCTGATAAGCCTCTAAGGAATGGTATTATGTAAATTCACAGTGAACTTGGGTTTGTATGCGGTATGCCGTAGCCTTTGGAAATCTGTTCCATTTCTGACCCACACTCAGAAGTCATTTAGAGGTTGTAAACAATAGTTTACAAAGATATACAAGAGCATGCAATGCAGTGTGTGTCTGAGAACAGAAAGTTTAGTGACTGTAGTAATTTTACATTTGTATGCGGCACTGAACAGCTTGAGAAAGTTTGAAGTCATTGAATCAAGTGAACACAGAACTCATTTCTGGTTAACCAATCCTGAAGTCTTTTCTGTGGTCTGAGTCCGGTTAACTCATTTCAGCTGGCTAAAACTAGCTCAGCCGATTATATGCAACCGTATTTCTCTCTATATACATTCGTAACATTGTATTGCTTACAGCTCTGACAAAACATCTGTACCACTGTGCCCACACAAGCACTGTACCTACATTCAAAACACATATTTATAAAATCATATACATATTTTCTTATAATACTGGAAGCTGAAACTTACAACCTGGACTTGACAGCATCTAAAATGTATTTACATACTTGCAGCTCTAGAATCAAAACAAATCTTTAATATTGCTTGCAGTAGAGGTGTAGTGAGTCACGGTCTGAGAGTATAATGCTTCAGTGAGCATGAGATATGAAACACTTGCGCACCGCTCCAACAGTATCACTCTGATGACAGATACATAATGCTGGCTTTGTACCAAATCCTGGGATCAGTCAGTAGAATGATCACTAGGAAGTGTTAATCCTTCTCTAGTGACGATTGTGCTGCTGGGCTTTTTATTGCTTATGCTTAATAGTATATCGAGCATTTTTACATAACAATATGCAATACAGTTATGCGTAAGATTTGTATGAAAAGAAAAAAGGGGAAAACTGTTTGTTCTTGTACCACGCGATGAACCTGTTGAACCCACACCTGAGAATGACAGCATTGTTAACATTTTTCTCAGGTTCTGCTAGCTTTCTATGAAAACAATCACTGCCCCTCTAATCACTTTACACCGAAATCTGCATGTTGCTTACATATGTGACCTTGTCTGTGAAAACTCTCCTAAAGTCTCAAAATTAAAATTTTGAGAGGACAAGCTTCAAATGTTTATTTCAACCATTATATTCACTATATTTTCAATCTTTGACATGGCCGTACTCAGTCAATATTAAAGATATCAACGTTACATTTTCACAGAATGTTCTTTAGCTTATAAAGCATGATTTTATGTAGATAACAGTAAATGACAAAAAAAAAAAGACTTTAGTGTTCACAGACAAGGTCACTATGGTGTGTTTTTATATTTATACCTTACCCGGATGATGGTTATAAATATGAAGGATGAGCGTTAGTGTCTGAAACAGATGAATAACTGGATTTAATCAATGTACTGAATTTCAGTCAGTGGCACCCTGTAGCTAATATTTGTGTGTGCCTTTGATGTCACATCCAAGATACTGCACTTGCACACAACAAAAGTATGTGAAATATTGCATTTTGATCTCTGGTACTTTTTTGGGTAATGAGTTGGCCTATATTAATGAATACTGCTTGCTGAATGGACACACCCATTTAAGCACATAGAGAGTGCATAGAGAGTTGAAACTGTTTAGGTGAAAGGCTGTAAGATGATACATAAATCCCACCAGGGCAAAAAGTGTTGTCCCATGTTTAACTCCCAAAAGATGGATGTATTAATGGCTTTCTCTGATGCAGAACAATGCGTAGGGGTGGAAATGATGTGTCAGAGTGAATGTCAGTGCCACAGTAAAAAGACTATGTTAGACCTTGCAACCCAGAGACCTCCTGATCTCTTCCCGGGTGCCCAGTGAGTTGGGGGTTGAGAGAGGGTGGGGTGTCAGCCTCTTTAGAGGAATGATTGGCTGAGAGGGCCGCATTCAGATAGCCTATCGTGAGAGCTCTCCAGACGGTTATCCAGTGTTTGGCCTGGAGGGTGTGAGCTTGACATTCTCTGGCAGAAGCTCAGCTGGACTTTAAACTCTCAGAGTTGGTGCACAAGATTTCTTTAGCACAATGTTTTAGCTGTTTGTATTTGTAATGTAAATCTTTGGTTGGATATGAATAAATGCATTGTAAACGAGGATGCTATTTCTAACTGATCCAAACATTAAATGAACTTTTGTTTGGAACAATGTATTCAGGTTGATTCAGTGATGCTAATATAATATTTAGGATTTGAGTAAAATCAGTTCATTTAAATGTTACCACATGAAGCACATTTTTCCTCAGTCTTGCCAACACGGTACAGTACTTTGGATCTGAACTGTTATCTGAGCCAGATCTGATTTGAATCAGATTTCGTCATATATTCATTAAAGCTCTCTCTGACCGCGTCCAGTTTCTTACAGCTTAAGCTGTTGGCAGTATTCAAAGCATTATTCTAAATATTATCACTTATAAAAGTCTGCATCTATATGCATTATGATCGCAATGATTTTTATTAGGATTCCTAAACCCTCAATGCTTCATTCTCTTGAACAACTAAAACATGCAGTAATTCAGTGGGAGACATTTTTACAGGCCCCTTTGCTTTCTGAGAGCTAGTTTGGGTTGTTAGAGGAATATTCCAAATGCTGCTTTTCAAAATGGCTCTGCAGATGACACTGATTTATTTCCTCTTACTGCAGCAAAGAAACATGAGAGTTCACTGACCTCTGAATTAAGGCAAAAATATTCCCGTCTCCTATGAAGGGCATAATCAGGTGACTGGCATCATGGAAAAGTCTTGAGTGAACACATTGTTATTGTATTAATGGATTACTTTATCATTAATTACAAACATTGTTACAATTATTTTTTGCTGTATCGAATACAGATTTTTTTTTCTCCATTTGTCTTTTTGTTCTTTAAAGTGGGAATGTAGGGAATTCATCACAATTATTACTAATGTTCTCTGGACTGATCCTTCAATAAACTTCAAAGGATAAATAATAACATGAGCAAACAAAGCCAGATGACCTGTACAGGCCCTGACGGCTATATAGGATATGTGCTGAGAAGATAAACTAACATCATGGCCAGAGACTTTTGAAGTACTTTCCTCAATAATTATTTTCTCCTTTTTTAAAAAGACAAAAAACTTAACACTGAACAGATACAAGAGTTCAGGCTCTGGTTTTGGTATTCTGAGGGCATAAACAAGCCAATTGCACCGTCATCTCAAAGTTTAAAACATACAAAAGAATGTCACAAACCCAAAAATTCTCACAGAACTGACCATAAAACATACAGATCAAGTAGAACAGAACTTCCTGTAGATCAGTAAGGATCCAGTCCAGAATGTGCTTATTATCAATGAATGAGTGCAGCTATATGTAATGAGATTGAGTGTGTGGCATGTTTGCTGAATCAGCGCTCTGTGTTAACGTCCCCTGCCAAAAGAAGAGCCTGGTTCTCACATGCTCTGGTTCATAAGGCCATTCTGCACGTCCCACACAGAGCTCACTATTGTAGGAGGATCCCATCATAAGTCCCTAATGGATCTTATCACTTCTCCGATGTAGGACGGGAAGGGGGGTTAGGGATATGGTATCCTCCCTTCATTGCTGTCATAGTAGCAGTGGTTACAGAAATGGGATAGAATGGGTTTGGGATGAATTTATTATAAACAAGTATATATTAAATTATTCATATAAAATATAATTTTTAATAAACATGTATATAATTTTATAATTCCATATATTTACAGTTATTATTATTATTATTTTTATATTAAGAAAAAAAGCATGCAACATTTTAATTTAAGAGTTTATTTGCAAAAACAGATAACTCTGTTTTTTTATTATGTTATCATGTTTTTATTGTGTTTTTATTGTGTTTTATTTTTTTACCTAATCAAAATAGCCCAATGCAGTCTGATTAATTGTAATGCAGGCAAAAAAAAATGTGTTTCTGTTTTTGCAAATTAACTCCTCACTTGCAAAAATGGTGTTTCCATTTAAAAATGTTTATGTAAAATTAATATGCAATTGGAAACCAGGCTTATGAAGATATCCTTTTTGCACATTGGAACACTAATATGCATTAACTGGAAGGTCTTTTAATCATCTTGTACCAACTGATTACTTTCTCTCAGACACTTGAAAGCCATTTAAAGCAGTTTTGAATCAAGTCTACGGTCGGTCATAAATATGAGTAAGCTAACCTTTGCACAGGATTCTTAATGTTTCTCATGTCACCTTTCACCCTGATGAGCAGCTGCCCCATGAGCACCAGACAGAATCAGCAGAAATGCCACACTGAGACTGATGAAGTGATTATATGGAGCTGTTCTTTCAGGGTTTATATAACTGTGACTGTAATAAGATCAGCACCAAATGGTACACACGCCGTTGTGATGATGCAGGAGCACATGCTTCGTAAGAGGATCTACTTCCTGTAGAGAGAAATAAACACTTGCACATAATGTGTGCGGAGTAAGTCTTGTGTTTATGTGTATGTCTGTACCAAAATGGAGATAGGTCCCCCTACCCCCGAATCATGAGACTAGCCATGCTGTCTGTCTCTTTCTTTCTATACTGTCTTTTGCTGACTGAAAGAGGAAGTGCAGACCACTTCCCAGTGTAGCATGCAGGGTTGTGCTGATTCACAAGTCCACTAAGCAACCAAAAACTTTCCATCCACAAACTGTGACAACACATTAAATTTATTCAAATAAAAAAACAGAAAGCATAAAAAACCTTGCAAACAATATATGTTAGTGTACAACAGTGCTTCTCAGACTCCATATGTATCCAGTCTTTCCTAAATGATAATGTTGATTTGATTTGACTGGACAGGTTATCATTATATCATTGGAATTACATAATTGCATACATATAGGCCTAAATATCAGTAAAAGTTTTCTTTATTTGCTTTCCCAGAAATAAATAAATAGATAAATAAATACATTTCAAATTATATATATATATTTGTATTTATGACTCATGTACAGATTAAAAAATATATAAAATGTATAGGGTAGGGACTTTGATGTTGAATGCACTGCAAAAAATGCTTTATACGACTAGATTTTTTGTCTTGTTTCCAGCCAAAATCAAGAAGAATTTTCTAGACAAGAAAAAATGATTGTCTTGTTTTTAGAAAAAACAAGCTAAAATTAAGTGACTTTTTGCTTAGAACAAGCAAAATAATCTGCCAATGGGTTAAGCAAAATTAGCTTAATTTTAGCTTGTCTTTTCTGAAAACAAGAAAATCCTTCTAAACTTGAAACAAGACAAAAAAATCTAGTCTTTGAAAGCATCTTTTGCAGTGTGGATGTTGAAATATGAACATTGCATTCAAAAGTGAATTCAATAGTAAATGATTGCCGAATTCTGTTCTCTTTTTTTTTTTTTGACATACTTCAAATGCTTGTTTTACTTCTGAATACAGGAAAGTCATTTTTTTTACTGAACATCCCAATCATTCATACACAGCAACATTAGCTCAACCAATAGTTTGAGTTTGGGGGCGGGACTAACAAGTTTATTTTGTTAACCAATGGCAGACAGAGAGAATCTTCTGGAAACTTTGATTTAGTGATGCTAACAGTGTGGAAATGACTGGATTTGACACAGTACAGCTGATGTTTCTAGTGGTTTATTATACATCAAAATCTACAAGCAAATTCTCGTGTTATTTTTCGACAAGGTGTAAAAAGAGCTAAAGACGATATTTTACAGCATTGCAAAATGTAGTGTTAGCCATCCTGACTAGCCTCTGGTTTTTTGACCTCTGATAAGAAGTTTAATGGATGGCAGTGTGTTTAAAAGCTGATAGCACCATTTCACCAACTTGGCTCCTGATGGAGTCCAGGGTTGAGCTTTGCTTTACTGCTGCTATGAGACTGACATGAAATATAGTAAAATCCCCAAAGCGCTCACAACCTGAAGAATACAGTATATGCGTGCGTCCAAAGCTGTTGCTGCATCTCTTTGACAACAATCACAGCCATCCAAATATGTTAAAGGTTTTGCTTTGAAATGTATATGAAGGTTGTCACTAGAGGCCTAACATTCCTCTGCTGTCTCTTCTTCACACATCATTGCGACTGCGAACATGTTTTCCTACTGGTACATGTTGCAGTGGATAAACCATCAGATCACATTACAGATTTGTGGTTTGGTTTGTAATAATCTCTCGGTTTACATGATGTGCATAACAAAAATACTTTGGTTGAACCATAATTATCCATTTGAGTCTGTTTGAAAACAAATAACTCTAGAACACGCCTCCCTGCTCAAATCAAAACGTTTAATCTCTTTTGGAGTGACATAATCAATAAAAACAACATAGTGTATGTTCTACCACACTTATAAAGAAACCAGAAGCACATTGATGTTAGACACAAAGGCCATCTCCTCTTATTATGCTGTCAAGACATAAAAATGAATGGTAGTTAATGGGTGACGCTTTGCTGTATTAATTAAAAGCTTGGTCTGAGTACTCAAACTGAGGTATTAAAGTTTATGCACCCTTTACACGAAAAGCAAACCCTGCTTATAGAAACTGTGGGATCACTAGGCATGTTGTCATATGCTTGTGTTTGTCTGGACAAAGGAACAAAACGCATGCAAATAACATGCTGTCCAATTAAAAGTGATTAAGTGGATTCTTTTGATACCACATGAGGTTAAGGTGGTTTTTTAATGTGAATGTGCATTTTGATAATTTCCTGAACTTTTTTTTTTTTTGCCCTTACACACTTATTCATTCAGTTCAAATATGATCACTTGTAAAGTGATAAATGTATAGACTAGTGATTGTCTTGGTTAACTGCAAAACCTAAGCAATAATGCCTTGCAACATTCAGTCCAGGAACATATACAACTGTCTTGGGTTTTGAAACATTGGCATGTTGTCACTCAGCCTGTGAAAGTTGATTTTGAAAGCACTGAAACTGTCATTAAATTATTAATACTTGGTGTTAGGGCATTTATAATTTGCAAAAAGTCATAAACAGACATCAACAGGAGCCAGTGTAGAATCACTGTGTCATTAAGATACTACAGTATTTGCTTAAATAATTTCTATTTTCATTTTAATGTAAAAGTTTTTGATTAATTCTAATTTCAGTTATTGTTTTAACTCATTGAAACCAGCTGAAATTTTAACTTCTTCATATTTGAATATATCAGAAATGTATTTTTATATTTCAACACCCGCCTATTTTCCATGTTAAAACTGTTTAAAAAGATGTCTCAGACAAAGTCTCTGTTAAAACCAGTACACCTCAAACTCGGAACAAATGGGAAATTGTGGTCTATTGGACAATCCATTAAACTAGGGCATGTTATGTCACTGTGTTGCAGTGCACCGAGATGCCGTTCAAATCTTCATCAAAGTATCACAAAGTCCCTAATACTCTTAGCATCTGTGTGTCCACTGTACAACACTTACTTTGTGCCATGTGCAGGCACAGGAATGCCTGGCACCAGATCGGGTCGGCACATACTGTAACCGGGTCGAGGTGCAATCGAAGAAAAAACTTTGCCCTTCCCCTCCCTCTCTCCTCAACCGATGGAAAAATCCAGTCCAATCCAAATCCAATTGTTTGCAGTGATCAAAAGCCGCTGTCATGGAATGAAGTTCACAAGCTTTCCTTGAGGACAAATGACATGAGAAAAAGAGAATGTGTTCTGACAGGCTGATACAATGGCAAACTTGGCAGCAGAAAGCTGCCATTAATTTTATAGTAGTCATATATCCACAAAATGTGTGCGTGCGTGTATAGTAATGTAGAAGTGATTAAGGCAGATTGTTAACATGCCTTTGCCTAACTTTGATTAACTCTTTAATTCAAGTAAAGTGAATCACATATAATGAGCACTAAATATGTATTAAACCAGCATATCCAGAGGAAACACTTCTGCTCTTTCTTTTTCATTATTAGAAAGCAGTGGCATCTGTACAGACAAGCTCTTGATTATAGAGCAGTGCATCAGAAATGCTGATACACAAAAACACACAGTGCATACTTCTTTAGTGCAGAGAGGGGTCAATAAACAAGTACACATGCCTTAAAGGGATAGTTAAAAATAAAAAAAATTACATCTGTCATCGTTTCAAACCTGCAAGACTCTTTCTCATGTGGAACAAAGGCTTAGATATTTTAGCACTGTGTGTTTATAATTAGTCTAGATTCATAAATGCTATAAAATTACTCCCCAAAATGAAAATTTTGTCATTTACCCCCGTGCTGTTCCAAACCCGTTGAAGCTTTGTTTATCTTCGGATCACAGTTAATACACAACCATAATGTTATACAAGTATACTTTTAGTACACACAAAAAAAAAAACTAAATGCTACTATATTTAACAAATTTGGAGAATATCCACTGGATGTAAACTGCGTATGCTCTTCTGTGTCAGTCATGACACACCGATGCTGTTATGTTGTCTGTCAATGTTTCCCTTGTGTAGTGTGATATGGACTTTTATTATACTGCGTGCTGATTAACGTTTTTGGCGTCAACATGAGTCAGCCGCTCAAACCGCGGCTGATTCGCGAGGCACCTCGGTTGTCACTTGCTGAATTTATGGGTTATGCCCTGTTTGTGCTCTACGTTTACCGTGGGGTTTGATGATGGGGAACACTATCACAAAATGGTGGACACACAGGAGTGTGGTCACAAGATGACCGCCAACCCAGAGCCACAGCACAAGATGGCCACCACTCTAAAGCCACAGCGACAGCACAACAGGGTTGCCAACCAAGCCACAGCCAAAGATGGCCGCCAATCCAGAGCCGCTGTATAAGATGGCCACCAACCCGAAGCCACAGCACCAGCACAAGATGGCTGCCAATCCAAAGCCACAGCGTCAGCACAAGATGGCCGCCATTTCTGCACCACAGCGTCAGCACAAGATGGCCTCCACTCCAGAGTCCCAGACACTGCCCAAGATGTCTGCCACACCAGCGCCACTGCACAAGATGTCCACTAACCCGGAACCCCTGCACAAGATGGCCCCCTACCTGGAGCCATTACACAAGATGAATGCCACTCTGGAACCCTCAACCACCCGGTATATAAAGCCACAGTCCCCAGCCACCTCGGATGCTGCCCCAGTGTTCCCCAGCACAAAAGGAAGTGGCACTTGGGGATACCAGAGCTTTCCGGGGGCCTTCGAGGCTGGTGTCAGCTCGGCAGAAACACAGCTGGTGTCAGTGAGAGCAGCGGGTCTACCCAGGGGTCCAGCGCAGGTCATCACAGAGACTGTGTTTCTTATCTCGGTGCTTCCCATCGCGGCCGTGTCCCTATTGAGTGTGTGGGCCGCACACTGTGCTCCAGGGATCCCACCTGTCTCCAGGCCCACGTCAGAGTCTGCACTCCCCCATGGGCGTGTTCCCAGACCCACATCAGAGTCCCTAGTGTTGTCGGTTCAGGCCCTGGAGGGCGTCACCACCGTCTGGACTGCTGTAGCTCTTGGCTCGGTCTATACCGCTGCAGCCCCTTGTGCCACAGTTTCAGTTCCAGTCTCTACCGCTGCTCCATGGCCCAAGTCCACCATTGCTCCATTTTTTCTGCTCCTCACTTCCCCAAAGACTTGGGGGGGAGGTCTCTGTTACGTTGTCTGTCAGTGTTTCCCTTGTGTAGTGTGATATGGATTTTTATTATGACATGTCTCCCTCTGTCTCCATGCCCACTCTGTTGTGTCTCCATCCAGCTTGTTAGTTTCTATAGTTATTGATCAACTCCGCCCCCTCGTTTATCTTCTCGTTTATCTGTTCGCTGAGTATTGTGAGTGTCTCCCTTACAAAGCGTTTCCTTTGTTTTGTGTTTCTGCTCATTCTGTGTACCAACCTTTCCGCCTATTTGGGTTATTGCTCTGGTTTGCCCCTTCTGACTCTGACACAGAACAGTGTACTCTGTTTGTGTGCAGCGTTACTCTCCAAAAGACAAACAAAACTTTTACGGGTTTGGAACAACATGGGGGTAAGTGATTAATGACAACATTTTAATTTTGGGGTGGAGTAACCTTTTAATTAATGCAAATGAATCTAACTTTATTATGTTACTGTTCTCTGTGTGTTTGTGAGTTCAGGCCAGAGCCCTTGTGTGTGTTTCTGATTCAGTGTAAACTGTGCAAGACTGCTGCGTGAGATTTCCTCTTAGGTGTCCTCCTGTTCCTGCTACTCCTTTTCTGAGTCTCTTTTACAAAGTAATGATATGCCTACATATATGTTTTTGCTAATGTTTCATCGTCCCTCTCTATTTTATCTAATAGTAATTCTAAATATCTCTCTTTTCTTTATGTTTTTATGGAAGATGAAGTCCAGAACCGTAAGGCAGGAGTTTATAGATATCTGTATCTTAACCAGCAATCAGACAGAAACAGAAAGATAAGATGTATAAGTTAGAAAACAGAAGGCTGGGGATTAGGTTTGTTCACTCTGAATGTGATTAAGTGATTAAGGAAGAGTTATAGTTATTTTGTAGAACAAGTGACAGTCAAGCTGCTATAAAACAAACTCTGTTGTTGATGACAGCCACATGACCATGACACATTCTGTCCTGATGACATCAGCAGGTCACTCCCCATCAAAACTCTACTATATTTATTATATACTGAAGCTTAACATCTGATTATTATACTGTGCATGAGGGCATCATATCTGTTATGAGCTCATTTAATGCTTAGCCTAATCTTCAGGTTACAACAACCTACCTGAAGCCTGTATGTAAGATCCATTTATTTGAAAAAGCAGATATTGTATCTAGCAAATAAAGAAGAAAAAAAGAAAGATGTAAGCTGATTTTAATTGGTAATTCTTCTGTTTAGAAAGAAGAAGAAACACATATATTTATTATTATTATTATTATTATTATTTAAAATGTTTTAATGTTCCATGTCATGAACATTTTTACCATTTATCTGTTCATTTTCAAAATTGTGATTATCTAAACAAAGCTATAAAGAAACACAACCAATTTTAATATTTCCTCTGTGTAATATTTCCTTTGTGGAATGTGGGCTTAGTGTAAAAGATGTGTAAAGAAATTAAGACAGGACATTTTCTGTTAACAATGTCATGTTCAGATAATCTCAAATTATGTGTAAATATTAAAATACATACTGAAATTGGTAGTGTGGTAAAAATTACTATAAAATTCATCAGTGATGGATGGATATAGACTGTTGGACACTGTTAGTGAAGAAACTGGACTAGTGTAAGTATAAAAAGTGTTACTTTCTAAAATCCCACGTGCCTGTAGTTGAAGAAATATCCATTACTGAATTTTGAGTTTTTGTCTCTGGGTTGTTTGTTTATTTTAAAGGTTCATTATGAAATCACACCAATGCTGTAAAATCCCAGATCCTGAATCAATTCCAGAGCTGTCAATCATTAAGAATACATATTCACCCTGACATCTGTATTACTGACAAACACATAAGCAAGAGTGGGTGTGATGACCACATGAGTATCTGTGTCAGAGGATATTTTGGTATTGGATGACTTCATATTACCCATATGGTGTTTGGTCATACCCACACACCATGAATCCTGAGTTTGTTTGTTTCCTTTGTGACACGGCATATTCCCACTCGGGACTCCGGACTGGAAGCTCCCGTTTTCTGAAACATGACATCATTTAATGAGCTGTGATTGCTGTACATGGTCTCCATGAGATGTTGGGATATCCTTTGGTTTACAGCATGCAGATGAAGCAGGGGTGTGCAAGTGGTCTTCTAGAATGAGGAAGCTAGGTCTGCACTCTGGAGGTTTATTTTAGTTTAGTAAATCATAGTTGTATTTGACATTTACTCTAAAAAGGACCCACATAAACTATCTACCATCTATAAAGTGCTAACTTGGCTAGGATACATTTTCTACACAATTTAGGAGCTCAGTGAGAACACAATGAGCTCATATTCAAGGAAAACATTAGTGTCCTTCTGAACCTCTATCCACAGCTGGACAGTCTTAATGCAGAAAAATTAGTGGTTTGCATACAATCTCATATTTCTGAATATTTGTTTTGCAGTATTTTGCACTGTTGATATTTTTTGTCATCCAGTTTTAAAACAGGACACCTCAGACAAAAATGGCCCTGTGTGTGTGGCACAATAGTGTCAAGAAAAGTGTCTAAACACAAATGCATAACCACTATGGACAGCTTTTATACTCCATGCCAACCTCAATCACAGCATTAAACTGACATCCTGTAATGTCAGCCAATGATTACAGCTCTTAATCACTCCCTGCAAATCTACAAACACTTCAGCATCAACACACAATACACAAACATTGCCCAACACATAAAGCCTATCCATGCTCACAGCAGGAATCAGAACACACACACAGTTATGTCTCAAACACAGAGCAGAACACAATGCTTACTCTCATACACCCCCAAATACTGCCCTGATTATGAGACAATATGTTTATACGATTACACACAATAAAAAATCAGCTGGATGTGTCACTCTGTGATGCACTGTTAACGCTCTAAAGCAATGATGTCAGCACAACGTAACTGTTATAAAACTTTAAATGATGAAAACTCCTTCTTGCTCAACTATAGCTTGCTAAATTCCAATATAGAGATTAATGAATACTTTAATAGATTAATTAATACTTCATTATTTAAAAAAAACAAACAAAATAAAAAGTGTGTGAACAATTCAGACGTAATGGTCAGCAGACGTTTTTCTGTAGAACCGGAAACGACTTTTCATTACTTGCAGAGAAAGAAACAGTGACACAAATTCTTAAAACTTCTAATTAACAATGCAATGAATGTTTCAAAGTGAAACATTAGATAAAATCTCTACTAAATGGAAAACTGTTTTTGCAAAAAGATAGGGGTGTCAAACTCAGTTCCTAGAGCACAGGAGCCCTGTAGTTTTGTTCCAACCCTGCTCCAAAACACAAAAAGCAGTTTTCAATTAAGCCTGAAGGACTTGATTAGTTGGATCAGGTGTGTTTCACGAATTCGCACTTCTTCGTTAATTTAAATAAGCAAATTTGGCGTGGTGTCCGGGGAGCGAGCCGGCGGACCCCGAGCCCCCCTTGAAGGTGCAAAGGAAAAGGCGGAGAAGGGGAGGCGGGATCGTGCGTAACTAGATACCGAGAGGAGTGAGACGATGGTATTTATGCCGAGGCGGATAAATTAAATTAGGAATAATTAATAGGCTAGTGGGCGATAATACTAATGAGCGTCAATGGGAACCGGCTGTGCTGACATTCAGCGTGTTCTTCCCAAAACTATGTTAAAACATCCCTTCACGAATTTGCACTTCTTCATTAACTTAAATAAGCAAATTTGGCGTGCTGTCCGAGGAGTGAGCCGGGAGCTCGGCTCAGTGAGGCAGAAGCAGATGAGGACAGCAGCCAAATTTGCCCCCAAAAAGCGTGAGGGAGGATGCTGGCCGAGCGGGAAAGCATGCCTTGAAGAGGCGGTCTTGTAGAAAAAGGGGGAGAGTTTTGAGAAGGGGGTATGGGGTGGTCGGTGGAAGAGGGAGTAAAGTGCTAAGGAGATTGGCTGAGGGGAGCCTCAAGTGGAGGCAGGGGATGCTTCAAGTGGAAGCTGGGCTGAGGCTGGAGCTTCTGATGGGAGTGGGGCGCCTCAAGTGGAGGCAGGGGATGCTTCGAGTGGAAGCTGGGCTGAGGCTGGAGCTACTGGTGGGAGCGGGGCTGGGGGGACGCCTCAAGTGGAAGCTGGGCTGGGGGGTGCCTCAAGTGAAGGCAGGGGATGCTTCGAGTGGAAGCTGGGCTGATGGGGCCTCTAGTGGAGGCAGGGAGCAGGGTTGCCAAGTTAGCGATTTTTCAGACTCCTTTGGCGACATTTTTCCAAAAAAACGACTAACGACAAATCTAGCGACTTTTTGGACAAACCTCAGCGAGTCTCTAGTACTGCTGCGTGAGTGCAAGCTCTTGTTTTCCCAGCGCGTGCACACCTCTCTCTGTGTCTGTTCTGTTCAGTGAGCGGCTGAGAGGAGCAGAGCTTTCAGTTAAAATAGGTATTATGTTAACTCTATTATATTATAACTCTATTATAACTCTATTTTACATGTAAATATAGCCAAAATCACAGCATAGCCATTGTCTATATCTTACGTGTACTTGATTTCATCAGACAACGACTCAATTATAACTCAGGATTTTAGTCCAGATTAACATCTAGTAAAGTAGAGCTAGTTTAGTAGGCCAAATAATGGGGTGTATATCATATTCATTCCATTTTTCTGACAAAAAAAAAACAACAACATTAAAATATATCAGTGAAAACAGTTATATTGAGAGTTTGGGTGCATTAAATTACATTATGTGACCACAGAGAAGCAAGATAATAATACGCACTGACGTAATGAATATAGCAAATTAACGTATGACATCATCTAGCGATATCTAGCGACTTTTCCAAGCTGGATTTAGTTGCTTTCGATTGAAAAAAAATTGGCAACACTGGCAGGGAGAGCTTCAAGTGGAAGCGGGGAGGAAAAGAGAGAGAGTGAGGCTGCCTGGGCTGACTGGAGGGAGCTGGCGAGAGGTGAGTAGGCTGGCTCGATCTTTTAGCCTTTTGTTTGGCTGGTGAGGTGCTTGGAGGGGCAGCGTTAGCTTGACTTGCATGCGAGAGTTTGCCCAGCTCCGCTTTGCTGGCCTTTCGGGAGTAGCCGACTCCGGCTGCTGTTAGAGCGTGGCGAAGCGAGGCTTGCAGGGATCTGGTCGGTGGAGGGGACCGAGATCACTGGCGTCTGGGTGTTGTTAGTGGGGCCTGCCTCGAGTTGGAGCTGCTGGCTCCCGGGGGGGCTCGAGTGGAGCAGAGGCTTTGGTGGCCGCAATGGGCTGAGAAGTAGAGTCCTCGGACTCGGAAGAGTAGCTGGAAGGCATCTTGTTGGCAGAGTGGATTGTGCGTCACTAGATACCGGAGTGAGACGATGGTATTTATGCAGAGGCAGATAAATTTAATTAGGAATAATTAATAGGCTAGTGGGCGATAATACTAATGAGCATCAATGGGAACCACCTGTGCTGACATTCAGCGTGCTCTTCCCAAAACATCCCTTAATTACAATTGCATCTAAACTGTGCAGAGCTCCGGCCCTCCAGGAATTGAGTTTGACACCCCTGGTATAAGACAAAGAAACAATTAAGAATTTATTTTATAAAATCAGTTTATAATGAATATGTAACGAGGACACTGACACAGGATCATACACAGGAATCAGGCAGAGAATCAGGAGAATAACGCTTGGTAAGGCAGATAGACTGTCAATACTTCACAGAGTGTTGAAGTCTGATCTCTGGATTTATGCTAGGCAACAGGAAATGTGAAAAGTGCAGAGGGAGTGGAGTCGAGTCAGTACTCAGGTGAGGGCTCCCTTGCTGGCTTGGCTTTACAGAACCCCTCCCTCTAGGAGCGACTCCTGGAGCTCGACGTGGATGTCCCCGTGGTCGTGGTGCTGGACGGTCGGATCTGGCTCGGTGGAACTCCTTGATGAGGGTCCAAGATATCCCTGGACCTCTCCTCAGGACCATATCCCTCCCAGTCCAACAGGTACTGGAGCTGAACCCCATTTTGTTGTTAGTCCAGTAGCTCTTTCACTTGATATGCAGGAGTCCCATCAATATCCAGAGGAGGTGGTGATTCTGGGGCTTCATGGCCAGGGTCAGCTCCCGGGTGGACCGGTTTCAGGAGGGATACATGGAAGGAAATGCGATAATTAGGAGGAAGCTCCAACTGGTATGCAACTTCATTAATTCGCCAATATACCTTGGGTTTAGCTTCTTACTGGGCAGCCTTAACTTGATGTTCCTCGTGGAAAGCCAGACCCGTTGTCCAGGTTGACAACGTCGTCTATTGGCCTATAATTCCTGAGTTCTTACAGGCCGTTGGAGACGAACGTGAGCACTATCCCACACCCTCTCTCTACGCCGTATCCAATCATCCATGGCAGGAACAGAGGATGGTTTACCCGACCACGGGAACATGGACGGCTGGTACCCGAGAACACAACGGAAAGGGGTTATACCTGTAGATGCATGAGTGAGAGAATTTTGGGCATATTCAGCCCATTGCAGGAATTCTTACCAAGGATGTTGCTCCCTGCTAGATAGCATAGATAGTAGATAGGATAGTAGATAGCATCCGATCTCTTGATTAAGATGTTCCACTTGACCATTACTTTGAAGATGATATCCTGAGGTTAAATTGACATAAATATCGATTAATTTGTGTCTACAGGAAAGTGCATGTGCCTTGCCGCTTTTACTACCTGGCCTGTAAGTTACTGTGAATTGAAATCTAGTGAAAAACAATGACCACTGGGCTTGCCGTGGATTCAGACGTTTAGCACTCTTAATATTCTCGAGATTCTTGTGATCTGTAATAACTTGAAATGATGCATTACTCCCTCTAGCCAATGCCTCCACTCCATCGCTGCTTTCATTGAGAGCAACTCCTTGTACCCCACATCATAATTGCATGCTGCAGATGACAATTTCCTGGAGAAGAAGGCACATGGTTTACTAGTTTACCAGGTTGACCATGTTGCTGGGATAGAATTGCTCCTATTCCACGATCTGAAGCATCAACCTCTACAATGAATGGTACTGTAGATTAGGATCGGGATGTGTCAAGATGGGAGCCGATGTGAAACTTTCTTTTAGTGTTGTAAAGGCATGGTCTGCTTGGTAACACTTTACACTAACAGTACATGAATTATCATGTACTAATACAGGAATTAACAATATATTGACTATAAACTAATGATGAGTTAAGAGTTATGAGTTATCTATTAATCAAGAGCTAACTTAACTACAACATGACTCAAATGAATTACTGCATGAACAACGCCACATTAATTACATGTTAGTTACTGCATGTTAGTTAATGTATTAATGAACAATT
>JAUCMS010000127.1:15359704-15371314 GCA_032357445.1 Enteromius radiatus
CATGATAAGCGGTATGTGTTGAACATGACCAATCACAAGAGCGGAGAGATCTGATATTTGATATCCAAAGTCTCAAAAGTGTACTTGTCGAGCGAGCAGGGATTGAGCAGCTGAGAGAGCAGAGAGGGTCGCGCAAGCCCTGCTTAGCGCCGTTCTCGTGAGAGCGCGTTTTTGCACGATCATAGTGTTGTGTGCTCTAGCTGTGCAAAAATGCTTGCGAGAATGGTTTTCTGCACGCGCATACGCACACGTCTTGTTTTTGTGTGCGCTAGATTTGAAACTAAGCTATATTAATGCCATAGTTACAGGTAGGCTATGATAGATAATACAAAACCGTTTAGGGGCTCAGATTATTTTTTCCCCCCAATTAGTGCTTGTGCTGCCCCCCCAAAAATGCTGCCCTGGGCGACTGCCCCGTTCGCTCATGCCTAAACCCGCCACTGACGTGACAGCTGTGCAATAAAAGCACGTTTGATTTAGTTTACCACAAATTGTTAATTAATACATTAACTAACATGCAGTAACTAACATGTAATTAATGTGGCGTTGTTCATGCAGTAATTCATGTGAGTCATGTTGTAGTTAAGTTAGCTCTTGATTAATACATGTCTTAACTCATCATTAGTTTATAGTCAATATATTGTTAATTCCTGTATTAGTACATGATAATTCATGTACTGTTATTGTAAAGTGTTACCGTGCCGGAACCTTAGCCTCATCCATCTTGATTCCATGGTGGATGATATGATAGCCCAGGAACGAAGTTTTGTGGACATGGAATTCACATTTCCCTGCCTTGACATAGAATTGATTCTGTAATCTAATACTTCACAGAGTGTGGAAGTCTGATCTCTGGCTTTATGCTAGGAAACAGGAAATGAGTGAAGAGGGAGCAAAGTCGAGTCAGTACTCGGGTGAAATCCAGAATAATATGAATAAAAGTCTTCTAAAATCTCCAGTGCTTGCAAACCTTTTTTTTTTTTTTGTATCATACACCCCTTTAAACAAAGGTGCTTTAAAAGGTCGATGCTATAATAGAACCATTTTTGGTTCCACAAAGAACCATTTAGTCAAAGATTATTTAAAGAACCATTTCTTTCTTACCTTTTTAGAATCTGAAGATCTAATTCAAATTCTTTCACCAACAAAAAATAATTTTGTGAAAGGATCTTTATGCAACCATTTAGACAAAAAAGGTTCTTCTATTGCATTATGAAGTGCCTCTATTTTTAGGAGTGTACTGTTCTGCAGTATGACATACATGTATTTTGTTAGTTTTTCTTTTTAGAGACCATCTTAAAATTAAACTCGGACACAGGTCTGATTAATGATCAGAACTCTATAAATCTTTAAACTCGGTTTGGCAATTCAGTGACTAAAAATCATGAGGGAATCGCAGGTGCCAAACCTCCTGTTTCTCAATACAACAAAAATTGAAATTGTGTTGCAAGTACAGTTTCATGAAATGAAACTCTTTGTTTCAGTGCAAACAAAAACAGTTTAGCCTATTCAAATAAACTATTGGTACACCGGATACAAACTGAATCCCCCAAGTCAAATGTGCTAAATTTGTGCCAAATTGAATCATTTAGATGATTGAATTATGTTGTCACTCCAAAAGCATAATTATTCATGTGGCAATCCGCTGAACCTGCAGTCACAGACTTGGTTCCAGAATGCCAGTTGACAGGTGCTACTATTGGCAGACTGAAGTGTATAAAGAAAAAGAAGTACTGCAGATTCTGCTTTTGCAATAAAAAACTGCAAACATAAATAATCAATTCTGAGTGAAATCCCCTCATGATTGCATAAACATTAAAGATTGCAAAACTGCACTGAACACATCCATTCCATTTCCATTTCTTCATTAATTCTACATTGATGCTGATTAAACTATTGATCAAACTACAGTCTTTTTCAACCAAAATGACAACATGGCAAATCAATATGACAAAGTGACTATTTGCAAATAATTATATAACCATTTTACACAAGCCATACACATTTAAAACTCTTTGAGGTAAAAAGTGAATTAGTTTAATGGATGCAGTTTATACCTTGTCAATTAGAACTGTCGATGTTTCATTAATTATTATAGAACCTTTTATAGAACCTTTTATATTATAGAACCTTTTTCCAAATTATGATGAATGAATTACACTTTTATTGCTTTCTAGAAGACAGTGCAGCAGAAAAAGAGAAAAAGGTGAGAATGCTAGAGAATTGCTGGGGGGCTGAGTGAGGTTCACTGTTGGCTCTATAAGGTTCAAATCTCAACATTAAGAAACAGTGTTGAAAGAAAACTCCCTTTGGCTAACATACTCCTCCACATCCCCACTTCCGTTTCTCTCTATGTACATATTTTTCTCGCCGTTTCTATCTTTTTCTCCCCTCTTTCTCTTTACCTCTTTCTGCCCCTTCCCCACTTATAGTTTGAGTTATGCCTTTTGGACAGAATTATTATCTGAGCTCCAGAATGCAGAAAAGCAATAAATCACTCAGGGACTATTCTGTTCCCCCTGCGTCTCTGGGGAATGCACTGGTAGCAATCAAATTAGTGCAACCCATTAAGAGATTTCACAGCTGTCAATGATGTATAGTGCAAAAAGTTCATTCTTTTCTCTCTGGACTCTTTCAGAAGAGTTATTGAGTGAGTTCAGTATAATATTGGACTCATGTGGATGCATTTGTGTGTGTGTGTGTGTGTGTGTGTGTGTATGCACACATATGTTTAGCTTTCTTCAGGGACTGTACATATTTGTTTAGGGCTTACAAAACAAATATTTGTGAAAATACTAAATACTATGTTACATGAAAATCAGGCCAGTCTCATCAAATCAGAGGTGCACATTTAGACAGAGTAAATAAAGATTATGGTTAAGGTGTAGGCCATAAATTGTTGGATTAAATATTAAAAGGAGACCAAAGCCAAAGAAAATTAGGTTTTTTATTATTATTATTATTACTATTATTATTGTCCCTGAGTACATTTTTTCCAAATCATTTTCACACCATTAAAACTTATTTTCGCACATTTGAGTTGGGAAGCTGTGCTATTAATTGCTAAATAGGTTAAAGGGTCACTGCCACATTTGCTACAACATACTGGATTCTAGAAACTCATCCTGTGTTGCTGTATTAACTCTAGGCGTAATTCACTGCAATGCTACATACATATGCTTACATATATTCCATACAGCTATTTTGAAACACTTATAACTAAAAAAGATTTATCCTGTACTCTAGTTCGTTTTAACTTAGACCTGTTAGACTGGTTAAGGATGGAAAGAGCATGTGACTTGATGTAGGAGGATGGCAGATGTTTGGAGCGTATGAGGGTGTTCAGTTTTCATGTCATCACTTCGGTGGGAGAATAACAGTGAGGAGAATAATGGCTCCTATTTCATAATTCTGACTTCAAGAAAAAAACGTTTCTCTCTTATTCTGCTCTGACTTGTTTGTCCTGTTACATCACTAGCCTCTCTAGTACAATCCATCCATGCACTATGGGTTTAGCGTTCCACTGAACCCTCTCTACTCACAGTTGATAAACACTTCCCAGACGAGATGACATCTTCTGACTGTGCTCTTTTACATTGTATTCAGTTTACCCATCAAATTTCATAAATTCTTCTAAAAAATAAAAAATACCCAGTAACTGTATTTTTTAGTATAATGTTAAAGAGACTCAGCTTGTGTAATATTATCCATTACATTCTTCAAAGAACATTTGTCTTGGAATCAGCTGTTGCACTCCTTTACCACAAGAATAAACAGGGAAAGCTTTTTTTTTTTTAAACTGAAAAATGCTTTAAAAAGAGAAATGGTTTCAGTTGAACGTAGTTGTTTTGATACACTGTAAATGACTGTTCATGGTCCAAAACCACCAAAAAACATATATACTGTACACTATACACTCCTGTACTGTACTGGTTTTATTTATTTATTAAGTCTTTTATGTTCAGCAATTATTTGATTAAAAACTATACAATTTAAAATATCTGTTTTATTTCTAGTTATATTACAATGTAATTTATTCCTGTAAGGGCAAAGCTGAATTTTCAACAGCCATTACTCAGTCTTGAGCATCACATGATCACAGAAATCACCACAGTATCACATGATTAGAAATGATCTAATATGCTAAAGAAACTTTTCTTCTTATTATAAATGCTTATTATTTTTGTGGAGACCTTTCTTGTCAGGATTATTGGATTAATCAGCACGATCTCACAGCAACTGGCTATTCGTATAAATTTGTGTGAATGATTTACATCTAACCCCGCCCATAAACCTACCCGTCAATGGGGTTTAGACAAATCATACAAAATAAGCCACCTTGTAAAATACATATGAACTGGTCGTGAGATTGTTTTGGATTAACAGAAAGTTTAAAAGAACGCCATTTATTTGAAACACATAAATCCATTGCAACAATATAAACGTCAAATATAAACAGCAACACTTTATTTTAGGGTCTCTTAAATAGTTGCTTATTAACATGCATATTACTAGAATATTAACCATTTATTAGTAGTAATTAAATACATATTACAACATACATATTACATACAACGAAAAGAAAATGATAAAACTAACATTTTGAGGTGTCACGCTTATTCCTCCAATATTTTTATATTTGTCATCGTCTTTTGCCAAAGCATACAATGACTAAAATCAAACAGTACATTCTGTGCTACAAGCGAATGATAAAGATATCTAGCCCGAAATTCTGAGCATGTCTCCACAGGGGGAAACAGAATAAAGCTTGGAGAAGTTTGTTGGCTCAGCTGGCTATACTACAAGTAAATTTAACTGATAGAATTGAGTGTGTGTGTGTGTGTGTGTAAAATTAAAGATAGATCTGAAAGATCTGTGCTGACAGGTAAAGACAGAGGAGAGAGAGATGAAATATTAGTGTTGGCAGGGTGCTGTGTACTGAACATCTCTCTGTCTTTCTTAGAGAAAAAGAACAACACATTGCCTTCCTTCTTGAAGACAAGTTTAATAATTCAGTTTCAAGTCTGTATCAAAACACAACATATTACCATATATTTATAGTGTAAACAGATTTATGCAATATCCAGTTTAGAACTCTGATTTTATTTTATATGAACAGAATATGAGTCATATTTAAACCGTTTAAATTGTCCATTCCCAAGCATATTGTTATTCCCAAAATAAATGTTTTTTTTTTTATATATATTTATTCCCCTTTTTGGATTTACAATTGTCCCAGATAGTTAAAAGAATAAAGCTTTACAACCCCTGTTTTTCTTTCATGTGACAGTAGCAAGGAAAAGCCTAAATATGTAGATAAGGAAGAACTTTTAGAGGAACTGAGACTGCTGGAAAAGCCCACCGCCTCAGACTGACACATATTTACAAAGCATACATGCATAAACGTACATTTTGAACCGATGTGATCCAGCCATATAGTTTTAATTAAAATATCAGATAATCTGTTGGTTAATTAAGTGATTTTGACTACCATGCTTTTTAAGCTCCTTTTTCATAAAAATACTTTTTATTTCCCAGCAGTGTGTTTATATCATTCCCATACTAACAAATGCCAATGGAAACTCAGGCTTTTTAGAAGGAAAGTACTGTGTTCCGGATGTCCACACACAAGACAGTTTGCTCTCCCTAAACCACAATACTGGCACATCTCAATACCTCTATATATTTGTGCATTTTAGGTCTAAATTAATAAAGATGTTCACAGTAGTAAGCAATAAACAATGCAACAAGGTGGCAATTCATACATGTGCTCCGTTACAAATTACGTAAAAAAAGTTTTTTGGGTTTTTTTTCGGCTTACATGTGCACTAACCAATTCACAATCCACATTTTATATATATATATATATATATATATATAAAGCACTAGATCAATAGCAAGCTGCCATATCACTTCAATCCAGAATCGAGACAGACAGAGAGAGATAGTGAGTGTGTTTGTGTGGAGAGAGAGAGAGATGACTGTGAAGGCAGATATGGGCTTCAACAAACAGGACGCAGTGACACTAGGTGCAAAGGTAGAGCTGAGTAAGATAAGACCAGCTCTTAACATGCAGATGAGATACTATTTGGCAGACAGAGGGCATTTTGATAAGCCGAGAGCACACACACTCTTTGATAAGTCGGGTCATACACATAAAGACCCATATTGATTGGTAAGGTCACACAAACATGAGTGCACACACACATACACACACACACACAGACTTCAATAATTAACAGGTGAGGTTAGCTTGTGAACTATTTAGCTTTATACTGAAATAACTACATCAGTACACACAGGTGACTCAGTCAGGCCTGTTTAATTATTGAGGCTTGACTATGAGAAGTTATACTACATTAATCAATGTATATACATGTTTTGACCTAGAAAAAATGAAAGGGACCGTTAAAACCAAAAATATGAATTTTGTTAACATGTTGTTCAAAAACCCGTGTGACCTTCTTTCTTCCGTGGAACACAAAAGAAGTTTTTCTGAAAAACTGTCAACGTAAATGTGACTTTCAAGTTAATTTCATTGCATGGACTAACAGGTTTTAAAATATCCACAGAAGAAAGAAAATCAAAGAGGTTTTTTGAACAACACAAGGATGAGTAAATGATGACAGAATATTAAGTTTGGGGTGAAATACCTTTAAGGAATGGAAATAAATACTGTTCCAGGCCTAAAAACACAGTATTGCATCACTTCTTTTTAAAATCAAACTAAAATGGGAATTCATGAAAATAAACAAATAAAAAATAGCATAACATAGCATTAACATTTAACAACCCTCTGAGAAGACGGCTTTCTGAAAGAAAAAAAAAAAGATACAAAATATTTGAGGCATCATCATTAAACAGAAGGTAACATATATTTAAACAGTATTTCACATTCTAGATTATACAAACTGACATGATTCTCACTAATATGAGTTAATTGATGTGCCCAAGATGTAAATTGTAGGCACATTTAATGCCAGAATCTCTTTTCAAATTTTATGAGAGTGACTGCAGCCTGCGGCAATGACGGGTTTAATCTATCAGATCTCTGAGGGAAAGAAGCTCTCACACAAACATGACCGAGCATGAGATAGCAGAACACTCCCAAATCTACAGAAACACAGTACAGTATGTGAACAATCCCACTCAACACAATGACAAATAATGGGTCTGAAATGTTATCTACTTTTTACATTTTCAGAATCAGTAAATAAAAACAACATATGCATGACGATTTGACGATAACACTGAATGTTTTTCTGCAGCGGTGCATATTAAAGAAATATGCATTGCAATGTGAAAGTTACAGTTTATTATAATAATTTGATGTTTTTTAGCATGCAGTCAGTTGCCAAATAATAACAGATATTTGCTCTTGAACATCCAAGTCATGGTCATATAAATTAAGCCTATCTTTACAGAATACTTTGAATGATAATGCATGTGTCTTTCTTTCCCCTTTTCTTTGTCTACTCACACTTTCTCACTCTCCACCCCATCCCACCCTGCTCTAGTTCTCTCTCTAATCTGTCCTGTCATATCCGTCATCTTTTAAACTCACTATAAGACATGTGGCTCATTTGTGCTACTCAGAGTTTAACCTTTGCTCCTGGGCTTGTGAAGCGACCTCTATGAAAAGGTCAAGACTCATATTTTCCATTTTTTCTTTTAGTGAACAGGGTGAGTCAGTTCGGTAAATCATTAGTGAACATGAAGCCACAATTCAGCCAACCTGAACATTGAGCTGGTGTTCTTTTTTTCTTTTTTTTTTGATGAAAAAGAGCTCCAAAGGTATTCATTGTCTGAGCAATTTTATATTGTCTTACGATGTCATTTTTGTTCTGTTCTGGTTAGGGAAAGTTCTCTGAGAGAGCAGCTAAGCACCAGGTTAGGTCTAAACGGGCCTGCTGTTATAGTCACATGACACAAACCTCACCCCATTCTGTATAAACAGACAGCAATCATCACAGAGGAAAATAACACTTACATAATTACACACATTTTCTTAATTAAGTTAACCATAAAATCATAATTGAGCTTGGTGTGAGTCACCATCGAGCCTCAACTTCTCAGACAGTTTAAATGTAATTAAGGACTTCTGTTTTATGTGTATTCTTTTAATATTATATATGTGATCATTTTTATATATGCTTATTATATATTATATATAATTATGTTTGTGCTATCATAGTGAAAATAATTATTGGCAACATTTTACAGAAGCTGCAGATCAGTATGCTCAAAATACACTCTCATAGCAAGATAAAACTAGTTTAAAAGTATCATTAGATTGCTGCATAAATTACATTCCAATTATTCTTTAGAAAATGTACCAGTAAATATTTCTTACATATATCATTTTAGGTTATATATGGATATGATATGATAGTTGATTTTACTTCACAAGACTGAGGTATTAGTGTCTAAAGCTGGCAGCATGTCAGCCTTGTAATACACACATGCACACATACACATTCACATATTGACTTAATGCATGTTTGTGTTTATAGTGAGCACTCGCGCGCACACACACACACAGCTATGCAAGGACATCACCAACACAGGTTAATAATTGTTATGGAATTTTCCAAATCATAAAGTGAGTTCTACACACACTGCTACATACTACTTGTCAATATAAAGTATATGCATGTGTGTGTGTGTGTGTGTGTGCACATTTATATATTTGTATTATTTAGCTAGCTTGCATCTACCCATATACCTAAACATAATGTTTACAGAAACCTGTGCAGAACACAAGAAATATTTACATAAAAATAAGACTTGCCTGTTTTTTAAGACCTTTAATAATGTTGTAGAGCTCAGTAGCTGGCCTTCAACAGGTTTCACTATATTAGTAAGAATGGCATGGACATAAATATACCACACAAGTAAACACACACTCTGCCCTCCAGTACTCACCCAGTCCAAGGTTCATAATGAAAAGGCTAGTAAAGGGGGGGGGGGGGGGTATATTCCCTGATGTTTACACAAGGAGCCTCTGAAGGTGAAAAGTCACCAATATAGATGGATTAGGCCAGTATATAGCCATATCTGTGTTCACAGTTTCATGTTTAATTCATTATTCAGTATCTGTTTGTTCATGCTCAGGTACTCAGAGGCCTAGTTTATGTGTTGTAATGTTGTGTGTGAATACACTGGAATATGTTGCTGTTTGTGAGACAGGAGGATATTCATAAAGGCAGAGAGGGTCCATATGTGAAGCAGCTACATATCCAAGCAGGTCACTTCCCCTCAAGCATTCACATAAACACACAAACAATTCTACTATAAAGTATTTTTGTCTCGGCCATAGTAAATGTACCATGTTCCCCTTTTTATGAATAAGATGCTAAATAAAAATTTCGGTTATTTTTAATTCATGATGTTCTTTTTGTCTGTTTCTTTACACAAAGTTATTACATTTGTAGCAACACTGGCTTTAAACTATAGTATTTGAGACTGGTAATTCTCATTTGAAATGTAAAAGTGCTAATTTAAAAAGGTCTCAATTAAGTTGTTAAATTTAATTAAATCCCTAGAACCTGAGAATAAAGAAAATGCTGAGAGACATAGCTGTAGCATTATCCACAATGCTGGATCAAAATAAATAAATAAATACTCTTCTACTCGTTCATATTGAAAGCCAGTAAATGCAATATGTATATTCATACTGCTGCATTACCATTTCAACCTCCTTATTATCACTCCATTTGAATTCCAATAGAGATTCGCAAATCACTTCACATGTCCACATATTTTTGTTGTTTTCCTCGTATTCTATTCATCTACTCCTCTGCAGATCCCTGAACTGTTTCATACCTTTAGCAGACAACATCCACCCAGCAAATCTTACAATGGATCTTAAAAGGTTTTTTGAAACAAACGGTTTTAAAAACAATGATTCTTGGCAGATGCTGCATTGAGTGCATTTAAGCATGCCCAGTTTAAACACATAGACTCAGCTGAGAGACAGAATTGTGAAAGAGTTTCAGAAATTTAACTTCACAGAGATTCTAGAGATTCAGTTCAGTTGACTCCTCGGGCTACCGTAACACTAACAGAAAGCAAAAGTAATATCATATGAACACAAGCTATGTTTCAGTTTCTACACAACTTTGCTTACGAAATACTAAAACAAAGTTTTGACATGACTTTCATCATCACTAAGAATACCAAAACAATCCGTAAAATTGCCTATGAGTCCTGCGAGAGGTTTACGCCGACCTGGATTCAACATGTGAAGACATTTTGGCAGAGAAATGCTCATCAAAATGCATGTTATTTTGCGAGAAAAGCCTTCCCATTTCAGAATGTAGTACATCAGAATGAGCCAGTATATATTACAAACATACGGTAAATGTCAGCCAACAAGTCCATCTTGAGTTTTAAAGATAGAAGCCCATTTCTCTTGAGGAAGCAAAAAGTACAAGAAATCAGCTTATAATGTCTGCTTGGATACATGGAGATGCTGACTTCCTCTAAAACAGCTTGACAGAAACATTCTTGTACATGGCGTGATATTAAATATCTATATCCAAACTTGTTAGTATGAAGGGCCAAAAAACAAGCAGCCCATATAGTTAACTGCACTCCATAAGGCCATAGACTGAAAGTAACCATATTATAATAAAATGTGCATTTTTTAATTCTTTATTTTCTGCATTTTACTACAAATATATATTTTATCATTCTATGTAACTATAATAGGGCCATTTTTAACATCAGTGACAAACTGCACCATAAAACTGGTGCATGTGAAAGTCTAACAGGTTTTCGAACAACTTTTCCCTTTCCTAAATATGCTGAGCTAAATGGAAGCTAAAACCCTATATTTGCGTGCACACAGAAAAAAAACATGTGTACGCACATACACAATGTCAGAAGAAAAAAAACAGAAGTTGGTCACAGTGTTGCTGAGGCGTTAGGACCATGTGATATATGTGGATGGATGGAGAGATTGGAGATGAGGAGAAAAGGACAGGGGTTCTCTCTCTTGTCCTTAAATTAAACCTAACAGGAAGACTGAAACAAGGCCTGCAGCAGCCGTCAGCCCTTTTCGCTTCCCTTTTCTGCCTGATGGGAGAGGCAGTGCTGGGCTCTGCACTGCAGGAGCCGCCTCAAATCTGCTCTGACTCATCACAGATGGACAAATAACCATCTCCTCCACTCCAAAACATTAAAGGTTCCTCTACTTTAAATGCTAGAACTTGTACCAGCACACACACGGATACAAAACTGAACGGCAGTATTATTTATACATTTTACATTTTATTAGCACATGCATTGTTTCATAATTAATCCAGTGACCCTGACATTGCTAATTAAATCAATCTTTTTCAGTAAATTTAAAGAAATTACTTTTCAGCTGTGTACCATAATCCTGCAGTTTCATCATTGCGCCCTAAATGATGTTCCTTTCACGAATCCGCACTTCTTCATTAACTTAAATAAGCAAATTCGGCGTGCTGTCCGGGGAGCGTTATGAAGGTGCGAAGAAAAAGGCGGAGAAGGGGAGGACGGCGGGACGAATCATGCGAAACTAGATATCGAGATGAGAGAGACGCCGGTATTTATGCCGAGGCGGATAATTAGGAATTAATAATA
>JAUCMS010000127.1:15379037-15405196 GCA_032357445.1 Enteromius radiatus
AAAGCTGTAGTTCTAACCACGTACGTTTGTGACGTTGATTGCGAACGTTCGTTTAAACTATGCTTTCGGGAAACACCCAATCGTTGAACTGTGCTGGTAACGATGAAACTTGCGACCATTGTAGGCTAACTATGCTTTTGGGAAACGCACCCCTGATTGGTTCGTGTGATAATGCATTTGCGCCAGAGAGCTTTGTATATCAAATATGATGTGCGTGCAAATGTCCCTTGAATGTGAATATAAGTCAAAATTTAAGCAGTTATATTATAGGGGGATCATCTCTCTTTAGAGCACTTAGAGGAAACCAGGCGATTCATATGGATTACATGGCGATGTTTTTTCAATGAACTTTTGAAACGTGAACATCTTTTGTGAATCGTCTTTCATCTAAGGGACACAAGCTTTTCTTGAAGATGAACAAAAGTCTTGGATGGTTTGGAGCATCTTAAAATTATAAAATTAATTAGAAAATATAGGCCTAACGTTAGCGGTATGTTCTTTTTTCTCTTTTATTTTTATTACAGATAAGAAGAAAGATTAAAATGTAAGAAAGATTGCTTATAAGAAAGCACCGTACATCTGAAACTGCTGAGGCTGGGAAGGTTTTGATTATTACCAACCAGGTAAAGCTATCATTCTTAAAAATTAAACAAATCATCATTTGCCTTTTTGGATTTCATTTAATTATTTACAAATCACTTGTGTGCGTGTGCGTGTGTATTATTTCAAAGTTGTAGTTTAACACCTCTGTTATAGAGATTTTTGAATTAGGCCTAATGAAGGTGGTTTGGTCAATCTTGGTAGAAAAAATCATGTCCATGCCAGGTAGCTAATTTGTCCTTTCTTTCCATTATCAGCATACCCTGTAATACACACAGGTTGCTTTATTGAATAGTTTATCAAAAATATTAGTGAGTTTGTACTTTTGTTGTTGTTGAGTTTGAAAGTGATGTTGTTGGGCTATTCAATTCAAAATAAAAATATACAAAATTCTAATAAATATCAATACTGTCACAGTTCGCTGTGTGTGTGTCCGTTGTGGTGAGTGCGCCTTCTTTTCTTTTCCTTTGACAGATCCTGTTATAAAGCAGTCTTCGTATACTGCAAGCCCAATCGTACTCAAAGAAGTGACCTCGTCCCACCGGCTCCCTCGTGCTGTGGGTTGTCAGCTCTGGGACGCTCTGGGTCTGTGCCATGTGCCAAACACTATCTAAGCCTCCAAAGCATCATCATCCTCCCATCACCATCTCTTCCCATATCCTGCCATGATTCCCACAATTTCCCCTCACCATCCCTACACCATCTCCTCATCCACCTCCAAAACACCCTCCATCCCTCCCTCTTGTTTCAACTTTCATCTTTTTTATATTAAGTCTTTGCACACACACTGCTACTCACCTCTGTATCTTTTCCAATATATTTGTATTTATAATTTTTTTACATTAAAACAATGTGTCAAATATGCTGTAAATGTAGTTCATGAAGTATTAAAAGTATTGTAAGAAATATACTTAAATTGCACTAAATATACTTAAAATGTATCCATTTTAACAGTTTCAATGCATTAAATATATAGCAAAAACATTAGAATTGAACTTATCTTATAATCATATCTTAAAATACACTTAATATACTTAAAAGTTGTTTCAAAATAATACATTTAATATGCACTTAGCATAGTATAATTTAAATATATTAAGTATGTCTAAAAAAGCACAATTAAATTTTTTTTTTTTTTTTTTAATCTAGGGCAGCCAGTGCTGCAGCGCAGTTGGGGGATCAGTGCCTTGCTCAAGGGTCTCACCTGAGTTGTGTTATTTAAGGTGGACAGAGCACTGGTTATTCACTCTCTCCATCTACAATCTCTGCCAGACCTGTGACCTTTGGGTTACAAATCCAACTCCCTATCCATTAAGCCACGACTGCCTCCTTTGCAAGCACGTGACCAGCAAAGGACCAGCTTTAACCAGCATCCCAGCTTCAAAACCTACCTAACCAGCATACGCTGTTTTTTTTCAACAAGGAATCTCCTCTGCGTCTCTCCACATTACTGTAGCAGCATCTTGGAGAATATTCACTGCACACAAACTATGTACACTCACCAACAATATGATTACTATGTTTTTATTATGTTTATATTATGATTATTATGTTTTTTGTGCTTTGAAATAAACAGAAAAGCACATCTGTGTGGTGCGGCTGACGCAGAACAACATATGTAGTGCGTTCAGTGGGTTGAGTATCCATTTAAGGTCTTCAGAATCACTAGAAACTCGCAAGAAAGTGTGATTTGGAGCTGGTTGGAGCTAAACTCTGTACATTAGTCTTAAATTTTAATAGAATTTAGACCAATGTACTTAAGAAAATATGATCTATCTATTGTTGCATCCTAAATCACATGATGCTGGAGACATTTAATAACTAGTACAACACAGATGACAGAAGTAGACAAACAAGTTCACTAGCATACTCTCTCATCTATCAACAAAGTGCTATGAGCTCAATTGAAGCATGACTGTGCACCCTTTAAGAAAGAATGATTTATGAATGTTTTATTATTGCCGTTCAATAACTAATGATAACAAACAAAAACTTTAAAGATATGCTATAAATTAGTTTTACAGTGTTTCTTTATATTAGCATATCATTTTAGCTGGTTTTCCCAATTCTTATAGTTTTTTGATAAAACACACTATTTTTACTGAACAGTATGCTACGTCACATTTAAACAGCATAGTGTCACACAGTATAGGGTGCAAAGAGGCATCAACTAAAGAGTTTCTAGACAGACTGATAAATAAACAGAAAAACAGGAAGATGAGCTGTTTTCTGGTAAGCTACCAGACAAACAGTCGGTATGTAGATAATGAGAGGTCTATAGAGCAAAGCACATCTCTGAAGTGCGTGTTAACCATCTCTGTGAAAGTAATACACAGGGCTGGCATACTCTGCACTCACAAGAAACACTTGTGAATGCTGCCTGAAATTGTACAGCAGACTTCCATCCAGAACTTAAAAGGAAAACAGTCAATGCGTGGTTAAATCCCTTTGAGTCACTTCCGACACACCTACACTTTTAGACGGAAAGCTCTCAAGATCTTCTATATCTTTTAGTTTATGGATGACTCAGTGTATACAGCAGGCTTTGACAACCGATGACTTAAAACGACCACTGATCCAATGCCTCTGCAAACACTAGGCATGATCGAGTGTGAAACAAACCTTATAAGAGCCGTGGAATATTTCTTAGATTGGCTGTCATAAATAAAACAGCCATCAATAGTCTCTAACATTAATCCATTTATGTCGGGGGAATGAATAAAAATGACGTTGTAAATGGATGCTTTTCATGCCAATGTTTAACCAGGTTTAAATAACAATTAATATAACACTGTATCAAGTGACGGAAACACCCACACTCAAATGGCTGAAAGCAACATCACAGTATCATAATCTCTAGCTGCCACATATAATAAATATCTGCAGGAGAACTACACAAATGTTGTTCTATTTAGCTTAATTCTGTAGTCTAGACACCTAATCTAGTCCGACCTGTCTCTCTCTTCACAGTGGGAAGACAGATAACTGAGGATCAGGGAGTGTTCATTTTGGCATGTTGATATGTTGTGTTCCTGTCACACGGGCTATGATAAACTAGCATGTTTTTTCTCTAATACATTCTGCTTCACTAAGAGTGGAGAAGCCGTGTTGACACTTGTCTGGAACTAACCAATGGTTTGACAGGAATGTATGCATTTAAAGAGAGAGATGGAGATAAACACAGCGAAAAGTGTGTGTGCCATTTTTTGGTGTTTAAAAGTTCACATGTAATTAAGGGTACCTGTGTCAAATTGGGGCTTGTCCCTGTCTGATGACATCATTCAGCAGTGCTTGTGGATGCTCTCTATCCTCTTCAGGACTCTGTAACGAGTTAAGTTGTAAAGTTTAATTGCAAACAAGCACCATAAGAGCTGTTATTCAATTAAATACAACCACTTACTGACTAAAACCTGCTGGTAAAGACAGGCAGGACGACTAAAAGCAAATGAACTAAACTAAATTGTATGAACAATGAACACTAAAACAGTACGGATGACAACCAAACCCCCTGGTTAAAGGTTAAAACCTGTCCAAAATCTTCATGAAAAGCCAGTTTTTAAAAAATACATTCCATAGTTCAGGTGGCCTCAAAATGGCCACGAGTTCCCATGATCTTGGAAAACCTGGGTATAAGAAGTAGCCTAATTTTTGAGTATGATTTCTAGACCTGAAAAAGTTGTGTAAATGAATAAAATCTTAAAACACCATGGGCTTTTAATGAATTTTTCATATAGAAGTGTACATTAAATTTTTACTTACACCAAAGCTCTAAAATATTATATCAGTGCATATTATAATGCTTATCCAGTAAATCAGAAGAAACTGGAAAAGTCAGGCAGATTTATTGATCAAAAAGAGTAGAAAAGAAATAAAGTCATAAATACAGTATATGGAGTGATACAAGGGTGAGCAAATGACAGAACTGACATTTTTGGGTGAACATTGACATTTAGGTTTTGCTAGATAAGTCACTTTTTTGTCTTTAAGAACAGGGGGCTTCATTCATAAAACACAGGCAGAACAAAATATCTGTGTGTAAATCACTCAGTCTTAAGTAAACTGTCATGTTTCATGAATAATGCTTACAAATACGGCCCAGGCACTATTCCCTTGAGCACAGGAAAGACCCTATATGAATATGAAAGGTATTATTATGACACAGTAGGAGGAGTAAACTCTGGTTCATGCACAAGCGGGTCAGATAGATGCGCTTGGGTTTTCCACTCATTTTCACCCTCATTGTGAGTGATAATCCCCGTACCAAGGAGATACATCAGGACAGTTATTCAGCATAGCTAATCTCCTAATCTGCGTCTGATGGCGGGTGGTTCTTTCATAGTCGGCACACCTCTGAAAGCATGACTTGTTTGCCACTCTGTGGTTTTGAAGAACATATTTCATTACACAGGATCAGCCGCCAACAATGGAGTGCTATTATACAGGTAACAGTATGTGTGTTCATGTTTGTGTACGTGTGTGTGTACGCGTAGGTTGGCAGCCGGGCCGTATCCTCAAACCGCTAACACTCACAGCTGCAGGTTAATGCAATAACAACAAACACTCCACCCTCAGAACCACCAGCGTCACACAAGCTCTCTCTCTCTCTCTCTCTCTCTTCCAGATAACACAAGCGACAGCTCTGTCAGCCTCTTGAGAACCAGTTTCTGTTTACTCTGTGCGTGGCATAACAATAATCAATGACATAAGAGCAATATAATATGAAGTGGCTCTGTAAAAATGAGTTTGATTCTTGCCTTAACATAATGATCTACCGCATCAGTCCACACCTCACAAGAGTCAGAAACTGACAGCCTGAGAGTACATGCAGGAGAGATAATGTGGAACGAGTCTACGAAGAGCCGTTATGCTCACAATTGTAACTAAACGTTTTCGTAATTTAAGGGGTTTGTTCCAACTGGGCCTCGGTCCCGACCAGAGTCTGGAACAGCATCTTTAAAAGGAGGGAGCGACCAGATTTTGAAAAATATTTCATATTTTTCTATCATATTTCTGTAACAAAACTACCAGTGTTTTTCCATAAATCTAATCAGGTGTAAAAACACATCTCCCTTTCTTTCTCTCTGCACAGCTATCACGTTACTACAATAAATGTTGTGTATTTTCTGTGCTGCAGCCCATGAGGTCTGGAGGGTTTGGAACATGCAGTCGATTCATATTACTATCATCTAACTCAGCGTTATTGGATAGAGAAAGAGACCGAGAGCAGGACAGTGCCATATTTTACATATACAACTTTTCATAACCTCATTTATTTTCTGCCCTCTAAATATTGGTTAATATTTTGTCAAGGCTGTCACAATAACATCTCAAAAGCAAACATTTGCAAACACCCTTGCCATAATATTAATTCCTGTTAGATTTTTGTAGGTGTGTGTGATGTGTTATGCTAAAAAGTTGTATTAAAGGCTTAGTTCACCCAAAAATGTATATTTTGTCATTAATTACTCACTCTAATTTTGTTCCAAACCCAGAAGTCCGCCGTTTATCTTCGGAACACAAATCAAGATATTTTTGAAGATATCAGAGAGCCATCTGACCCTCCATAGACAGCAAAACAAATGAAGGGATCCCAGATCCAGAAACGTAGTAAAAACACTGGTAAAACAGTCCATGTGACATCAGTGGCTCAACCTCACGTTTGCGATGCTACATGAATACTTTTTTGCAGAAAGAAAACAAAACTAACATAATTTACTCTTCTCCCATGACTTACATCTTCCGTTATTTTAGAGAGTATCTCAACACACCATATACGCAAGCTTTAACATATGATTAAATCAGCCTTGTTTACATCTGGTGAAAGCAAGCGCATGTGTGTAATCTGCGGCGGTTTGCACCTAGAAGAAAGTGTACGCTTGAGAATATGATGTTATTTTTGTTTTCTTTGCACAAAAAAAAGTACTGACGTTTCTGGACCTGGGATCATTTCAGTTGTGTTGCTGTCTATGGAAAGACAGATGGCTCTCTGATATCATCATAAATATCTTAATTTGTGTTCTGAAGATGAGCAGAGGTCTTATGCGTTTGGAACGACACAGGGGTGAGTAATTAATGACAGGGTTTCATTTTGGGTTGAGCTAACTCTTTTAGGGTGAAATTGAAAACTGAGTCAAAGGCCGAGAACTAGAGTATGGTTCTGCAGATTTGGTGTGCTTCTGGTGTGTGCAAGTAAATATTTTGTGTGTTAGCAGATGAAAAAAAACTGTAACTAAACAATAAAAATAAAAGTTGTGTGTGTGTGCGTGTGTATAAATAAACTTAAATGAAATAAAAGAAAAAAGAAAGAAAAAGACAACATAAGGTATAAGGTCAAACAAACAGGAAAAAGAAAAAATGAAATAAAGAACAAACAAAAGTTTGAAATAAAAAAGCCTAATGTTGACTCAGATTGACAGAGAGAAGGAGAGAAGGGTGGGAACACGTGTCTATAATGTTTTTGTTAAGGACAATAATAGCACTACACACCTCACATACCTGGCATTGTTCCTGACACAGAGGACAAAGGATCATTATACTCAACTGTCTTGTAATTAGAAGTGCACCTCTCTGTCTCTCTCTCTATAAGAAATGCCTTACGTGGCCAATTTGGGGCCTTAAATCACATAAAAGTATTCAAAACACACACACACACACACACATTCTTATAAGACAGTGCAACATTCTGGCATCCATTGCTTATGTGCATGCATGTGTTCAAAGGTAATGTTTTGATGTGTAAGTCTTAGAGATAGAGCACATATCTATGGTCTCACCACACCTGGTTCTTGTGAACATGTACGTCTGCTGCTGTCTGTGCATATATGTGCTTTTTAACTCTACAGAGCTCTCAGAAGGACTCGGGCGGCAGCAGGTGCCTGTGTGTGTCACAGCAGGTTTTTCTCAAGCACTGCTGTCTGTCTCAGCAGAGTGACAGCAGGCAGAAGCTGATGAGGAGATAAACTCACAATGACGAGTACAACGGCCACATACTCCAGATAAGGAGGCAGTGGAGTCATGCTTCAGTGTTGTGGGGTGGAGGGGACTGAATGCATTTACTGGTTGCAGCTATGAACATGCACCTTTGCAGAGATGCAAAATACAATGTGTGCTTATCTCAGTTCTAACACGACCCTTCAGCAAAAATACAGATGTCAATGGGATGTAACCGAAAAGTCATGACCCCTCATCGTGGTCAACTCCTCGCCAGACTAGTGGACACAGACGAGTAGGAGGAAGCAGTAACACGTTAAATCATCCCCTTCTGGTGATAATGTCCACCTCTCCCAGAATGACTAAAGTAATGACTGCATAAAAGAGATTCAGTATTACAAAGATTCTTCATGTCAGTTTCAAGTTCTCTCAAACCTGCAAGAAAACAAATGAAGATATTTGTGACTAAGTCCGTGAGGTCTATTTCTTTAAAGATAAAAATGAAAACTCTCCTTTTTTGTCAACTGTGCCTTCAGTGCTTTTGCTAATTGTCTGTTCAGTAGTGTAAGCTAAGTGTTAATTAATGCGATAGTGTCTTATAAAAAGTTAGACTTCAGAAGAAAAACGGCCCAGCAAAGTGGTGTGAATCACGACTTCAGGAGACAGAGAGGAGAGCAAACTCACTAGTGACTCCAGCCATCCCGCCCATAAACTGTTCAGGCCACTGATGTCAGGACATGCCTTTGTAGCCTGAAAACAAGAACGGAACGGTTCAGGAGGAGTTTTTACCCACAAGCACTGAGACTCCTCTAACACAGCACAAACATGACAACATGATGGACACACACAGCACATAACGGACAACTACACACACAATCACCTATATTGTAATTTCCTTGTGGAAATGTAAGAATATCTATTCAATGGCACATCTGCACCTTACCTTATAAGCACCTTATAGCACACAGTATTTATTACCATAGTCTACATTTCCAAATGCATCTATATTTATGTATAAATATGTATATAATTTAGTTTCTTATATACCCTTACAGTGCAATTCCTCGGTTATATGTACATATGGCTGTTACATTTTTATATAGATTTTAATTTTTTTTCTTTTTACACTTATAATTTTTGCTCTTATTTGTTAGTACTTATTTCTTATGCATGTTGTACCAGCTATAACTACATGTGACAAATAAAGAATCTTTAATCTTAAATGTGTGTACCGAGTTTCTCACACCACAGAAAAATCTGTTATTAACCATCCAACCAAATTTGAATGCTAAAAAAATGTATTAAAATCTTGAAAAAATAACGGTCCTCTGTGCTCTCAAACACTGGGGACGTGTCCACTCGCGGTGCTAAAACAAAGCTGCAGTCTCTCTCAGCTGTCTTCAAGCAGCTTGATTTAAAAGACCAAGCTCAGTTGTTTTGCATGTTATATTATATTATTAAAATGGTGAAAAACTGTTTAACGGTATAACTCCACCATTGAGTATTATACTTTGTAACATGTTTCAGCAATGCATTTCTTACATTTATAATGGGTTTGCAAACAATTCTCAAAATTGACATTACACGGTCTTTAAGTGAGCTCTGTTGTCTGATTTCACTCTACAAATCGCCAAACTACACTACATTACAGTATATCTATAGAGGCATCCAATGAGAATGAGGATTCGCATTGTTTAATTGCAGGCATAATATCTGAGGAGACATATTTCTATGTTCTTGAAAACACATAGCATATTGCGGCATCTACATAATCTTTTCTATTGTCTGTCTGAACCAAACTACTCGCGTGCTTGACAGATAACTAAATTGGAGAAGTGTTATATGACAAGAAAGTGTTTTTTGGCAGGCACCGAGTGACCTGACAGAAAGGATAGAATGGAGAACAGAGGAGAGAGCCAGAGAAATCACATATTTTCAGGAAAGAGGAAGAGCAAAAAAGGAGGGATCAAATTCAGCCGTGGGAAAGCCCATCACAAAATCTCAACACTAACACCGCAAACATGAAAAGCGAAAGTTCCTTTTAGTTTCTTTCACGGTTCCAGCTTGAAAATCACTTTTACAATTCTGGACATGGATGCGATTTCTAGAGCCCCTTATTTAGCGAACAGGCAGAGAGGAAGAGCAGCATCACGGCATTCAGTAATTGCCATCTCCTGCTGAAAGAGACTAGTGTGAGAGAAGCTAGAGTTTCTTTTCTTTGGACGTTTAATGCACAGCTCTCATCCAAACTGCACTCTCTCGCTCCCTTCTCTTCTTTTAGCTCTTATCTGCAGTAATTGCTCTCATAGGTGAGTGGATACACAAGGTCCAGTGTGTATCTGTGTGTGTGTGTGTGTGTGTGTGTGTGTGGGTGTGATGTTTTGGGATAGGGAGGACAGAGGTGGGAGCAGACGGGTTCTTGTGCAGCTCTGGATCATGTGCATGTGCGTGTGCGTATGTGGGGGAGCAGTGTTATGGGATTTGGTTGACTCTGGCCGATTATGGTTGCTTTGTTTTGGCTGAATAGCAGCATTTTTGGAGGTTAACATGTGATTCCCCACAATAGTAGCTTTGCTAGATGCCAACTATAGAGGTTCCATTAGCCATTATAGAAATATATAAAACACAAACTACTCTGGATTTAAAGGTTAACAGCATCCACATATACGCACAATCCCCCGGGTGTAGTAAAGTGACTAAAAACGGACTGAATGATGACAGAACCATATTCCACATAAACAATGAGAATTATTTAAACTGATAGCACATGTCAGATATATATTACCTTACTACGACACACACACACACACACACACACACAAACACTCCATGTGTTACTGCTTTACATATGATATTTCCAGGGGACTGGAAGACAAATGTTCTAAATGGAAGAGTAATATGAAGGTCTAGTATAGTATTAATTCAGCAGTCATTCATCATACAGGCGGCCTGGTCCTGTCTTGGCTCCATGGGCCTTCACTAACTCATAATCCTAACAACAGGCCACAAGAGCTTGGTTCACTTAAACCGCACACACACTTATACACACATACACCTCTAAATGGGTTCACTAAATAAATCATTGCATAAGATACAGGACGGTCGAAATTTAGTCAACACTATAATACCACAAATCGATTGACAGCACTATAAATATATATGCAAAATATGCAGTGTGCATTTAGTAAGATGTAGTTGTGGCAAAAATGCTTAACCCATGTCTTCTTGACATGGATGCACTAGTTGCTAGTTTGCAGCATTTTTCTTTTTTTTTATTATTATAATAAATTATAGAAATGACCTTGCTGTGTTCTTTATTTCATGCATTATCAGTAGATGTCACACAGAACTTTCCACTTTCATGAGCGTTTCTATGGGATTGTGGTCTACTAACTTCCTCTGTTTAGTAAATTTGGCCCCTGGTATTTTGCTTTCAGATAGTTCAGTTACAAAACATGTTCAGTTTGTAGTATAGTTTGATTGAGATTAACTGGAATGCGCAATAAAAAAATGATTTTTGAAAATTGTTAAAAACTCTTTTTATATATATATATATATATATATATATATATATATTAGTGCAGTCAATCGATTAAAAATTGTAATCACATGTAATCATGATTAATCGCAAAATTTTAATATTTTAAAACATTTCAATGCTGGTACTTTGCCTGCACATGACCAGCTCAAACCAGCCTCTTAGCTTCAAAACCTACCTAACCCGCATATGCTATTTTTTTCAGCAGGGTTACTGTTGTTAAAATATGTTATTATAGCTTTTATGGCTATTATAGCAATTTCTAGCCTTTTTGCATCGCTGTACAAATAAGCATATTGTTATGAAAATATCTTTATTTGTCTATATACACTTTATACAGTACATATAATATTAATAATATATAATATTACTGTATTTTGACCAAATAAATGTGGCATTTGTGAGCATAAGAGACTGAAAGGGTTCACTCCACCCTAAAATGAAAATTTTGTCATTAATCACTTAGCCCCATGTTGTTCCAAACCTATTTGGATATTGTGGATGAAAGCCAGGAGGCTTAAGATTTTCCCATTGACTGCCAAAGAATTAACACTATCAAGACCAAGAGAAGTATGAAAGACATCATCAAAATAGTTTATCTGCCATCAGTGGTTCAGTCTGAATTATAAAGCAACAAGAATACTTTTGACTTTTTTGAATTAATGACTTTATTAAACAACTATAGTCAACAATCGGTGTGGAGTAGCTAATACAGAACAGCGTACAAAGTTTGTGCCCAGCAAATATTCTCTAAATCGGCACTATGGTGATGCGAAGAGACATAGAGGAGACAAATTGTTGAATAAGTCATTATTTTTATTTTCTTTGCTTACAAAAAGTATTTGCATTGCTTCATAAAATTCACATTGAACCACTGATGGTGTTATGATTTCTGTCAGTGTTCCCCTGTCTAGTGTTCTCAAGCCACATCAGCATACATGCATCATGTGTGTTGCATATGAAGAAACCTGGTCTGTCCCAGGGCGTATGAGGCTAGTATCCAGTTTGGTGGACCCCCCTTTGAGGTCAGTGAGGGCAGCTGGTGTCCCCAGGGTTCCAGCACAGGCCATCACAGAGGTAGTCCTACTTTCCTTGGTTCTCCCGGTCATGGCAGTTGCCATTTTGAGTGTGTGGGCCACCCACTGTACTCCCAAGACTTCGCCCATTCTCAGGTCTACTCCAGAACCACTGGAGGTGTCGGTCAATGCCACCGATCCCCTGGAGGTTCTGCTGGTGATTGCACAACCCCCAGAGGTGTTGGTTCACACCATAGATCCTCTAGAGGTTCCGCCGGTGACTGCACAACACTCAGAGAGATCGGCTCAGGCCGTAGATGATCCAGTCCCTAACAAGTATTGTGAGTTTTCCTCCGTACAAAGCTTTTTCCTTGTTCCATGGATTTTATACTTTTTCTGGGTCAATGGAACAATCACAACTCTCACAGTTTTGAAGAAGAATGAAGCTTTTACAGGTTTAGGACGACATGGGTGTAAGTGATTAATGACAACATTTTAATTTTGGGGTGGAGTAAGATTTTTTTTTATCTAACTTTTAAATAGTTGTGTATTAGCTGTTTTCTGAATTGTTTAATAGTTTACATCTTGCTGAAAAGTATGCTGTTTAATACAATATTCCACTGTGGCTAATTATTTTCTTTTCCTTTTTTTTTGTAAATTTTGCTATCCAATTTCAACCAATTTTAAATAGCATTTAACACAGGAATGCTGCTGGTCAGTTTCTTGTAAAAGAATTGTACTGTACTATTGTATGCTAATAGAGGACCAGGAGAAAATTATTTTAAACATTTGTCATTTTCCATTTAAAAATAAGTAGTCCAAGTAAATTAATAAGTCAAATAAAGCCATGGCAAGTCCCTTTGCCACTGCTCTTAGAAAGAGAGAGAACTGAACATCACACACTATCACAGTGTGTGTGTGTGTGTGTGTGTACAGGCAGGAATGTAAGGGATTTGAGGGGGTGGAGTGTTTAGGAGGTTGTAGAGGAGTGGCATGAGACCCACACACCCTGAGATGAGCCAACCAACAGGGTTAGCTGAGGAGAACCAACCAACTCCATCAATCACACGAACGCTCACATGGACATTAACAACACACTACAATCACTGTCAGAGAGAAATACACATGGAAACAAGCGAAGATGAGACAGCATGATTGTAAGAGAGATGTTCTTTAACATGTGTTTGCTGTGTGTTTGTGGTATTATAATGTTGACAGTGAGAGATGGGGGATTATGGGAGTTTTCCTTCTCAACCTTCATAAATCAAGGAGAATAAAACATGGCACCGCACTGCCAACCAAAGCCCTAAACCGTAATCTCACACATGCACGCACATAAACACACACACACACACACACCACAGGGCGAATGAGTGCTAAGTGATGGAGCGATCAGTCTCTACTCTATTGCTCTCTCACACGTGAACATTCAAACAGCCACAAACACTCCTATTACTATCCTATTTGTCCCTAAATACACAAACATCCAAGACGTGATCTCACAGCGGTAACAAGACCAGCTTCAGAAGGTCTGAGCCTATTGTCTTCATAATCCCCTAAATCTGCTGCACAGCAGCCAGTCAGACCTGATCTTTGTGTCTGGACTGATTCCAGTTTCAGACATTAACTGGAAACTCCATATGAATTAGCAAATTACATGACAATATTACCTCAATGAGTAGTCATCTACAGAGCAAGCACTGATTGGACAGAGAGCCGGTCGACAGCTCTCCTGACGTAGATACATGTTTGTGTGATGCGTGTGAAATATTTAGCGATAGTTGCTGGGAACTAGGCGTGTGCGGAGAAGCCATTACCTGTATATCAGTTTTCATAGAAAACCGGATGTGAACTGCGAAAGTGACTAACAAGAAAAAAACAATTTATACTTTTATTCCTACCAAAATAATAAACATTCCTTAGTGTGAAAGTATAATCAGCATGCTTTTAAGTATTTAAAAAGTAGATGTATGATATATGTATAATATCTCAATGTTACTCTTAACAAGCAGTATCAAGGTAAGTTACTTTTAATTAAAAGTAATGCATTACAATATTGTGTTATTCCTTAAGTAGTAACTAATTAGGTAATTATTTACTTTTTATGGAAAGTAATGTGCTGTATTACTTTTGAGTAACATTTTAAATCTGGGCACGGCTCGCTTGTTTGTTTTTTACTATAAAATTTTATTTTTTTTTTTTTATTTTTTACAAACGCAAAAGCCCTTTCGCACTAAAAGTTCAACTTTTGCTTAGTATGGTTAAATTGGATCATTGAAGGTCAATAGCAAAGACATTTGTTAATAAGATGGGTAGTACTGCGCTACTTTACTAGTAAAAAACAAAAAAAAAAAAAAGTAATCTCAAAAGTAATTTTCATTACTGTTGTCACGGATGCCGGCTGTAGTGAATCGCGCTCTCGCTTCCAGAGCAGACAGGCAGGACTGAATTATAAACTTGGACATTTATTAAGAAAACAAGAAAACCGCGACAAGCAAAGCAACAAATTACAATCAGACACGCAACGTTAACATCTGACATTGAACTAAGACATGGGGAGTGAATATATGCACAGACTAATCAACATGGAATACGGGACACCTGTGAAAGACAGCTGGCAGAGAATCAAACACTAATGACGAGGGCGGAGTTACAAATAAGCGGAGCACATGGGGAATTGGATGAAAACAAACAGAAAAGCACATGGAACTGGACATCAACAAGGACATGAGTCAACAGACTACGGCATGACAACTGTAATGCATTATCCCCAGCATTGAATTTTTCACAAGTCTGAATTTTGAGCCATGCACAAAAAAGAAAGAAAAAACCTAATTAAATGTGCTTTTTCATCACTAAGAATTTAATCACATTGGCTTCACAGACTCACCACTGATCTGTATGTTCAGTAAAAAAAACTATTATCCAGATTTGTTATTCATTTTAAAGCCATAATTCCAAATGTTATTCGGCTTCAGGCACATCTCTACTGGAAATAGTTTTCTCTGTGCATGTGTGCTCACCACAGAGAATTCTTCACATGTCATGTTTTCTTCAGTGACAGACTGGCTGTGAGCCTATTGCCCTTTTGAAGAATTATGATCTGTCTTTTATTTCCATTAACCACCGCCCAAAACCCATGGCTGTTTCTTTCTCTTTCTGTCTCTCTTTGTTTCTGTTCTGGTTTCCGCTCTAGTCTCAGCTGGTTGGTGGTGATAGCATCTCCCAGGCTCTGGACTTCCTCCTCCAAAAAACCAACACACTTAAGAGAGTCTCTGTCTGGACGGTTAGCGGCTAGTGACCAGAGACCTCATCTAAGCCCTCCAGACATGCTCTGATGAAGAAGGAAAGATGATTGGAGGGATGGGGAATGGTGTTAATACACAAGAATACACTATGTAATTTTGACTAAATGTCTTTGAGTGTGTGCCAGAGGGAACATGTCTGTATTATTTGCTCTGTCAAAGGTGATGGCACAAGCTCAGCTGCTTTAGACATTTCCCCTCTCCTCCACTTTAATCTTTCTGTCGATAAATTTCAGTTTGAGCTCTGTTGGTTTTTACAGAAGCAAGACTTTTCTGTACTTTGGCTTCAGTGGTATATCAGGGTCTGATTCGTCAAGTTTCAATTTGATTTCAAGATGAGCTCAGTTTCCTCTGTGGAGTCCAGTCTCTGCTAGGAACAGACAGCATACAACAATATTCATTACTTTTAGTTAACTTTACTCTGATGAAATTTTAAGCAATAAAAAGTGTGTAAATATTCATATATATCACAATTTAAAGAAATCGTGACAGCATTGCATCTTTCCTACTTAAAATAAAACAAATTAATATTTTGTCACACTGCCAATAACTACTTAAAGGGAAATAAACATTCTCTAAATTAATAATTTAGTTATGTGCTTTTATATTATAGTGTGTCCGGTTGTACTGGCATGCAGCAGAATTCCTCAGCATGCTTTTCTGGCTGGCTTGGTGGACATTGACCACGGCTGCTAAGGATAAACTCCCACTCGACAGCAGAAGGACAAACACACACTATTTTTCTTAGTTAGATTTAAACACTGCATATTATGCCTCTTGTGTTAATGATTGAAAACATGAGCTCTCTTGGTCCTCTCTGAGGTTGACCCGTACCGAAAAGAGATCACACTTCCAAGCATGTAATCTAATTGGCATTCACACACACAGTCCAACAACACAGAATGAACAAGATTGCCTTCGTTAGATTAAAAACGTATGTACATGCAGAAATAGTGTAAAGGTAAAAAAATAAACTTGCTTTGTCAATCACCCACCCGCATACAAATACATACATATATATATATATATATATATATAACTTGCTCCTGAGAAGAAGAACAAAATGTTCACAGCTCAGTACTACCTTGGTTTTAATGGCAATGATAGAGTAGAGTTATTCTGAAAACTAAACATGCTCCATGTGAAATCACAGGTTTGGAGTGGTATGTCATCACACTGAAAAATTGACTGACTCACTAGAGAGTCTCATATTCTGGCCTTTTATTTTGCTGTGCTCATTCCGGCACCGCTGAGGGCCTCGCCTGGCTCATGTCTCCAACCGGAGCTGTGCGAAAGTCTACTCGGAGCATAATCGGTGTGTGAACAGAGGACAAAGCCTTAGCCAGCGTTGATCAAAACACTTGGCCAAAAAGGAATTGTCCTCACAAACAAAGGTTTTAAAGTCTGTTTTGATATTTGCAACTCGGGACTTAATGTTTGGAATTTGTTCCAAGCCCCCTTTTTGGGCTGTGCCTATTGTTATATAAACTAAGTTTGAAGTACACAGAAATGAGCAGTCTGTTCTTGGACTGAATAGCGTCTTTATGCACTTATGTAATGACTGGACAGCTTGAACAGCACAGACCGGGGGAAAAAAAAAAGAAGTCGTGGGTTGGGGTTGAGCGGGGTGGAGGTCGAGGGGTCGCAGGCTGATACGAATTCAGCTAAAGATGACCTTGCGTGCAGGTGAGGTCTATATGACCCTTAAAGCACACACTACCTTATCTGTGAACTTTGCACAGCACCGTTTATGGAAAATTGAAGGAGCGGAAGAAAAGAAAAAGAAACAGAGAGAGAATGAACGAGTGGAATGTGAGGTAAATAATAGTTGTATGTGAAAGTATTATCTGAAGCTGAGTGATCTTCAAAGTGGAAGCCAGTGGTTTGAGTGGTTATATGAACGCATGTTGAGTTTGTTCATCATTAGTGATGTTTGCTCTGAAGGCGGTCCAGTAATGGGTATTAAAAGGTTGTTTGAAACATCCTGGAGCACTAGGAAAGTGTCTATATGCTGGGTTGATCGCACACAATGGACACAGTGACTGAGGACTCACCTTCACCCAAACACCTGTGTGAAAACATGCCACCACATCCTAGAGACAGAAGACAGGTAAACACGGCACATGGCCTACATTGCTAGAAGAGGGTTTGACAGCTTTACATTGCTCGAGGGTATGTAAAATGATAATCCCTAAGAAGAAAAAAGAAGTGCTTAGAACAAAAGCAAATACATTTGTAATCATTTTTAATAGACTGAGAAAAAATACCAAATGGGAAGGTTGCAATTCTATAGAGACTGACTAGTTAGTATTGTCTAATTTTAGATACATTTAATCTTTTAAAAATATCTTAGCAGTGGTGGTCTTTAAATGCATTCCTTTTGAAACATCATATCTACACCACCATTAAAAAGTTTGGAGTCAGTATGATTTTATAGTTTTAGCCCTACTTTTTTCGAAAAATAAATAAATAAATCAACCCCAACAAGTTAACAGCAGCTTTAAATATGTAACCCAAGATCCCATGCATTCCATTCAGCTGTTTCTGAAAGCAACAATGTGTTTTATGTAAACACTCCCTTGTCTGTTGAGGGGCAAGGTGAACCTGAAACTTATTTACACAGGGCTTTGTTAAGACTAATTAGTTAACCAGAAGATCGTAATGTAGGTTTGCACATCCTTGTAATAAAATCACAACCATACATCTTGCAGAAGTCTTCTGAGGGTATCTGTGTGTGTGTGTGTGCATGTTTATGTGGTTTATGAGGACACAAATTTGTATAATGACATGGGTATGACAATATGAAGGTGATTTATGAGAACATTTTCAGTGTCCCTGTAATTCAAAAGACTTAAAAAACATACTAAATGGTGTTTTGTTTTGTTTTTTAATCTAAAAATGCACACAGTTTCCTGTAAGGGGTAGGTTTAGGGTCAGTGTAGGGCAATACCACATACAGTTTGTACAGCATAAACACCATTACACCTAGAGAGAGTGTGTTTGTGTGTGTGTGTGTGGTGGTCTGTGGCTAATGATCTGTTAATCACACACTTACAGATGTACTTCCTGAGATTTAAAAAAAAAGAATTATCATGTAAAAGTGTGTAAGTTAACACAAGATATACATTGAGATCTGTGAAGATTTTAGCAGATGTATTTTAGAGGAAGTGTCTCTACATTATTATAAAGCAAAGAAGCAAGCAAACAGTTCATAAAATAATGTCCCTTATGTTAAGAACATTTTAATGATATGAAGAACCCTTTTTTCATTATAAAGAACCTTTGTGTAATTGTTACATGGATGCGAAAGGTTCTTCATGCAAGTCACTATTTCAAATATACAGTATTTGAATGTATGTAGATGCTGCATAAAACCAGCAAACAGTGTTTTTCTTTGTCTTTTCTCCCATTCATGCTATGATCCGATATTTAAACTGTTAAAACGCTAATTTTAAAAACGCTGGAACTGCTAAATGACAGAAATCTTGAAAAATGAACAGAAAATATTTCAGCATAGAAAAGGATAAATAAAGAAAGTAGTATTTAAGGGAGGGCTACATTTCCCCAAATAACATCACAGTCTAGTTGATATGGTGTGGTCTCCATCAGTGATAGGGGCTACTATTTGTGTCTCATGCTTTACAGGAATTGCGGTACGCCACAAAGTAGAAGTTGTCAAATCAAATTATCACACTTTTAGCTATCATCAATCCTGCAGTATAGATTTCTATGCTCTAGTTCTCTATCTTAGTGACAGCTGCTTGGCTACTATAGTTGTGCCCTTTAGTGGCCTTACTGAAGCACAAGATATCTGACGGCATAATAAGATCCTTCCTTGCCATGTTGCTTGTAAATACAGTCTGCCTCTCAACGGAGTGTCCCAGACAGCGGAAAATAGGAGATCTGAAACAGGAACAGAGTTACACAAGATACACATACACATCCATCTTGTAGCTCAAATAAATATATCCAAATGACCAGACATAGAGAGACGAAGAGGCTGCTGAACTCACCAAAATATATGCTGAAAATGCAGTACAAGCCTACTCAACAGAACAATTTTTTGCATCACATTGAGGCAAAATAACAGTGAAATAATGTTAACTATTAACCTTTTCTTTATTTGCAAATATATGCTTACACTACCGTTCAAAGGTATGGTCATAGTGAATACATTATGATGTTACAACACATTTCTATATCAAATAAATGCTGATCCTCTGTGTGATAATAGTAGCTTTAGTAGTCATTTTTGCTCAACTTTTAACAGTCAAGATACCATACACTCTGGGAATAGTGACTTTGTTTGTGGGTAAATTAATTACTAATTGGATTTAAATGTGATCTTCCTCAAGTAAATTAAATTTCACTATAATAATCCAATTTGCAATAATTCTCTGTGGTCACCACCTGATAAGCATCTGATAATTTACAGCGATTATTAAAATAAACTTTTAATAGCACTTTATTTTCTGTATAGAGCCGTAGCTCTGTTATGCAGCAGAAACGTCCATGTAAAAGCAAACTGTGCGTTTGCTATTGCTACATGCTTAGGCGAAAGATACATATGCTGGAATTATACCATAAAAGAAAAAGCAATGCTTGATTGAACATGCCCCCACCACCGAAATGCTGTATAGTTCTTTAAAATTTGAACATGAGTGAGCTCATTTCTTTAATTAAACCTGAGATTCATAAACTATGTCTCTCTGTGGCATCAAGAGTGTCGTGTATACATGGCTTTCTGCCACATTCTCTGCCTGAAGCGCTGTCTAAATGAACACATTCTTTAGCTCTTGCTTTGAAATATACATGTTACATCTAAAACACACACAAGAATGCACTGTGCAAAAGGTCAGGAAGCATAAAATGACCTGAGTGCCCTGCATCCAGGCCTTGACCGTATTCATGTAGAGAAGTGAGATCCTAAATCATAAACCTGTGGGCGTTATCATATGAGATCATCTCTCATATCTTCTGGTCTATGGAGAGCAACTGTAAATCATCCCTAACAGAAAAGCTCTGAGGACTGAGGCAAAAACATCTATCGTATACGGATCCTTGACTACAAATATGCACACACACGCATCACAAACACAGGTGTGCTTTAAAACATGCCTGCTTTCAGACTCATAATTACACACACTACTGTATATGTGCTAGCATGTTCATGTTGTCTTGCCCTCCTATCATCATTCTCCACCTTTTCATATTACATAAATATAAATCAATAAATGGCAGTTGTTCTAAGAACTTGAACCATGTGACTTTGCTCAGAAGGCATGTGTTTCTTTGTTTCTTTATTTGTTAATGTTCTCAAAAGATTTGGCTCAACAGTTCCAATTAGCAACAATTACAGTGATATAATCCACATTTTTTCCGAATGCTTGCAAGCAATTTCCTTTCTCTGCACACTAAACAGGCCCTCTCATATATGCAGAGGTCTTGAATAACAGACTCTCTTGATTAAAGGTTATAGGGTTATAGAAATGCAGTATGTGGCGCTACGACACAAAACGTGCTAGTGATGTCAGCTCTGGTTCAACCTGAGCGTCCCATCATCCTCTGGGATGGTTTTTCTGGCAGGAGGTTGTACGCACGCAAGTGATATACGTTCAAGCAGAGTTTACATGAGAGGATAAAACTCCCAGCATGCACCTCTCACATCCCACCTTTTCTCTAATCAGATTAGCTATTATTCAAGCATTCCGCCACACACTGGCGAACTGAATTCACACATGGAAACGTCATTCGTTTAATATGAGCTATCAGAGGTTAAATCACTGGCATTAACACAACAAAAGCATCTAATCTGTATTAGAACCTTACAATGTAATCCTAACAGTGAGAAAACTGCATGAAACACACACACACACCCTTATCCAGGCCACAGTGATCAAGTCCTCATGTGCACCACAAAATTGTTGCAGTTTCTGCAACACTGGATTTCATGCGTTAATTTGTTCTCTGAGGTCTGAGTATCTAAGTGTGTGTCAGTTTTTAACAGGCCATGAGCCAGATTTACTAACAGCGTATTACTGTCAGAATTTACTAAAGACGTGTAGTGAAGAATGAGCACTGAAAAGTCATGGACAGAGTTATTTTTGTGCTTGACCTCATTGAATATGCATTTGTAGTAGTATCCCTTTCAGATGTAAAATTTTATGGGCAGAGTGTAGCTATTAAAAAGAATTACATTTACACACGCTCGACTAATTACTGGTATTTGTACCATTATTTAATACCCCAAAAAAGCATGTCTTAAACTATTTTGCGCCTCTGTTGTAAGTAGCACTTGCCCTTGATGAGCCTCTGCTCTGCTTATGCTGTGTTCCAGGCAACCCATAACACGTTTTTCCAACCTTCTACCCATGAAAGTGCACTGGAATGACAGTCAAACCCATGACCTCCGACCTGTGAACTCGCACTAGATCGGTGTACTCCCAGTTCTGAGTTTTGACGTAACATAGCCTGTGAAACAACAATGGCAGCCCCTTCGAATGCGGGGTTTTTGAAAGTAGTACACTAAAATAAAAGTTATAACAGCTTCTCTTGCCTTGTGCGCAGTTTTTCCTCCTCCTTTTCCCTCAAATATGCAAGGAAAGCACCTTTGTGCTGCGCTCCCTGGTATATTGGTCGATATGTAAATTAGATATCGCATATGTGTTCTTTAATTTGCGTGTCTTCAGTAAATCACACACAGAAATTTCCATGTCCATTGGCGATGTAGTAGGCCTACTAATTTGCCCTGTTTAGTAAATCTGGCCCCATGTGTACCGCATATGCTAAGGAACTATTAAGTTGTCAATATTTACAGGTTTTTAATCAAAAGTTGCTAGTCAATACAAAGAGCAGTAAACCGTTTTCAACAAGTTCAAAAGTCTAAAATTTAAATTCTGTGAAAAGAATCTTTTGAAATTTTAATTTATCATGATGTCTGCTTGACAAATGTGAGCAAAAATAAAACCACAGTCGTGACCGACATTTTAGAGTCAAATAGAACATAGAATATGAAAAATAGAGGTAGGGTGTTGATTTTAGCATGCCTCCTTGTCATCGTCTAGCTCTCAGCAGACTGACGTTTGAAAGGTAATGGTTAAGGATAATCTTCCAAAAAAGGCACCCTGAGAAGAAAGAAGTCATAAGAGAATAAACACCACTGCTGAGGGAAAGCAAGTTTTATAAATTTAGCTAAAGATTACAAAATAAACAGATTTCGTTGATTAATTGTCAATATGTAATAAAGTACATTAGGTTAATTTTGATTTCATGACATGCAGTCTCTTGAATTTACAACTTCTGCAGAACAATAATTGGTTATTTTTTAACTTTATTTCTTACCTTTTCCATTGCTGTTTCATGAATTACCTGACTTTGCGGTAGATGGATTTTTTAACGTATTCTTTTAAAAGCAGTATGAATAAACCAGCAGGATGCTTTTGTGACAACTTACCCCAAATGCCATGACAAAATGGCCCACTATTAGATTGCTGTCATATCTTTCTTTTTTTCAGAGAAATAACAACTAAATTAGTTTTTCTTACATACTGTAGGGTCATGAGGATGCTCATGCCAGTGTAACCATTCTTCTTTTACATATTTATTTTTGGTACTTTCACCTTTTATTTTGATAGGACAATAGAGCCGTGATAGGATGTGGATGAGAGAGGGAAATGTCCAGGAGCCGGGACTCGAATTCGGGATGCCCAGACCACAATGACACTAGAATATCACACGAAAATCAAAACCTTTCTGATCTATCCACTTATAATGCTTGAGTTATAGTAACTTGGCAGACATTTTTCAAAATTACTTTGAATCTTAGAACCATGAAATTCTGGCAGCTGAAGTATCATTCAACTCAATCAAGATCCGGATGCTGACTCTCTCCTCCTCCTATAGATAAAAGTCATCGAGTCAGAGATTTACAACACGACACTGTTCTGTGACATGCATGGTATAATTATTTGACTTAGAGGTTTTAATGATCTGCGAGGTAAATCACTAGCACACAGAGGCTCCGTCTTGTCGGGAGGTCACTGGGTTTTTTTAACGTGGCAGGCTTGGCATAAATGGCCATCAAGACAGGCACCAGGTCTATTCAACAGGATCTATCTTTAGCTTTACCACACGTCTAATTGGACAGAATAATATCTAAATGGCACCAAAGTGACCGCTGATTGGTCAGCGCTGGATGTGGAGGCTGTGAGCACTGTAAATAGGGCTGAATGGAGAGGAAGGGAGGGAGAATGGGAGATTGTGTTAGTCAGACCGGCACCAGAGGGCCACAGAGAATGAGCACAGACACACAATGTTTATACTGTAAATTACACATTGGCAAAAGAGAGAGAGAGCGAGAGTGAGAAAGAAAGCGGGAGAGAGAGTGTTGCGGATGCTCTCAGGGGAAAGTGGTCCCCCGTGCTGTGTTATTATTTAGCCATTGCGGTTTTTCTTCCTGCTGAATGTTTCTCTTCTAGCGGTCCATAAAATCACAGAACCCCAAAAGCTCTTCTTTGTGTCTACGGGGGTGATTATATTCACAAACCTTAAAACCAAAAAACCTCAAACTCTTTTTTTCCTCTCTCTCTCACTCTCTCTCTCTCTGATGCTTTTTCCAGTTATGGCACATCTCTCTCACACTGTCACTGTCCTTCATCGCTAACACTGAGTCAACATCCAGCATCACCTCGATCGCACACATGCAGCGAAATCAAGCGAGAATCTGATTCTCAGAGGCCTGCGACTTCCTGAAAATACACCCATGCATCATTATACAAACTGACAGACCTTGACACGGTAGTCACATCCAAGCAAAATACTCATTTCGAAAAGAACTCGAAGTTTCTTTCCGAAATGAAACAATAATTAGAGTATGCAGATCTGCACTATATATAAGCCTGAGTCCAGTTATATCTGCAGCTAAATCCAGTGCTATAGAGTCTTTCAACAGGCAAAAGTAAAACACAAAGAAAGAACAAGCTAGAGAGAGAAAGAGAACAGTGTTGTAACTGAGGCAGTTTGTGGACTGATGATGACAGGTTGCGGCTTAAGCATTACAGGAATTCATGTTTTTTGTCTCAGGGACAGTAGATTGTCTAAATGCACGTTTATAAGTACGTTCATGTCCATACTTGAATACATGTGTTTGTGTCTTACGTGCATGTCACTAAATGACAGGACGAGGACTGCTGCTCCATTGCCAGACGAAAGGCACTCTGTTAAACATCGGTGTAATCTGCTGAATGGAGACTTAAAGAAAGACTGTAAGGAAGTGGTAAAGAAAAGAAAAAAAAGATAGAGGCAAGACAATTGTTCACTGTATTATCACAGAAGCTAAATTTGAGGTCTAGATCTAAATGTGGTTTCAAAATAGTTAAAGCACTGAACTTGTGCAACTAGTGGAGATATGACAAATATTATATCATTCCCACTATTGTTATGTAAAATGTTTTATAGACATAAAAATATGCTAAGCTCATGAAGGAATAAATTCTTAGGGTTACACATGAAATCAAGAAATTAAATACCAAAAAAATACAAAACATGTAAGCAAATATTCAATTATATTTTTTAAATTTGCTTTACAAAAGTAAACAATTATCTTTTCAAAACATGTTGTGTATATAGTTGAATTTTATTTCATAGACAGTTTAAATGAGTTTTATAGATCAAAAAAAGATGTCATATTATCAGATCGGACACGTCAATGAATGACAACGCATGAATCAGATTCTTTGTCATTCTTAGAAAATGTCTCATTTATTAAAAAGAATGGCTGGAGAATGATGACTATCTGAGAAGATAGAAGGTCACAGTTTAAGTTGTGTCATTTACTTTATTTGTTTTACATGCTAAGACCTAAAACTAGCAATTAGATTCTAAAACTAAATGTGGAGGGTCACTAAAACTGCTTTAAGTTGTGGACTAGCAGTAAATCAAAACCAGCTCAGGGTGGAGTAACACGTCACTGACACAACAGCTCTGGAAGCTCATGACTTCACAGGAATGCTGAGACTGAGAAAAATTCTGTACACTGACTCCATTACGTCTTTATGACATCATTTCCGCCTTCCTCTTTACTTGGTGGTGAGTGTGTGAGATGCTGAAGCGAGGTGTGGTGAAGCACTGACAGGAGTACAGGTGAATTAAACACAGGCTCTCCGCTCTAGTTTTCTTCTTCCACAGAACAAAGGAGGAAGAGACATCAGTCCTTAAACATCTCAGTAATTTGCTAAATATGTGTGAACGTGAAGGTTGTGGAAAAAGTTTAAAAGATGACTTACCAGTCCAATTCAAAAGTCTTTACACCCATTTACTTCTATATTATTGCCTGTCTCCTCTCCACTGTGTTAAACAGTCAAAGGTTAAAAATAAAGTTTAAATCTCTTTAAAAGCATGTAATGCTAATATACCTGCAAAATTAGTACAGATCTATATAGTTATGGATGACCAGCAGGAATTGTGTAGAGACGTGTATCTTTATGAGCATGTGACATTGCCAAGTTTAAATTTGGGAGTATTTATCAACAGATATAATCTCAGTCTCCAGAGTTTTGTGGCTATGTGGAAAAATAATCATGTTCTGAGCTGAAACTTCCCCAGCTAGATCTTTGTGTTAATGACAAAAATCTGTTCACAATACATGATTCTCTTATAAACCACCTCTAAGATCTTTTGAAAGAACCTGTCAACGATCTCTCTATCTATCTATCTATCTATCTATCTATCTATCTATCTATCTATCTATCTATCTATCTATCTATCTATCTA